>OU426860.1:7824647-7934647 GCA_911387685.1 Dolichovespula media
GTAGTACTCCTTAGATTTGTCGATAAACAACGATGAACAAAATAAAATCGTAATGTGTGACGATCGATATTATCTGGAAAGTTTTAATCCGTCGAATGAAGAAACGCAAAAAACCAACTGCGATCGTATCCCCGACGTTAGTCGATATTGATACGTTCGAATTGACACGATAGAACAACAACAACGATCGCGCCTTGGTTAGATCGATTTAATTAAGATCAATTGTGAGTGGGATCGTAGAGTGTCATATCGTACACCTTGTTTAAACTTCATTAGCTCGGCCTCTACCCGAGGAGAATAGGGCCTATTACGCCCTATACAGACGGATCCCAGATCTCTTGGTACTCGATCGACGATAACGTGCGTTAAAAAAAAAAAAAATAAATAAAACAATAAAAAGAAGAAGAAAAAATGGAGACGATTCGTTCGGTTTTATGTTTCAGGGTGTTCATGAATATCTCATACCAAAGGGTTACGTTGTAAAATCGTTGAAACAACTATTATTAACGCGATCATTCGATTCACGAATACGCACTGCCAATTACGAGACTGACGTTATAAATGATTTATCATTGACGTTGTAACGATCCTGCGAGATGGAAGTTGGATTTTTTTGACGGGAAATTGGATCGATCACGTGGATCGGATGATCCAACGCGAAATGAAAAAAGAATGTTACATGTCTTCGACATCAGCGGATAGATATCATCATTGTCTCGAGTTAGAAAGAATTTTTGGGGAGAAAAAGGGGATGAATTATTAGCAACTTGCGATATATATATATATATATATATATATATATATATATATATATCCTATGGAATAGGACAATTTGAAAATATCTTTCTTCTCGATCTTTCCTAAACATTATTACGAGTATCGATGATACGAAGATCGATGAAGTTATCATCTGACAAAATCAACATACTCTTTCAATCGTCGATTAAAGATTTATAAAACCAAATTGTCGATTCGCGTTCATATATAATTCTACTCATTTATTAATATCGACGTAACATTTGACGTAATGCAATCTAGATTCGCCGAAAAGAGAAAGTAGATTATATATATATATTTATATATATATATATATATATATATATATATATATATATATATATATATATAGACGATTTTATATTAATTTTATGTAGAATCTTGTCACTAACGATGTCAAATTCATAAAAACGATAAATACGGAACAAATGAGTCTTCGTTGATTTTTAAATAAGTATATGAATTTCGATCTGATGTATGATTAAACAAACGTGAAATCTGACGTTGAAATTTAGATCGGAACGATGAAACGATTAAATCCGTAAAATCGAATGATATTAATAACGATGATTAATAATAATGGTGCTTTAGTCGAAGACCTATCGATGATAATGAAGAATTAGAGATATTATTAGGGGGGGAAGACTTTGAAGAAATGGAACGTCGTTGGGTCTTTTACGATCTTAATGATGATATAATATATATTTGGATTATTGCAGATAAAATAATAACCGTAAGAAGACGTGGAGTATCTTGAATGGACGATTGAAGAAAAAAAAAAAAAGAAAAGAAAAAAAAGTTGAACTATGTGATTGTGTTAAAATAAATAACGAAGATATGAGCATTTTTATTGGACGTATGTCGAAATGAATTTAACTACTCTTTTTTTTTTCTTTCTTTCTTTCTTTCTCTCTTTCTCTCTTTCTTTCTTTCTTTCTTTCTTTCTTACTTTCTTTCTTTCTTTCTTTCTTTTATTCGTGACTTAGTCATTTAACGATATTATTTCTATTTTTAATTTCGTTTTTATTACTTTTTGTAATACGTACCTTTTTTTATGTATGCACGTTAAAAGTAATCTCGTTTTTAGAAACGGATAGCAATAGATTTATTCAGATATACATATACATACATAGATATATATATATATATATATAAAAGAAAAGAAGAAGGAAGTAATATCTATGTAACGTGTGCCGTTATAATACGAACTACTAGTCAAAACGGCTAGGATTTAGCCTGGTAACGTGCAATAACGTTTGTGATTATATGAAATTTTTGATTGTATCGAAAAAGAAACTTTGCGCCTGGTAAGGAACGAGAGGGAGCATCGTTTTATTAAGTTTCGCGCATGAAATTATGTTCGATTAAAGGGGAGGGAAAAAAGAAAAGAACGTGAAGAAAAAACAAACAAAAATAGAAAAAAAGGATTAAGAATTCTTATTAAAAAATATATATATATAATATATATATATATATATATATATATATATATATATATATATATAAAAAAAAAAAAAAAAAAAAAAAGAAAACTTTGCTATTTACATGAAAGCTTATTTTTATAAATTAATGTGAATAGATTTGTAAGGAAATAAAGGATCGAGAAATTGACGGTAAGTTGATGCCGTTTCACTTTACAGGCCGTACAGATTTTACGCCTAAACACCGACAAGATGGAGTTAAGCAAAAGAAGTATCGATTATTCTATTTCATCATATTGCCGATCCTCTCGAAAATCCTTTAAAAAAAAAAAAAAAGAAAAAAAAGATGGCTCACATTTCTTTGCCATTGATCTGTTTGCAATAAAAAAAAAAAAAAAGAAATTTTTCGTTCTTTTAACGTTACTTGCTCGTTCTCGACGATTTCAGTCGTAGTCATTCTTAAAGAAATTTCACATTGCACATTGTCGTTTCTAATTTTTCTTAATTAATTCGCATCGATTAAATAATTTTTTGTTCGGACCAATTTTTTCTTCTCTTTTTTCTTTTTTTCTTCTTTTTGTTTTCTTGTTTTTTTTTCTCTCTCTCTTTCTTTTTTTACAGACCAATCTATGCAACTAGAACGTTCTATAGGTAATATATAAAGGTCAACATATTAAATGTATAACCATTCTTTCCACATACATCCGTAATATTATAATATATTTAACAATAGTATTCTAAATTTTCTTTTTGTAATATACTAAAAATTTTTGTTTTGTTTTTCACGAAATTTATTATCAATACCGATAAATTCACGATGTCAACGACATCGACATTTTTATATATAACCAGGTTGTAGAAAAAAAAATATATATATATATATACAACGCAATTTTTTAAAAACATATGTCATATATATACGTGTGCGTATATATATATATATCGTGCAATCCAAATGGAAAATATCGCTTTTAAAGTATCGCAAATCTCGATAGTAATCATTTTCCATCATGTAAACTGCCTAAAAATAGAAACACCACGTGTTATTAATTAAGACGAGAAAGAATATTTTTTTCTCGTATCATTAAAACGAGGAGTGTATTCCTTGTGACAAAATAATATACATAGAGAGATGTCCGAATGAATGATGATATATATATATATATCAATTTACGTCGATACGGAACGATTTGGATTAAAATTGAGATGATACGTTAACGAGAACGTAACGTAAGGGCGCAAATGACGGAAAAAACAGAAAAATAGAAAAAACAAGAGCGAAAAATCGATATCATAATTCGATCGGTTCCTTTGAAATTTCTTCACACGTGCCAAATAGTTACGTGACAAAATAAAAACAAAAAAAATTATGTTTAAAAAAAAATAGAAGAAAAGGGAGCAATTATTATTGACTTCCGATAACTTTTTTACGTCTTTCATTTCGAAGAAAAAATAAATAAAAAAAAAAACAGTTATTTCCTTTTTTTTATTTTCTTCTCTTTAATTGTAACTTCTTATTTGCATTCTTTTGCACGAGTTTCGTTTCAATTTTTATTTCTACTTTTTTTTTTTTTATTTTTTAACAATAATTACTTAGAATTGATTTCAAAGGACGGACTTTATTATTATCGAACGAGATATCACCCGCGTTTCTAAGCAATAATATGTATCGTACATACATAAAATACATACGTACGCACGTATGCGCATATGTTTTGTACAATAGATTTAACAGAGTTGTTATTATATTTTATATGTATACGAATGCTGTGTAACTATTATTTTTCTTTTGTATTTTTTTTTTTTTTTTTTTTTTTTTTTTTTTTTTAATTATATACTTATCGAGGTTGTATCATGGCGTAAAGAATGCTAGTAACAAAGATATTGTAACGTATGTAAAATGTATAGTTTCACATATTTCGTTGTTTCTTTTGAACTAACTATATAAATATATTACGCTGTGAAACAGTGGCGTGCCATTGTTCGAATTGTTGCGGAGTATGTGTTTGATATGAAGAGAAATGAAATATAATTGTGAAGATTATGATTTTGTGTACGAGGTGTGCCTTAAGTAATTATATATATATATATATATATATATATATATATATATATATATAATATAAATACATTATATATTATTTATATTATATGTATGTGTATATATATATATATATATATATATATATATATATATATATATACACCATACTCTTTCTTAAAACGAACAAGTAGTATTTTTATATACTATAACCTCAACCACGTATGTTACTTAAATAAATATATAACGTAAGATAACGTTTATGAGCCTAGAAGGACTTCGAAGCAAATTAATGTGGGAGAATTTTTATCCTTTTCTCTTTTTTTTTTATCCAACTCGAAAAGCGTACTCGGCAAATTATGAAAATTTGTCCAGTGTACAAAACAATACGACAATTAATGTTATCCTATTGTAGAGAACATTGTTGATCAATCGGAGGAAGACTTCTTGTTTTTTTCCTCGAAAGTATTGTAAAAATTGTAAAAATACATTGATCAAAAACTCGTCCTATATTCATTCGCATTAATATATCGAAATAAATCTTTTATACGCGTAATACCAACGAATATGAATTAACGAGCTAAACGCATTGTTTGTAATGGAGGAAGAAGAAGAAGAAGAAGAAGAGAGAAAAACAAAAAAAAATAGGGGAAACTCCATAAAAAGCAAACGTTTGCTTTGTTCGCGGCGTATAATCTCATTGGACGTTCCATTAGATTTTAGCTAGAACGGAATAACTCTATCCGACATCCTACGATGAACGAAACAGATTCCGGTTACATCGGAATTGGCCAATGGGAATAATCTTCGTTCATATTTGACGAACTGAGAAACGCAGAGAGACATACGCGCGCACACCTACGAACATTATGAAATTCCCTCCGTAGGACAAAATAAATATATTTCCTTCTAATAACCCTAATTTTATCTCTCTCTTATATTTGAAACGATTCGAACTGCGTTTAAATTGCATAAAGACATTAAGCGACGATACGATTTTTTCTTTGCGATAAGATATCTATCCACTTAACGTAATCTTCTTTCGTTTATCCCCGACAGCGAGATAACATTGTTTTATCTATACCGTGTCTTTCCGTGCGAACAGATTTAAAAAAAAAAAAAAAAAAAAAAAAAAGAAAGAAAGAAAGAAAAACCTCGTCACGAAAATACAGAAACAATCGTATGACTCGACTTACCGCGTAAATTGTCGATCGAACGTTGCTACCGAATTCTTTGTTGCATTGTAAAAAAAAAAAAAAAGAAGAAACAGAAGAAAAAAAATAGTTGTATCGAAGGGTATCGGACTACCACGGCTCCGAGTGCAATTTAACCAATTTATCGGTTTTTAAAAAGAGGCAATGACGATTTCAATCGTATTTCAAATAGAAATTCAACGGTACATTCTAACGTCGCAATAGGGATTTCTCGTTCATGATCAAGCTGCTGCTCCTGCTGCTACTGCTGCTAATGCTGCTTGGTGGCGACTCTTAAGTAACGTACCGTCATGGCGACATTACCGCCACGAAAAAATCCAACCGCGACGAATATTTCGAAGCAACAGTTGACCCCTTTGCAAACGCTATTACAGCTTGGATTTCCGAAGCATCGTGCGTAAGTATTGCGATAACAATTTCAATTGTTTTATATTATCGTTAAAGAAATAATTTTCGATTGGTATAAACATTTTGTTTTATTTACCGTGTGTCGTTGTAAACAAACAGCTGTCAAAAATTTATGATACACTCGTAACTCGTTCGATCGCCCTTCCCCCCCGCCTATAATCGTTCTAATCGCATCACATCACCGCCACATTTCCTTTCAACAATCGTCGATATATTTTATAAAAATCTTAATTGTGTGTTTAGTCATTCTTCTTTTTTTTTGTGATACAGTATACAACAATTGTCGTTCAATTTGTTTTACTTGAACGCGTTAAATTGTCATCGTTAAATGATCCGCCGCGCGAAAAAGGAATTATTACTTTCTCTTCGTTCGCCCATAATAAATAATTTTTACCCGATTACAGGGAAAAGGCATTGGCAGCTACCGGACATCGTGGCGTTCAACTTGCATCGGACTGGTTACTTGCCCATGTCAGAGATCCGACTCTAGATTTTATAACGCACAGGCAATATGTATTGTACGCTTGTCCAACGGGAGCATTGGCCGAACGTCTTCTAACATTTTGGGAAGAAAGCAAGGATTTAGGTTGGAACGGGGCTCATAACTTTATACCGCATATTACGCTAGTATCTTTTTTTCAAGTGAGTACAACAATTGACTTTAAGCTGGTAACGGTCAAGACGAAGAAAGAATCATTAATCTTCCGTTAGATTATCGCTTGCTTCTGCTTCTTAATTATTTTTATTCCCAGGCATCGGACGAATTAACCCCAGAACTCGTAAGTTCTCTAGAAAATGTCGTCGATCTGGATGAACTCTGCGACCGTATCGATTTGGAAACATACGTTTCGCCCAACTTTATGGGACTCTTTGTCAAAGATGCGGACACCAAATGGCTTACAAAAATTTCTACCAATTACATCGATAAACTAACGAGTTTAGGTGTCACCGCCAAAGCTCAAGTAAAATCGTTGCATCTCACGTTGGCTTATCAATTTCCTAGCAACTTATTTCAACCGCTCCGTTCGATGGTCGAAAAGTTGGGACCGACTACACCGGAAAATTGGGAACTCAGATTGTACTCTAGAGATCCTAGGTTACAAAATTCTCACGTTCATAAAGTCATACACGCGTATACGTCTAAGGAACACGATGATTTAGAATTAAGAGTAGGTGATTACGTTTATATACCGGAAGGAGCGTGCAATGCTTCTACCGATGGATGGATCGAAGGTACTTCCTGGTTAACGGGGACATCAGGGCACTTACCTTTAAATCATACAAAACGAACGGCCGAATCGGATTCGTGGACATTGCATACTACTGTACAAATTAATAATAAGAAAAGTGAAATTATGGAAGAAGAGGCGATGCCAAAAACAAGAAAACAACAGCCATCGTTGCTATCCGCGGAAGATACCGTAGATACGCCGGATGGAATAGAAATAAATAAAGAATCAGTAATATCTCTTGTAACATCTAGATAATTATATCGATTAAATAATATTTCTTTTTTAACTCGTAATTCTGTTTTTTGCGCAGATAGAGGAGGAGGCCTCTTCGTCGCCTACGGTCCCTGCAAGACAGATCTTCATATGTCGTCACGGAGAGAGAGTAGATTTTACATTTGGCGCATGGATCCCTTATTGCTTCGAAGAAAATGGTTGTTACGTACGTAGAGACCTAAATATGCCAAAGGAGATACCGCTAAGGAATATACGGGACTTCCAAAACGATAGTCCTTTAACGACAGTTGGCGAAGTACAAGCGGGATTGGTTGGCGAAGCAATGAAATCGTCTAATATAAAAATAGATGTTGCATTTACCTCGCCATCTCTCAGATGTGTTCAAACGCTTGCTCATATTTTAAAAGGCTTAGATTTAGATATACCCATGAAAATAGAGCCGGGTTTGATAGAATGGTTAGCGTGGTACCCAAACGGTATACCAGTCTGGATGACTTCCGAGGAATTAATTAATGCGGGCTTTAACGTCGATAAAAATTATAGCCAAATTATTCAAGCGAAGGATCTTCCGTTGAAAGAAAATGCAGCACAGTACTACGAGAGGAGCTACGAATTGATTAAACGTATAATCGAAAGTACGGTAGGTAACATTCTCATAGTAGCTCATGCTGCTTCCTTAGCGGCTTGTACCAAACAACTGACCGGTGGTCAGATACCACCGGCGGCAGAAGTGACGAAATTGGTTCAACGAGTACCATACTTGGCATGTTTAGCCGCTCGCGAAGGATTGAATGGGTGGCAACTCCATCCACCTCCCTTTCCTCCTATCACGCACACCAGCAATAGTAGATTTGACTGGAAGGTCTTAATGTAAAGAACGAAAATTATTAAAAATATCGAAACAGTTGAATTAATCATTAAAAACATGATAGAATCGCAATCGTAAAAGACTGTCATGATACAATGAATTTTATATAAGAGCGTGTATAGTTGATATTGAAATTGTCGAAATCAAGAAGAAAACACCAAGCAGTCTTGCTTTAAAACATATAAAATACGAAACCTATGATATTTTCTTGTTTAGAAATTAAGAAAACCGAGATATAATGAATACAAGATATCGGCAGTTAGTACTGCCCTTCCAAGAGAAAAATAATAATAATTGTTATACGTAGAGGATAGATTATGTAGGAATTTACTTATGTTGTACCTGCATTTCGATTTATCGTAAGTTCGAAATAAGAATAACTTATTTACTAGTTTTAAATGTTAACCATTGAATGATTAAATATCAATTCTTCAACTTGAATAATGATAAAAATCGGTGCAAAAATAATTTTGTGAAATGTTTCCTCTATCGCATGTAATAACTTCATTGTTTGCAACATTAATGCGGATTGATATAATTGCCATTTGATATTTGAACCAGAGTGCTGCATTTTGCAAAACCAATTTAAACTTTCCAATCGGCTTATATTTTATTAAAAAAATTCTGTTTCATTATATATATATATATATTTATGAAAAAAAAAATTTGCTATATCGATGCCAATATTTTTCATTTATAGAATTTTATTAGTAAAAAAAAAAAGTGTAGATAATTGTGTCAATCGACCGTAACATTTCAAGATCAATTAATTGATCAAAAATTCCAATATTCTTTTTTTTGTAAACGATGACACGTATATATGTACACACTCGTAAGAGATTTGTTCAATGTATATTGTTATGTTTACCAAAGATATATAGAGTATATAATATACTATTTTATTAACATTATAAAATATATGAATTTTGCCTCCACAATGGTACAAATTTATAAAAATATATTCATTCTAATTATGTACATACAGTAAAATATAATAAAATTCATTGGCAGGAAGCCATAACATTATAAATCTTCTATTTTATAAATCGCTTGGAAGATATCAAAGATGTCCACGCTCCTTTAGTTTAGCTATCAAAGTATCAACATCAGGTACTATCGCACCAGCCTGTCTAACGGCTGGTTCTTCTACAGAAATAATCTCAATTCTTGGGGACGTATCTACGCCCAGATCCTTTGCACTAATTTTTTTAATCGGTTTCTTTTTTGCTTTCATAATATTTGGTAATGTGGCATACCGAGGTTCATTAAGACGAAGATCGGCACTGAGAACAGCTGGAGTTTTTAACTTGAGGACTTCCAATCCCCCGTCTATCTCTCGAGTAATAGTCAATTCGCCATTACCATGTTCGATCTAACAATAGGAGAAATGATAAAAAAAAGAAGTAAAACAAATTCTAATAATAAGTGAATATTTAAATATCTTATATTAATAAATCCATTTTTTTTTTCAGGCAATTATTACTAATATCAGAAAATAATGTGTAATACAAATTAAAAAGATTACTTTACCTTACTGCAAAACGTTCCAGCCGGCCAATCTAAATTACCAGCAATCATTTGGGCAGTTTGATTGCTGTCATCGTCGATCGCTTGCTTTCCGACGATAATCAAATCGACTTTCTCATCTTCTGCAAGTTTTGCTAATATCTTAGACACATGAATTGGCTGCAAAGTTTCATATTCTGCCGGTGGTATTTCGACGTGTATTCCACGATCAGCGCCCATGGCCAACGCAGTTCTCAAAGTGTCTTGTGCCTGAGGAGGGCCACATGTAACAGCGATTATCTCCTGCGCCAATTTCTTTTCTTTCATTCTAATAGCTTCCTCGACGGCTATCTCATCGAATGGATTCATCGAATGTTTAATTCCATCTGTAATGACTCCCGTTTTGTCAGGTTTGACACGGATCTGAGAAATTGGACAAAAATTTTCATTAGAAAACATTTAGAAAAAAAGGAAAACTATAAAATCGAAGTATCTTTAGGTATAACAAAAGAAATTTTGTTTTAAAAATTACATTGAAAATTATTACGTAGTAAAGTATTTTTCATCATTCGTTAAAAATTCACGAATAACCTTTAACAAGATCGAATTTGATAAGCGATATGATAAATTCAGCTCCTTTTTCTTTTTTGTTTTTTCGCCGTTTGATTAAAATCATTCTGTGTTTAGATATCTTACGAACCAAAATTTACCTTGACCGCATAATCGATTACCCTTTTCACACCCACAAGTACGCGCGACATATCTAATAAAGGATAAAATACAACGATGTAGACAAAATATGTGTATTTAAAGGAGACCGAAGTGTTTATATAAGCTATCTCTCTCCGCTGGAGGCACTGGATAGAAATCTAGGAGTAACCAACTGCGGTTATTAATATAGTGTTATTTGTCGGTGACGTGGCAGGCATTTACAGTTCGAAGTCTAACTGATCGCGATTTCTACGCGAAGAATAAACATCGTCATTGATAAAATATATTTATTAGATATATATGGTCGTTACGTACCGTTCGAAGTATGATAATAACAATGAGATGTTATATGTAAACAAAATGAACGAAAAAGCTCCTTTAGTAAGTTTATAAATTTAAATCGATCTCATTTAAATGATTCCCAATCGATTTACATTTAATATAATAATAATAATAATAATAATAATAATAATAATGGAATTAATATGATTCGTTTAATAGAAACAAACACGTAAACATTAATTAATATTGGTAATTGAATTTTCGAGAATACATTCGAAAATTTAAATCGTTCATTATAGAGAGTATTTAAAACATAGGGACTTGTTGTTTAATTACATAGGGATATTTAATTTACTTTGTCGTAAATCGAATCAAAAGGAATCGATTCAACGGAACATTGAATCAAAACACAGACTTCGATTCTAAAATTTTCATTTTCTCCAACGATTCTTGATTATCATAATCGTAGATTATTGCGACATATTTGAGTCGTAAGACGGTATTAAAAGTCCTATGGCCATCGTTATATACAATCGTTTATTTTATTTACTAGGTTACGCTTACAAATTAATGTGATCAAGGTATAAATCAACGTGAGGAAAAAAAAATTCATCGAGATATATATATATATATAAATACATTCGTAATCTTAGAGGTCTATGCGACAAATCAAAATATATATAAATTTTCTCATGCATGATCAAGACAGTGCACTCATTTAAACTTTGTATATGATTATTTGTTTAATCCTTTCGAGATCTCGTCTGTATAAATGAAGATAAAATGTACCCTTTCTATTAAGACATTATTCTATAAAAAAAAAAAAAAATGCATCATTGCGCGTAGTGCATTGTGCTATTGTAAAATCTGGAAGTAAATATATCGCTGACAAAAAGTCAGTCGATTCGTTCCTTCCGTTAATACTCTGGCAGTTTGTTCAAATACTTTGTAATACATATCAATATGCCTAAAATAAAAAAAAATATATATATATACATATACGTACATATTATTTAGAAGATTTACTCTTGCTAACTCGTTGAAATAAAATAATTATTACCTTAACACTAATGGAAGTGTCGTAACCACCTTTATGTTGCATTCTTTCTTGTATAGTAGATAAGCAATCTCCAGTCATGTTGAAATCATCGCTACTTATATGACCCGTGTGTCGAAAATTTGTAGGTTCTCCTATCATGCTTCGATCTATCCTGAGCCTTTGATGGGTCTTGTGTTTTCCGTTTCTTGAACGAGGTTCTTGCTGTTGCAAACAACACGTAAAACATTGTATCCAAAGTTCGCTACTACCTGCCATTCTTGTCAAAGTTTCAATTTTTTTCTACCTCGAATCGTTTTAAGTCACAAATCTGTAACAAATGACATAATGCAATATTAAAAATTAACCAAAATATTACATTTTCCAAATCAAATGAGATCACACTACTGAAATAACTTGATACATCATAACCTATATATGCGACATTAAAAAGTTATGATATTATATTTGGATAATACATCGTACACTTTATTTACGCTATACGTGTTAAAGTAGAACAGTTATCATAAATATCGTTAAAACACAAACTTATCCGAAAGTTATTTTCATGTTACTTTTTCTTCTCTCTTTTATTGTTCTTTTTTTTTCCTTTTTTTCTACTTCTTTGATGTTCCAGTTCGTTCTAACCCGCCAAGAAGCATGACGGACGATCTTATATACGACGATTATATATACATCGCGTATGTTTTCCACTACCCTGTGACTCAAGTGCAATTAATCGATTCAGTTTAAAAATTGGACAAATTTATATCTTTATTTGATTGGTCAGGTATAAACGTATACATTTAATAGGTTCAACGTATAATTATATCGCTGTTAACGATGCCACATTTTTGTTTTCTTTGCGAAAAATAAAAGGAATCATTAAAATGTCCTTTCAATATCGAATTTTAAATCTCGTTAAATTTTATTTCGTTATGTCGTAAGAAGGAGAAATTTTTTTTTCGAGTCATTCGTAGCTACGTTCACTTTGGCGCTGAAAGCACCGAACGTACGACAACGCTTTTTAATTGAACAACCTGAAGCTTACTGTAGGTTTATGCTGGGGTTGCAGTGAAAAGTTGCTTGAGTCACTTTAGGTCGCGCTTCTTTATGAGTGTTACATACGAGGAGATCTTACGGCGTCTTTTGGCAAATATAGTTTTGCTATAAATATGTGCTCAATAATAAAATTCGAAACTATAAAAGGATGAAGTATTTTCAAAGTCACGCATTCAGTACGTTCATTGGAATTTAACCAACAGTAAATATCGTGCTTTAACCGCGTGATTGGTTGATGAAATTATCTTAACAGATTTCTCTCTCTCTCTCTCTTTTTCTCTCTCTATCTATCTATCTCTTTCTCCCTTTTGGTAATTTTCTTGATTATTCTATTATACGTTACCATGAAGCATTTCCCCTTTAAAATTATCGTGTTGTAATAATATTAATATGGGTGCAATATTACTTTGAACGGTTCTATTCATCATTGATTCTTCTGCCTTTCCTAAGAACGTTAATTATGGCGAACGAAGTGCAACAGAGTGAAGTGCGAATGAACGAAGAATTTCAACCAGTGACAATCGCCATGAACGTAGATAAATCGGTTGTCGAAGAGTAAGTAGGGAATCATTTATTTTTTTCCTTTTCTCCTTATACTTGGAAATATTTCACGTGTAAGATGAAATCTTGTTTTCTTCCCTCTTTCCTTTGTCTCCCTTATACTTTCTTTTTTTTTTGTTATGTAATGAATATGCTAAAATTATGTTACAATTTCTCTTCAGATTGGCCGAGGCAAAGAAGGAAATAGCAAATCAATATTATTCTTTGAAACAATACAAGAAAGCGTTAATCGGGTACAATGAAGTCATTGGTTAGTATATTTATATTGTTTTACATAATGAAACTAATCACTTGCTCTATAATAAATAATAATGGTGATTCTAGAAATGTGTTCAGATGAACCACGTTATTATGGTAACAGAGCGGCATGTTATATGATGCTTGGCCTATATCGTAACGCTTTGATTGACGCTAAAAAGTGCATTGAATTGGATCCAATGTTTCTCAAAGTACATACATTTTTAGCGTTATATAAAATATTCTTATATTTGAAATATTTTTATTATGTAATAATATTATTTTTATGTCTTTATAGGCGTATGTCAGGGTTATTAAATGTTCTTTGATTTTGGGTGATATCATAGAGGCAGAAACTAATATATCTAAACTTTTGGAATTAGATCCTGACAATAAAACAATAGCATCTGAACAAAAGGATTTAGAGTATATACAGAAATATCTGAAAGATGCGGATGCTGCTTATGCAGTGAAAGATTTCCGTAAGGTTAGAGGTTTGTGCAAATGTAATGCTCATTTCCACTGCTAACAACCGTTAGCAAAGATAACGCGAAATCTATTACTACTACCATTATATATGCACATAAGTTTGGAAGAGCGCATGAAAAACATTGTATTGTATCATTCAAAATGTTCCTTTTTTTAATAGGTTGTATATTGTATAGATCGATGTTGCGACGTGGGCACATCTTGTACAAGATTCAAATTGATCAAAGCCGAGTGTTTAGCATTTTTAGGAAGATATGAAGAGGCACAAGAAATTGCCAAGTAGATTGATAATTCTCATTTTCCTCATAGATTTTATCCAATCCAAATTCTATTCCATTAATCTATATATGTTTAATATTCTTCTTATATTTTAGTGATATTTTGCATATTGACAAACAAAATGCAGATGCTATTTATATTCGTGGTATGTGTTTGTATTTCCAAGACAACGTTGATAGAGCTTTTGCACATTTCCAACAAGTATTAAGATTAGCGCCTGATCATGATAAAGCTTTGGACATTTACAAGGTGATAAGATGTAGATTTTTTTTTTATATGTCAGATTAATTTATATGTAAACGTATGTAATCTTGACTATCGCTTTACTTTCAGAGAGCAAAAGCTTTAAAAAAGAAGAAAGAAGATGGGAATGCTGCATTTAAAATGAAACACTATCAAGAAGCATATGATTTATTTACAGAAGCTTTAACTATAGATCCACAAAATGTAATGACAAATGCAAAACTTCATTTTAATAAAGCAACAGCAGCTACTAAAGTAAGTTCCAAAAATATTGTATGTTAAATTATATATGTTTTGTTTGTTATATACTTAAATAGAAACTGTTCCTCGTTGTTACAGTTAGGACGATTAAGAGAATCGATCGTAGAATGCACAGAAGCATTAAAACTTGATGAAAATTATCTAAAAGCTTTACTTAGGAGAGGGTCGTCTTATCTGGAATTACATGAATACGAAGAAGCTGTTCGTGACTTTGAGAGAGCATGTAAAATAGATAATAGTCGTGGTATGAATAATATACATATATATATATAATTATTAAAATATTATCCGATAAAATAAAAACTTATTGATTTTATATTTAATATATTATTTTACAGAAAATAAGAGATTTCTTATTGGAGCAAAAATGGCTTTGAAAAAATCTAAAAGGAAAGATTATTATAAAATATTAGGTATCGATAAAAATGCATCAACCGATGATATTAAAAAAGCATATAGGAAACGAGCCATGGTCCATCATCCAGGTATAATACCGACAATAATAATACTAATGTAGTATATATATATAACAGCATACGTAAAATGGAAAATCATTTATAGTATACTGTAATATAAAAATTAAAAAAAAAAAAAAAAAGAAACAGAAAAATAGTAATTTTTATATTTATTTGGATAATTTTTTTAGATCGACATGCTAATGCATCTGAAGGTGAAAAGAAGGAACAAGAAAAGAAGTTTAAAGAGGTTGGGGAAGCATATGGTATTTTGTCAGATCCCAAAAAACGTTTACGTTATGATAGTGGCCATGATATGGAGGACAATGATAGTAATATGCAAGGTATGTAAAATTATTCATTATTCAATGACCCAATACAAATTATGATAAACGTATTTTACAGATGTGGATCCTCGTGGAATGTTCCCAACCTTTTTTGCTCAAGACGGAGGCTTTCAATTTCGAACTGAATTTTACAATGGTTACAGTTTTCATTTGGGTTAATAACATTCCAAAGCACATCATGATATCACAGTATATCGTATTATCATCATCTTAGTTTATTTAATATAAAAATATAATGTTTTACCCTTTGCAGTCATATATATTTATTGGTCTTGATATTTAGATCACCATGTACAAAGTTGTATACTGATAGTAGATTATTTTTTATAAATTTGCTTTTTTCGCGTTTTTTTTTTTTTTTTTATTCGTAAATAAGCAAATTTTCATTCTTTTCAAATATCATAAGTACAAGGTTTTTCACACAAAAGAAAAAACAAAAAATAATGGACATCAATAGAGCGATAAGATAATATTTAAACTCACATTCTTTTAAAAATACTTTTTCTAATCCACCTGATTTGCATGATACTACAATTCGTTTATTCTATCTCATGATATTCTTAGAATTAAATATAGTAAATGGAAATGCATAGAAAAATTGAAGCCCTGTTATTGTTATAATAAATGATAATAAAAATTTACAGCTTTGCTACAGCAAAGTGTGTTTTGTCACCTAATGTATGTCTTATTGAAAATAAATGTATGTCTTATCGAAAATAATATACTAAAATTGTTATTTGGGTTGGATTTTTTTAGGAATACTCAAATTATTCAGATTTATTTTTTAAATATACTTATATACACACACACACCTATTTTCATTATTAAAATGTGTAAACAAGGTTTATTACTTTCATATAATATAATCCATTGTGTATTTTATGTTTTTAATTAAGAAAATATATAATTTGCTCAAGTTACTTAATTAACTATTCACTGTATTATTATAAATAAGTCCATAACATTATGTAATTTCTATGTTTAACATAAATTGTTAATCTTTCTTTTTATTGTAATAAGATCATAATTTTATACAGTACGAACAATTGTTTAACATTAACCCTTAATAGTCTAAAGGCTCTGTTGTGAGAACATTTATATGTGAACTTTCACGGGTTAATAATTATAAAATATTTACTATATTTTAGTGTAATTTTTTATTTGTTTAATATTTAAAAATGAAAATATTTATTGGAAATTCAGTAAAATTTTTGTGAAATAAAATATGGCATATAAATTGTATAAATGCATCATAAAAGTAGCAGTTTACTTTTTACTATCTTTTATCTCAGTTTTTTGACTTCTTTGATTACCGATTATTCCCATTCTGGTCAATGAATTTCCAACAAATTTAACATGACAACAACAACTTGATGGGAAACGAAACATTTCTGGATTAATTTTACCATTACTTGAAACAGAAGCTAACTGACGGTAAACGTACTTTTGTTTGCATATAGTTTTATAGCCTTCAGCAAAGCCATTGATTATATTGCACTCGCTATTTTCATTACTGCAAGAAATCATAAATTTTATTATAAAATTATACATTATATATATTATAAAAATAATTGATATAAGATTTTAGTAATAATATTTGTTCTTCTTTTATATAATATATTCGTTATACTATTTCTAAAGAATAAAGCAAAGCTTTACAAACCTGCATTTTTCAATTCGTACACCTTGTTTAAAATTGTCTTGATTTACAATAAATAACCATTCCTTGTTCTTACTTTCTGCAGACTTTGGATAAATTACTTGTTCCTAGAATAATTATTGGTATTAAAAATGAAATTTAATATAACAAAACATTTATAATGTATGTATCATTTTAATTATAAATCTTACAGTAGATAAACAAAGAGGTGCATCATCTGTTGCATCAATCCTCTGCACAACATCAGGTATCTAAAATAAACGAACAATTTATTGTCTGATTTTATAAAAAAAAAAATCTGATGATATATAAAAACAAAAGGCTATTTCTCACCATGTCTACAGTTGCTAAATATCTAATACTATTGTTTCCCTGAATTGCAGCATTTATTATTTCTTCAGGATATTCAAATACTCTTTCACAAAAAGTTGTTCCATTACAAACCGGTGCTGGTGATAATAATGCTGTTTTGTGCGACTGATTTGTTGATATATCATCCGTAGGAAAAACAAATTTTCCATCTACGTATGTTATTGAAAGAACTTTATAATAAATATTTTTAAAAGTATAAGCTATATTATATTGTTAAAAATGTGTGCGTGTGTGTGTGTACATATATACATACAGAACTAATCAATTTCAAATAATAAATGTATAAAAAAGTATTTTAAAAAATTGTTTGTAATTTACCAATATGATTTCTCTGTTCGAGTAATCTTCTTTGTCCTATTTGAGCTCCTGTAAAATTAAGGAATTGTTAAAAATATTTTCTATATCACTTAAATTATGATTCTCTTTCTCTTTCTCCCTCTCAGAAATATTATGTTGTATAATTATTTTTCATTTATTAATATTATTATTTTCAACTTATTTATTAATACCAATTAATTAGCTATATTTTTAAATTTCATTAATTAAAATTGAATCATAATCTTGAAATATCTGACCTCTTATACTTGTATCCTGACTATACATATGATTTGTTGTAGTCTTAATTGCATGTTCTGCTAAATCATCATTATTCGATTCCCCACTTTTATTCACTGACGATTTTGAGAATTTAAATTCTTCATGTGGATAAGTATGAACGTTTTTAAAAAACTGAAAAAAAATAACAATACCATAAGACTGTACAATAATTCACATTACCTCCGAATTCTTTATATAAAACATTTAATGAACATTTTTTAATATGAAATTAAATTTGTCAGCTTTCATTTCTTATTAAATGTCAATAATGTAAATTATATTTATAAATATAAAATTTACGCTAACGTGTCGTAAAAAAAATTAATAAAGGATTAATTTCAAAGAAAAAAAGTGTCCACATCTTTAACAAATATCGAAAAAAAAAAGAAAAGAACAATTTACACGATTTAAATTGCCCGCGGTCGGTAAGATGCACGATGATGTATAGATAATGTTTTGAATTAATACCATTTTAAAACTTGGTTATATATATCGTTATCTCATAATAAGATCATATAAGATGCAAATGTAAAATGTAAAAAATATGTAAATATATGTTATATATTGTAATATACGTATATATTATAAACAGATACAAATTAATTTTTTAATTTTTGTAAAAAAAGAGAAAAAACAAACAAAAGAGACAAAAAAACTCACCAGAAGTACAATACATCCGCTCACGAAAATCCGATCAAAACTATTAGTTTCTCGTTTTGTCATTTCTTTGATTTAATCGAATACTTTTTTTTAGACACAACAAAGTAGTTCCTTATTTCTTTTCCTTGAAATTTCTCTCGGATGCTACCTTACGTCTTTTTTCTTTTCCTTTCTTTTTTTTTCACTTTTTGCCTCTTCTTTGTATATCACTTATCGTGTACACACATCCATTTATATATATATATATATATATATATATATATTATACATACATACAAACATACATCATGCACAGATATATTTTTTCTTTTAATTATCTTTGCCTATGTGTGAATGATAATTGACACTTTATATAAGAGATAATCAAAATCGAATGTTCTGTTTAGATTCATTTAATAACTAATTTGAAAAGTTATTGAATATATTGAAGAATGAGATTAGAAAAATGAGGAGAAAAATTCTTCGAATTCACGCTGATAGATCATTACGATTTAAAGAAATAAAGAACAACACATTTCGAAGATCGTCAGGTTAGAATTAACAATGTGGTAGGGGAATACGGATATATATATGTGTGTTGTATGTGTGTGTGTATAAATTTAATCACTCGTGGTTATTTACCACCGGCTAATCGCAAACCAAGATGATACTGAAAACCGGATTTTATGACGTGTATTACATTATAATACGCCGATACGAAGGTCACATATACTTTCATCGTTGAAAGCATGCTTTTAAATAGTCAGATATACGTATAACGTGCTACGACAATTTTCATTGACGAATCCCTTACGCGAATGACGGGGAAAAAAATATTAATACCGTACAAATACACATTCTATGACAGATTTTGTAATCATTGAGCATCGTCTAGCGTTCTTCGAAAGTAAAAACAAGCGAGACATGCTTTACAAAAGAGGTGGGGGTTTTACCAAATTAATCCCGCTCAACAAAGTAGTGTATCATTTCCGTTTATTCGGGAAAGGGGAATTTTTTTTTGTTATTTCTCGATTATTAAACTACGGTTCTTAACCACAATCTCGGAAGTGATTATATAAATTCTTCTAAAATTAGCTGGGTTTTCTTTCCTTTTTTATGACCAAGTTTCTTCTATAGCTGTTCTAAATTTTCAAAAATATTTAAAACACTTAATCGTACATTGTGTGTTACTTCTAAGAGCTATATTTTTTGTTTTGTTTTTTTATAACAAAATATACAAAAGATAATTTAAGCGTAATGGATAAGTTGTTAATTCAGTCGATCGCCTTGTAAAATCGTGTTTTTATTTAGAAATTTTGTTTGATTTTATTGATTCCCTTATTTTTATTATTTTTTTTATTGTTTTGTTTCGTTTTATCATACGAGATAGACGATTGGTCGAATGAGTAATCACGTGATGCAACGCGTTCAGTTGCCAGCGTTATAAATTGAAATTAATCATGCCGGATATTAAAAATGTTATAGAATTGCTATGTAAACATTTGAATTTATCAATTAAAGTGACAATTCAACCGGAATATTTTAGGTTATCTAAATATAATAATGCGACGCAACAATCTGTAAGTACCGATATCGACGGTTAAATAAATAACGAATGAATTACTATCGTATTTTGAAACCTTCGTCCATATCCATGACAAATGTTTTTCTTTTCTTATCCAGGATACATTATGGACGATATTACACATATTAAGCTTTTATGCGGCGAAAGAGAAACAAAATGACATATACTTTGGGGATTATGGTAAGTTTGTTGTTATTCTTTGTGCGTAAATATATATATTTTTATAGTCATTTATTGCACTCTTTTGTTTTTTTACAACACAACAATAAAAAAAATATATATATATATGAATATAATGTTGTAGATAAATTATCTGCTACAAAATTATATTTTGCTTTTTTACAATATCCGGCGATTGAATTCTATGGTTTATCAGAAAGCTGCCATAACAATAGAATACTTCTATTGGCATTTGCATGGCTTTTGGCGACGCAAAATGTTTTGAGTATTGTCGTACGCGTCAACTTGACATCTAGTCTTTTGGGAAGGGAATGTTCATGCCCAGATATATCTTTGGTAAATATGCAAACTTTAAAAAATACTTAAAGGTAAAAAAGCGTATTGTTAAAATACAATATTTTTTAGAAAGAAGTTTCTAGAATAGATACATCGTGTTCCTTACGTACGCAAATAAAAAATATTATCCATCACAATAGTAAAGTAAATTTTAATATTAGACATATATCGGAATTGATTGGCAAAAAGGTTAAACTGTTAAATAAAACTCACGGCGCTAGCTTGAATTTTGATCATCTTGCACATATGAACGTTATGGAAATAGCGTTTATAAAAAATTTATTAGCCTTACATACGGATTCAAATTGTATTCAATATAGACGTCAAAAGTCAGATTTGCGTGCCATAGGTGTGATGTTGGATTTACATTTACAATGGATGGAAAAAGAATATCTATTCTATGATTGGATGGTATATTTTGTTATATACTTCATTACTATACGAATATGAAGATATAATCCGATCGAAGGGATTAATTTAGAAATATGATCTCATTGATTTTAGATAACTGTGATCAAGGAATATGAGAAATCTGTAGATATTAATATAGATAGAATAAATTGGGACGAAATTGGTAGTTTCATTTCTTTGTTGGAAGAGATCATAAAAAAAAAATTATATTCCATTTGCACAGAAAAAACCGAATACAACCTGGAATGTAATAACGCTTTCCAATGTACATCTCGTTTGTTAAGAACATCCGATGTCAAATGTGAAGTTAATAAATGGTTAACGGATGTAACCATTCAGTTGAATCGAATGAAAGAAACGCTTGGAAAAAATAAAGAAGAGCTCGCGTTACAATTGAAAAATATATTAACGATTGTGCCATTGTGCGTTCGAGTTTAATACTGCCATAATATTTTCGTTAAGAAACATACGTATAATTCTAATTTTTTTATGAATTTGTTATAAGGATACCATACGTTGGTTAAGATATAACTTCAAAGAAAAAAATTGGTAACAAAAATTAACAAAACAAATCAAATCCTCCCCCGCCCCTCAAGGTTAGACTTGATTAATATCTATCGAACAAAAATTTATCCGAACGTCACGATGTTGTTGGAGTCGTTATTAGATCGATTACACCGAACGATGAAATGAAAACGTTGAGAACCGTGACGAGAAATATACCGATTACGGTCCAATTATTAGCGATATCGGCTTTACACATTTGCGCGTCGACCTTAACGTCGTATCTACTATTCCAAATTAATCCAATACCGACAACTATTTGTATGAGTAAACTGAACATAATCATTGTCAACGAGGGATAATAATAAGGATGCCGACCGTCGGTTTGCAGAACGTAACGCAATTGATTAGCGTTAGCCGATAACAATGCCAAATCCATCATTCCTTGAGCGAGTGTCTTTTTATGCTGATAAATGTTAACGTCCGGTATCGGTTGAATCGGCGGTAGTGGTGGTGGTTGTGGTGGTTGAGGAAAAAGGGGATGTTTCTGTCCACCAGGATAATTCGGTTGTCCGAATCCTATTTCTGGTATAAGACCATCGTCGATACCTTTATCGCCTGGCCTCGAAGGTATACCAGGTTCTAGATCGTCTATCTCTGGACCCGAAGTTGGTCTTGGATTATATGTGTTGTCCGTTTCTAAAAGTTCACCAAATCTCGGTTCAACTCGTGGCAATTGATTTTCCAATCCGGCAGTCAATGGTTCCAAACTTTCGTCCGGTATTTCGTCCATATATAGAATTTCATCGTGACCACTGTTCGTTCCTTTATTCATCGTGAACGCATAAAGAATAACAAAAAGCAAAGCGACTATCTACTTTGTCTACTTTTCACTTTGTTGAACGAGTGTGTAAGGAAAACAAAAAAATAGAACTGCACGATGCAATCGTTGGATTATATACAGTTATCGCTCTCGTTCGATCATTCAATGACACATGGTACTTTTACAAATAGTAAGAAATAGACGAAACGAACGTCAATGTATATTCGTGATATTTATTTTAATAATATACACGCGCGAACAACACGATGTACACTAGAAATATCGTGAATCACCTCTTTGTATATAATTAGACGAGCGAGATCTTCTAGTTCTCCGTTTGTGGAATCACGTGCTAACGTTTAATTTATATAACTTTTTACGTGGAAACGATATTTTCTCCTATTCGGAGAAAGAGAAAGAAAAATGAAATGAAATAAAATCGTTTACAATTTTCCTTTCATTTCGTTGAGAACTTTAACGATTTGAAAAATATATTTATATAGGTCGGGTGATAAAAATGTCTTGCCATCGAACAACGAACGTTCGTACGGCTACTAAACATAACTATGTCCCCATCGATTCTGTACGAAAGGTCACACTCGATCGTAGATAGCTGATTCATTCCTATGATGCATCGAACTTAGAAAACCCAACGGTATTATAAACGTATTCTTCCAGTTTTATTTTTTATCCGAGAGAGAGAGAGAGAGAGAGAGAGAGAGATAGAAAAAAAAAGTGAAAGTAGGTCTCTAAAGAGAATTAAAAAGAACCTTTTTCTTCGGCTCATTCGTACTTCGTACTTCTCAGAACGTCGCAAAATGATTTTATCCTTGTTATTCGTTATTTAATTTAAATAAATAAATAAAGTAAATTTGTAATAACTTCTTTTCTAATAAAATAGGCATATACTTCGTTGGAACAGAATTAGAGATGATAATATTGAACGATCCGTTGTCAAGTAAACAGTCTCACTGCATTCATATACATAAAAAGGTTGAATCTTTTATTATCGCATTCCTCTATATATCGCCGATAAATTCCGTCGTATAATTATTTGCCAATTTTATATAAATATAAAAATGATCATTTATTCGGATTTAGACGAATATTTAATTCATTATGTTTCGTCGTGCGATCGATCGGGCTCGGTTTCAAATTCCATTTAACGAATTAAAATGATGCCTCGTAAGAAATGCTGTGCTCAGTGTCCAGGTGTGATAGATCTACCGAAATGCGAGAGAACCCATGAATGTTGTTTACCCAAATACGTATCAGGTAATTTGATGATTTCGTCTTTTAAAAACGAAACTATGACCGATCGTCGTTATAAAAATCGGAAAAAACGTGAAATAATAGGACTTGAAAAAATTGACCGAGGGCCGCCAACGTGCCACGATAGATTCGCCATCGCGAGGAAACTTCACGCGGATAATTTGAAACATCAACCACTTCCCGACAAAGTCAACGACGATATAATGAAGAATTTCAAGCTTAAGGAACAATTTCGTTTGCCCTACTTGAACGAACGATATCGAAATAAGAAGAGAGGCAATGGTTGTTGTAACAATTTACGCACGGAATGTCATTGCGCCGATGCCGTATTGGGATACAAGAAGCCAGAAACGAAAATGGATTTGGCCATTTGCTGGCAGACTCCCGTGGATCCGATTTACGAACCATCGAGACCGACTCACATCGATGGATCAGAGGGAGGAGCTGCACCGGCTATCTTTGAACTTGTACAAGGTACACCGAAGTCGAGGCGCGATCATTTACGTTCTAACGATTTTAATATTAAACATAATAATAATAATAAGTATCGCGAAACGTACGAGACGACGAATCTCGCGAAAGAAGTTCAAGATGATGACGATGGTGAACGTTACGATGATTCGAAGCAGAATCGAAACAGTTGCAAGCAGCATCATTGTAAATGCATGGATTCTATGAATATACAAAAATCAATTTCCCGCGAACGTTCTAGGTCGCAATGTTCCGTTAGTAATAGCGGTGTTGTAATCCGTGAGAATAAAGAAACGTACGATCCTAGATTAATAAAATCAGCCGTAGGAATTACTTTGGGTACCGAAACGAATGATAATAATGCGTCTCGACGATTACCATTAAAAATAGACGTTCCACGACCGAGAACCCCGTTCGCTAAAAGATCCTTCAGTATCGAAACTTTGTCTCCTCCTTTCAGTATCGTTAACGGCTCTAGAGATACCGATTATCCGGAACATTGGAGACTTATGACGGTCTATCAGCAGTCTTATAAAAATCCACGAAAATATAAAGCTAATTTTCACCGTTAAGGATGAAGACCCGAGTCTTTGAACAACGATATGGAACAATTATTAATATCGAAATTGCAACTTGATTCTTCTCAACATTCAAGATTAAATGATATATAGACCAAATAAAATCTGATATTTATTTAGTCGCGCGTTAAATTAAATAATAATCGAATCGTATTAGACCAAAATTAAAATATTAAAGCTGTAACGTAATAACGATAGTATAATCTATTCTTCCATCTTCTTATTTCTTTGTCTTTGGAAAGGACAGTTACTTACTTTTTTTTATTTTTAGTTATAGATCAAATAATGTTTAAACGCTTATTACAGGATATCATAGGCTTTAGGTTTTCTCACATATTTTGCGACTGCATTATATAGAACATTAAATAAATCTGGATAAGATTCCATAATCAGTTGAAAATTCGTTCTGTGTAATATATAAATTTCACAAATTTCTACGGCGATGATATTCGCATTATGATGCATACTTTTTAGGAATAAAAAAATGTCTCCGAAATATGTCCCATCTTCTAAATGACAAACCTATATATTCATATAAAACATTACTTCTGATCGATACGTATCAAATGAAAAAATAATTAGTCATTGAAACATTATCTCGTTTCGTTAGAAAAAACCTCTTTCCATAAATTGTTATAGACTGCAACCGTGCCAGATGCAATAAAATAGAGTCCATCTCCTTCTTCGCCAGCTTTAACTATCGTATCATTCACTAAATAGATTTCAGAGCTTAAAACATTTATTAACTGTGACACAACAGATTTTGGAATATATTGGAATAACGACACATTGTTGATAAATTTCATATAAGTGTGTAAAATAAGTTCCTAAAACAAAAGAGAGTTTATTAACTTTCATATGTTCTGTTTGGATATTTTATATGCAGTTTTTTTTTTGTTTTCAAACCTCTTGCAAATAAGAGGAAACTTGATGGATTATACGTTGAGATCTATTAAAGTTTCTTTTGTTACAATAATTAAAATATTCTAAAATATGGCGTTGTAGATTATATGGTAACTCCTTATATCTTATATATTCTTGCAATTGTTGGACATGTTTATAATGTTTTTCAGTGGTTGTATGTAATGTCTTTATAAATTGCATAATCTGTCCTACAAGTATAAAATATGCAAATATATAATATATGTTAATCATTTTATGATTCAATTTATAAATACGTGTTGTTTACCTAGAACATAGATAAAACCAAGAATACCCATAATTGATAATACGATATTTAATAGGATATCATCTGGTGTTTTCATGTCTAAATAATGAGCAGAACAAACTAGGGCAATGGTAGCTCTGTTCAAGCACATTAGATATTTATGACTATCTGTTCTTCTTTCTTTAAAGGCATCAGAATCAATCCATGACCTGTATGTACACAAATTTAAGCTCTTACATTATTCTTTAAACGATATATATTCTGCAGAAATTATTAAGAAACAATTGTTAACTTTAGAAATATTTACTTACCCTCTGTTTCTTCCAAAAATATTAGACACTATCAATGGTATGTAATATTCAAGACACGCCGCCCAATGTACAGATATAATAATAATCATACTCATTTCAAATAATTTATACCATTGACTATTAATATGATATATCTAAAAATATTTCTATCAAAAAACAAATTCTATTGTACAAGAATTGTTTTAACAATTTCAAAATACTCACACTGCAGAGTCTTCGAGAATAAACAATGATTGATCGTATTCTAATAATCTTTACTAAGTTGAGTATAATACAATACCAAACTGATTTATTGACTATAAAATCAATTAATTGATATGGCATAACAGATAGAATATCCACTATAAAAGTACTTTTCATATATTTTCTAATTGAGAAACATTTTATCAAATATAATAAATGTTAATGTAATATATGAATGTCAAAAGTAAAATAAATATGAAGAAATCCAATTGCTTACATACATTGCTATTATATATGGATTTAAAATAACGATATATGAAAAGTTATCGTAATATCCAGTAAAAAAGCACATAATGATATCGCATAAAATAATACCATCTAAGATATTGCTATATATATACCATTGTTCTTTTTCATCCATATAAAATGCAAGAAATATGGGATTAATAATAAGCATTATAAAGCTGGTAACAATCATTATCATTTCCCAATATATTCTGTGAATGTGATGCATGTGACATAATTATGAGTTAATAAATCATTTATATAGCTCTATATATATGAAATTATAGTATATTAAAAATAAATAACCGAAAAATGCTGAAAGGGTGTATTATATATGGGTAAGATTGAAAGTGTCTATTAATTTCATAGTTTATTGCTGCTTTATTTTTGAACCACCACTTTGTAAATGGATATTTAGAAGCTACTGCGCGTTTAGAAAATAAGAAATACCAAAATCTTGTTTTGTATGAAGCTCCTGTTATTATATTTTGTTTTATATCTATTTTTGGTATTTCACAATTATGGACGATGTTTGGGGTTAACTATAAAAGCAACAATATTTGTTATAAGCTTGCAGAAAAATAAATTTAAAAAAATTAATTATGCTTTTATATGATAATAACAATTTCATTATTAACCTGATCAATTTTATTTAGGTTGATTTCGTCAGGTACATACACCATTAAATCCATGTTAGAAAACTTGGAATAAACTTTAATAATGTAATTATATATAGATAATACTTTTGTAGTTTTAGTCGAGTTAACTATAAGTTCTTTTAAAAGAGTTAAAAGTTCTTCTTTGTGACAAATGAAATTATCAAAATGAAACTATGAAAATAATAGTTATAAAAGGCAGTTTACTTTTGTTTCAACATAATGTATATATATATATATATATATATATATGTTTCATAAATATGATGTTCTTTTATTAAAGTAAATACATAAGATACTATAGTTAATGTACTTTTTACTTTTTATTTTTAGAAAATATATACTACACTATCTTTTCTTTTTTTCATAATGATCTTCTTTATGTACATATATACATAATTACAAAGCAAACAAGAATAGCTCTTGTAATTAGAAATTATTTACAAAGAATATTTTTCCTTCTGAATATATTATAAAAGAAATAATAAATATAATCATATAACGCGTAACATTTAAATCAGTTCAATACTTACTATTTAAAAAATTTAATCTATTTTACATTTTTATCTAACTCACTTCTGCATATTATAGATATACGCCGACTTCTAGGTATTTTTTGCCCTTGGAAATAGGATTCCTCAGATTTTAAAATTTCATGATTATATTTTTGTCTAGCCACGCCACTGAAATGCATTTCATACGTTTCATTAATTGAACTAATGACATTATACATGAAAAAGTTATGTTGATCATTACTTCATTATATACAATGATCTGCGAGGTAGAAGAAAATCTTCTCTGTAATCTTGTTCGTGACTAACCATTGTAAGACGCATCACACTGTCGCTCAATAAACTCAGTCCAGCAATTACATCTCCACAAAACTGTTTTAAAAATATTACGTATAATCGAAATATATTTAAAAAAATAATAACAATACACAGGAAGCCAGCAAGATTTTACATCGCAACAAAGCGCATCATATAATAATATTTTTTACGAAAGAATAAAATAATTATATTACAATTGAGAATAAAACATTACCCTAATACTGTCAACGTGTGGCTTTATCCATCCTTCGGCTGTTAAATCTAAAACATGCACTAAACTTAATTGTGGCATTCCCGGTGGGAATGCTTTTTGACGTATTCTATTAATTACTTTCGTATTTTGTTCATTCCATTGTTTTTTTTCTGTCTCTCTATAACCGTGTATGGCCTTTAAACGATTTAAATTCATTAAACTAATGAAATAAAATCATTGGAGTAAAAACATAATATAAATCATATGTAAATTACACTAACATCATCCCAATGTGAAAATTCATAACGTAAACGTCGGATATAAGGGTCAACTTCTTTCATCAAAGAAATTTCTTCTTCATCGGTAATAAAGTCGGGATAAACTTTCATGGTCGTATATAAGGCATCTTTCCAATTTTCTGTGCTCCTGTCAGTCTTATTCGGTATATTATTCAAATTTGCGATTGTACATTTTGTAAATTTAAATATTATTTGTTGAGATGAAATCGAATGGGCGAAGTTATTTTGGATCCATCGCACTAATGGAACTTTTATCATGTTTACGAAATGATTATTAAAATATTAATATACAAAGTGTATTAATTTCTTATCACCGTAATCTCCTTTTCTTCTTCTATCACGTGGCCATGACGAATATGCGCAGTCTAAGGCCAATCCGTAATCTCGTACGTTAAATGACATTAAATGGACAAATTCAAATAGTATTCAAGGCATTTAAAGGGTTAGTATTTAATTTCGAAGAAAAAAAATATATATAAACAATACCTTCGCTACAAAATGAACGAGCAATAATTAAAAGGAATATTATTTTGTAAAAGTAATATAATTACTTTTATAGACTCATAGAGTATATCATCTATATGGTTGGTTTTAAACACATTTAACATTTCATATCACATCGAACTAATTTCGTATTAACATATGGAAACATACCCACTTTACATAATTCTATATAACGTCCATAAAATTTCTATTTTAAATTAATAAAAAATTCTATGGAACGTTATGAAACTTCTAAGAAGGTAGGAATATTAATTACAACAAATCGTTTGGATAAATAATTTTTATAAAAGATCGTGATTTTCTCCAATCAGCACGAAAGTTATATAAAGACGCTGATTGGTCCGTTCAGAACATTTCGATTCTCAGATACGATATTTTATGTAATTTTTATGAAAGGAAAAAAAATAATATATATTTATTCCTCACTTTATCGTTATCATATAACATCGATTTGCTCTTTATTTTAATTGCGATCAGTTTTATCTGAGAGGGATGAAAGCTACACATTTCTAATGAATCAGAAGAACATTATCTAAAAGTTATCTGAAAGCAATCATCATCGACCAATCACAAGAGAAGTTTTCCCCTAAAGTAAAGGTTAACTCTGGGCGATGTTCGGTCCTGTGATTGAGCATTGGGTTCAGGCTATGATATATACCGTGGTCGCAAGATGGCGTAATACGTACGACGCTGCTTTTGACGTTCGTGTATGAGTTTTTTTTTGGTTCCTTCTACGTTGAAAACGCGAAGAAGTAATTTTTCCATTAGTGCGTTGCTTGGTCCTCGCTCGTTTGACCGAGAATGCGGTGGAAAGAGTTAGCCGTGATACAAGACGCTCAACTAATCAGGATTTCGATTACAAGTACATAGTACGCGAGACACACGAGGTCCCGCGATTGGCCAGTTTATGAGACGACGATGGCTCCGTGAGGAGAGAGAACATGGCTGCGACGCAAGCCGAGAGCCAACAAAACGATGTGAAGCTGAACGAGTCCGTGAAATGCGCACAGAAACGTCCGCAAGTTGGTGGAAATAGTGCAAGTGGTAGTACAAAGCAGCAGCTGGATCCAGAGCCGGGTGATAAAGTGTCCCGGGGCGCGGCCCAGCTGCTTAAATATGTGAATCGCGGTGGGGACACGGCTTTCGAGATGAGTCAATACCGCGAGGACATTGGTGGACACACTGCCGGTGAAATAAAATCTCCACGAGAGGCCGGCCAAGCTCCCCAGGAGACTATCGGTAAACAGGAGGCCCTTGACGCATCTGGACACGCGGGTCATCCTGGACATCCGTTTGCGCCGAACGTTATACGTGACTACTCTGAAGAGTATACCAATAAATCTAATGAATTTTCCGCCAAACCATTGACCGATTATCAAGGCAAACAGATACCAGAATATGTGACGAAACATGGAGAATTTCCAGGAATTCATCGGCCGGACATGGAAGAACATTATGCTGCTTCTAAGGTCGAATCAAGATTAGCGTATGTAGGAACTACTCCTGCCAGCTTTCCTGGGCAACCAAGGTTTCTATCGGGTCAAAGTATATCGCAAGCCACAGGTCCAACGCCTACTTTGAATCAGTTACTTCAGGCATCGACACCTGTGCATCGATTCCATGGGAACTATCCTGGGATGGGACCTGAATCTTATCAACAGCCGTGGCCTATGCAACGACCACCGGTTGTGCCACCTGTATATCCTCAACCTAGCCAACGTCCTCCACAAACGGTAAATAATATAAACAAAGTGTTAAAATCTTATGTCGTAGTACATAGTCTATTTATTTATGTATAGTTTTAATATTATTAGTTCTTATATATGAACATAAAATATTATGTTATTTGGATTTATTGAATAATCATTGTTGGATATAGGTACGACAAACATGGAAGCATAATAATAGAATCTTGTAAAAGAATAAAGAAATGTAGTTGTCTTATAAATATCATATATACATATATATATATATATATATATAATATATATATATATATATATATATATATATATATATATATATATATATATATATATATATATTCTTGCAATAAAGTTAATATTAAAATTTCATTACATTTATAAAACAAAGTTAAATAATACAAAAATATTGAAACATATATATTACTTGATTATATAATTGATTGGTACATTCTGTAAATGGTATCTTACATCAAATTCAACATTAATGAATAGGGTTCACCGAGACTACATGGAGGACCAGGAGGACCTAGTTCTCCAACTCCTATGCCATACCAACAATATGCCCAACGTTATTCCTCTCCTGCTAGACCCCATACACCTTATAGCCATCATCAGGTAATTAGCTTTAAAATATACAAATAATAATGCAAAAATATAAAATTATTAACTAATAATATTTTTATATTTTTAGTTAAATTCATATGCGACACAAACCAGCCATCCTTCCAGTCTATATACGGAACAAAGAGGATGGAATCAAGGTGGTCCTCCAAATCCTCCACCTCCACCTCCATCTAATCAAGTAAATCCTTCAAGTCAGTCACCTCAAAGAGCTCTCTCTCAGTCCCCAGCACCACCACCATCTGCTTCACCACAACCTCAACCAACTCAATCTCAAGTGAGTAGTAAATATATATGTATATATATTACATGTTTGTTTTTTATTTTTGACAACTTTGACAACTAGGTTATGTATTATTATTAGGAATATATAAAATGATCTTTCTGTTTTAGATAATCATATACATATTTAATAATTTTATTATTTGCCAAGTCAAAATAAAAATTTATAATTATAATGAACATTTCTATGAGAAGATACTATTGAAACTTTCATATGCACCAATTCATATTCAAGTTACATCTTTAATGATGTAAACACTTCTTTTGTTCTTTAAATTTTTACCTTTTATTGAAGATAATTTAATTGCTTTTTGAAAACAATCTTTAATTGAAGATAAATAATTCTATTCGATAAATATGTTATTACTTTTTCTTATTTCTGTTATTTAATTGAATAATAAATATTACATAATGATATAAAATAAGAAAGTCATATATTATAGGGAAGAATGAATAATAAAAGAAATATGATAAAATCAAAATATTTGCAATATTTGAATTGAAATAAAATTTGTTTTCTCTTATTCTATGTTTCCTTGTAGTTCGCATTATTTTACTTGGTTAATACATCTTTGAGTTATATATTTGCTTTTCTAGTGTTTTATTGCAACTTTAGAATAAAATGTAAAAAAGAAATGTATAGTTTTATTAATTATATTATAGTTTATAGTTCTAGTATGTATAGTTTTAGAAGAAACTATTTAAAAATATTTTTTAATTATAAAATAATACCAAAATTTTAAATAGACAATTAATGCTAAAATTAATATTTGTTATTTTTGTTTTTAGAGTTTCCACAATCTACAACAACGATCAACAACACCGAATACTCAAGGAATAGATTCTGGGGTAAGTTTGTCTTCGACTTAATCATTCATTAAATTACTTATATATATTTTTTTATTTTCTATTTTTATTTTTTATTTTATTCATTTTTTTTAACATAATTTTGCATGTGACCACTGTGACTTTTGCCATTACACAAAAATATTAGCAATTAGTATTGGTATTAAACTTGTTTTAATTTCTCTCTTATTATTTTACAATCTCTTTTTTTTATTGTTGTTTCATAAAATTTCTTTGAGGAATTCTAGGAAAAATAAATAGTTATTTGAACATATCTTTACATTTTGATATGTATTAGATAAGAATGATATTTGATAAAGCTTGACAAACTGACTTATCTTAAAGAAAAAAAAAAAAAAAAAAAATAATAATAATAAGCCTTAATATATGAAATTAACATTTTTCTTTTATATTTTTTAGTTTTTATATATATACATTTAAAGTATAAATTTCGATGTTTAAACGATATCGATCGATATCGATCGATCGACTTATCGATTATTTATCGAATACTTTTCTAAAGTACGTTCTGTTTCTTTGTTTCAAAACTGGAAAAATTACTATAAATCACACGTGCAATTTTCGATCTAACTTATAAAGTACGTTATTCTATCGTTTAATTAGACTGTGCAACGAATCGAGATGTTTTGTTCAACATTTACAAAAAAAAAAATGTAGAAATAAATTACGATATAAGTACAGCTCAGCAAATTGGGAGGTAATATTTTAGCGACTTTATTTATTCATGGCGTTTTAAATAACGATGAAATTAATATAGCCCCAAATTCGTGTTCGTAGGAATAGAAATTTAATTTGGTTTTTCAACGTATCGCCCTTTATTATATACGTAACGTTATAACGTACGGTGTAGGTGCTGTGCATACGTTAGAACGACACAGATCGTCCTAACGATCGATATGCTCGGTGACGAGGATTGCGAGTTAGGAATGATAGATAATACCGGTTGTTTGTGCGATCCGACGAAATACGAAATACGTCAAGATACGTGACTTGCTAAAATAACCTTAAAAAAAAATATATATATATATATATAACAATTACTATTATTGTAAATTAATAGGAAGGGAACGTTTTTGATACGAAAACGTAAAAAGTGAAAAGAGAAACAAGAAAAAGAAAACGGAAAAAAGAAGAAACTTATTAAGAAAAGCAATTTTTTCTTTTTTTTTTTTTCTTTTTCTTTTTCTTTCCTTCTTTCTTTCTTTTTTCTCCGTTGGGTTCGTTAATGCGACAGAGGAATGGGAGAGAAACAGCACGGATATAGTAGCCAAAGAGTCCCTCGCACAGCGTTTTTAGAGAGCGACAGCGGCAAGCGGGAAACAGTAAGCGGCAGTGAGTTCGAGTTGGAGAGTAGCCGAACGGCGACGGAAACAACCGAGTGCGAGCGAACGCTTGCCGCGCCACGAAAGAACGCCCTCCAACGAGCTGTTAGACGCGAAATCTGTAAACCGAAGTTACGGAACACTCGATAAAAGAATCACGTTTTCCTTTACGGCCGGCCACATACGCGTGTACGTATCGTACGTATTTAGCCGTTACGGCACAGCTCATCGTATGTAGAAACTCTGTCGGATTGATCACGAGAAACGGACCGTCCATAACAGTTTTCCTTGTCCCGTGATAGACGAACTTCGGGGGGAATTTATTGACACAACATGCGTTTCTCGAGCGATGCAGCAGCACACGGTGCACCCGCAGCAAGAGAGAAAGAGTGACAAGAGCATGCTTCGCTTTACGAACGTTATTTTTATGGTGGTGCGATTTTTAACCTCGTGACTCTTCGTTCGAAACAAAAAAAAAAAGAAAAGAAAGAAAGAAAGAAGGAAGGAAAGAAAGAAAGGAACAAAAAAGAAGGGAAAACTTTTTCCAACGACGAGTATATAATAATACATCGTGTTTCATAGAGCATGTGAAAAAGCCAAGGGCACGGGTATCCTTTTCCTTACATCGAGAACATCGTCATCCTTGAATATTACAGGGTAACGCCTCTGTTTCGATCTCGCGTCATGCCGATAGACAATCAAATTACATTCGTTTGTCTTCTCGGCTTTCTCGTACGAATGTCTCTTAATACGTATACTCAAGTATTTCACGTCGGTATCCTACGAGAGCAACAACAACTATTCGCGATCTGGTAGGTGCTGCGTGCGATGATGTGACTTTTCTCTCTCTCCCTCTTTCTCTCTCTCTCTCTCTTTACTACTCGTCTTTCTTCCTCTCTGTGCCTCTCCGTTTTCCCTGCTCGCCCGCCACTCCTGCCCCCACTTTCTCTACTAGTGCCACCCTTCCCCTTCCCTTTCCCTCTCCCTCACTCCTTCTCCCTTTCCATCTCCCGCCCTCTCGCCTACTCGTCATGCGTGCGTGCGCGTTCGTTCGTTCGTTCGTTCGTTCGTTCGTTCGTTCGTTCGCTCGCTCGCTCGCTCGCTCGCTCACTCACTCACTCACTCACTCACTCGTGTTAGCTCGTGTCCGCTCGTATTCGCTCGTATTCGCTCTCGCTCCCTCGTCGTCGTTGTTCGTCGTCGTCGCCGTCGTCGTCGTCGTCGTCGCCGTCGTTTGTATAGTCACTCTCTCACTACCACCCGGCTGCAATGTATCGTCGTCGTGACGATTCGCGCAAAGTATATTACAGAAAGTACACGTACAGGCAAGAGTTACGGAAACGTGGAGTCATACGGACAACATTACTACCGATCATGTGCTGTCGACGATATCGTCGTCGTTGTTGTTGTTGTTGTGCCTTAATAATACGAGCGAGCAATAGAACGAATAATAGTAGTGTTGTTGTTAACCGCGTGTTGTCGTCTGGACATATTTCGTGGTCAGAATGTGACATACGGATCAAGACGAGAATCACGGGATTGTTACAGGGACGTCTTGCATAAAAGACCCGCCCCCTCCCTCGTTGGATGATTATCGTCTATCTTCGTCTATCGATATCCCTCTTCTTAGCGGGCACGTTTATTGTTTTTACTCGATTCCGTTTCTAATTACGGGGGGAGGGAGGGAAATGTTTTATCCTATCGCCGACAGGAGTTTTTTTTTTTTATATATATATTAATCGCGTGAGAAGGAACGCTCTCTCACTCGTTGCCAGCCACAAGAAAAGAGCTACCGTGTAATTGATCGCTCGAAAGCCGATCGAACGGTGTCACGTCGAACGGTTATTGGACGGTGGCTCCTGGTACGTAACGTTTCTACTGCATCTCCAGAAGATATTTATCGCGTTATTATTGTGTTAATCCTTTTGGGTAGGAGAGAGAGCACGTAGAAATCGTTACGAAAAGTGTGATCGTGCGATGAAAACTGAAAGGGGAAAAAAAAAGAAAAAACGCGTGAGAGATACGCTCATGCCGAGAATAAAGTACGTCTCGTTGCCATGAAAAAAAAAAAAAAAAAAAAAAAAACTGAGGGACACTGACGGTGATTGCGTGTTGTATATACACGTAACCGAAGTTCGCGTACGAATATATTTCAAAACATTAGTTATATCGACAATTTTCAGTCGTATTACGAAAATTCAGGGAAACTCATTTTTATTTGTTTAAAAAAATTATATTTTAGTTGTGATTATTGAATTTAATATTTCGCTTACAGGAATTGTCAGGGCAAAATAGTAACGATAGTTCGAATGGACCTGCCTGTCCTGGAACACCAAATTCTCAGGGGATGAGGCCTACCCCTTCGCCTACAGGATCCACAGGTTCACGCTCGATGTCCCCTGCTGTTGGTCCGTTAATTTTCTGTTTTTATCTTCATTTTATTAAAGTTAAAGTCTTATACTTTTCTTCCTTTTTTTTCGATTAAAGAAGCTAAATTCTATGTATTTTGGATGTAATTTTGTGCGCGTGTTTTATATGATTTTAATTCGCGAAATACGTATAAACTTTTGCTTGTCTTTCGCAGGTCAACAAAACGTTCAGATGCCTCCACGTCCGTCGAGCAGCCAATCAGACGGTAATGGACCAGCGCGTATGAGTCATTCTCCAATGACGACTCAGGGTATAATATTTACCTTGTCATATTCAAGTATTATTGCCTTCTTAATTATTTTATAAAAATATTTATATTGCATGTAATTTCTTACAAGATCATAATAATATGTAATCTATAATTAATCTGTACAAAAAATTCTTAGGAGCGTATCAACAACCATTGGGTCCTTCTACGCACATGCATAGTTATAAAATGAATAGCACTGGTCCTGGTGTAGTTCAACCAGGACCAGGTTCTGCAAGTCTTGGTGGAATTAACCCAATGGGTGGTGGAATGGGATATTCAGCTGGTGGAACGGCTGCAGGTCAGCCTGGAGGTTATCACGCCCAGAGTACCTATCCACCTCCTCGTCCACATATGCAGTTTCCACAGGGTTATCCTTCTCCAGCAAATTCACAACCACCACCAAATAACCAATATCAACCTCCTAATAGACCAAACAATTTGGTGCAATACCCTCCTTATGCGGTAAGTATAATAATATTTCTCATGAATAGTACGTATAATATATTTAACATATCAATTGTTTTTCAGCATAAAATGGGATTTAATAATGTGCCACCTGGAATGCCTCCTAGTCCAGGACCTCCTCAGGTTTATGCAGTTAGTGGAGCGACCGGTGGCATGGTACCTCCTGGTACCCCGAGTGTAGCTGTAATAGGTAATATGGGACCTCCGGCAAGTTCTATGGGTCCTCCACCACCTTCACCCAATCATGTGAGCAATCAGCCACCACCTCCAAGCTCGGCAGTACCACATATTCATACCCCTGCTGCAACACCGCCACTTAATCATGAAGGAAGTCCAATGCCACCGCCAAGCACTACTCCTAATTCACATCCTACATCGACGCCTACTCCGACGAGTCACAATTCTACTGATCTTACACCGGAGACTTCCAATGATAGTGGAATAACCACTACTGCTTCTGGTATATTATTTTTCTACTAAAATTTTTAAGTAGTTTCTTTTTTTTTTTTTTTTTTTACAATGGAAATCGTTCCATATCCGCCCGATTCATTAAAATAATAATCGAGAAATTATATTAGCTATAAGATGAATTAGAAAAATTGCTGAAATATATTTTACATGTGATGTAGGTACATCGTCTATTAACGTAACTTCAACTTCAAGTGGTACTGTTACATCAGTTATAACAACAGGTCCGGATGGTACATCCTTAGATGAGGGCTCACAGCAATCAACATTGTCAAATGCATCGGCTGGTTAGTTTCTCCTGTTTATTATTAATTTTTCGTATAATCTTTATATTTAAAAATCATATTTAATTATATATTGCGCAGCCTCAGGAGAAGATGCAGCTTTCACACCAAAGGTCCGTAAAGAAATGTTAGGTGGATATCACAGTCATCCTGCAACACCACAAAGTACAGTCCCATCTCCTGGTGCTGCTAGCATTAATTCGATTCACGAGGAATATCCTGATATGAATAGTCCAGGCTGGCCACGTACTCCTGCTAGTCCTGTATGTATTGTATTCCCTAATATATATATATATATATATTATTTTATATAAAATAGTTTTGCATTTAAACTAGATATTTAAATTTGCATGATCAGTGTTTTAAATGAGTTATTTTTTTTTTTTTATATTATATATTTATATTATCAGGGCTTATAATTTAACATTAGATTCTTGAAACTTTCAATATTTTGATATTTTACAGGTGTTTAACAGTCATGTGCCTCAAGACCCATACAGATCTAAGGTTATTATTTTTTCATTCTAAGTATTTGTTACGTACTTTTGGTTTACATTATACCCCAGTCTATGCTTGAAGCTTTATTTTTTTTATGATTTGCTTCACTTTCGCTTTATATGTAATTTTGTCTTTTTCTGTTGCATGGTAGAGAGGCATATACAAAATTACTTCCTTAAATTAATGATTTACAAAATGAAAAATCATTAATTTTTATAGTGTTACGAATGTTCGTTATTACTAATCTATTTCGAAAAATAAATGTATTATATTTTTTAATATTATTATAAATGTTTTTTCAACTTAAAACTATTTCATATAGGTTAGCTATGAAGAAATAGTAATGTCGTAAAATTCTTAGATTGCGTTGGGAGAAAATTTTTAGGTGATCATAATAATATACTTCTTATGTTATGATATACGTTATATATATTCAATATTCGATCTATAGAACAACGATAACTTTAAATTCCAAAGAAAGGCCAGGAGATGAATTATTTATTGTATCGATATTATATTATTAAATTGCACGAAGTAAAACATAATCTTAATCGATATTTGTATTTCTACTATCTAGATATTATCACCAGTGCTATATAATTAAGAAAATATAATATAATATAATATAATTGAGTAGTAAGGCTTCATATATAGTTGCCACAAAATAATGTCTACTAAAACTAAGCCTACAAAATTTATATTTCCCGTACATTAAATTAATCAAGTCAAGTGTACGTTTGTATAATATAATACTTACATCATCATTAACAAATATAATAGTGAAATCATAATTAGTACAACTTAGGAGACTATATGATATTTATTAGAATATAAAACTTTTCAGAAACCAGACAGCTTAGCAAAGCTTTATGAGATGGACGATTCGATGGAACGAAGAACATGGTTAGACAAATTAGTTTCTTTCATGGAAGAACGAAGAACTCCAATCACTAGCTGTCCAACAATCTCCAAGAACCCCCTCGACCTATTCCGGCTATACCTCTACGTGAAGGATAGGGGGGGCTTCATGGAGGTATGCAAGGTGCAGTGTAGTTCCATCTAGCCCTTGGTGTCTTATGTAGTTTTATTGTCTTATTGTGTTTCATTTTTCCTTTTATGCTCTAAGTATATTTGAAGTGCCTTGTGAACGTTTCATTAGTTCTCTCTCTATTTATATATATATATATATATATATATATATATATATATATATGTATATATGTATATATATATATAATTATTCGACTATATTCCGTCGATGATAATTTTTATTACGTCGGCGATAATTTCGATAGTTCGGTATATTATAATAGATAAAGTGCTTCATTTATATATCTGTGCTGCATCATGCATGAAGTTACACTTTTTTGCTATTAGTGTCTTTCTTCTTGTATTTTAAATATTAACGTAATAAGAAGGAACAAAAAGTAGGAGATTCAAAAAAAAAAAAAGATAAAAGAAAAAAAATTAAGAAAAAAAAAGAAGTATTTAACACATATATTCTAGAAGTCATACTATTATGGGAAACAGCCTGATCTACGAACCTTGGTGCTATATGGAATTATTCTAATAGTCAGTGAAGATAAACTTTTTAATCTGAATATAAAATGATGGTAATTCGATAGAGTGAAATTTTATGTATATTCATGATTCTCTTCATAGGTGCATGTTATTATTATTAAAGCGTGCACACGGGTGGGTATGTAAGATTATACATACCCACTAGAATATGTTCAGTTTGTCAAAATCCAGAAAGTAATTTTGAAATGATATTTTAATTGGTTGCTGCATTGTATTTTCTAAGTGTTTTTTTTTCTCTTTCTCTCAATATTGATTTTGTCGTAATGTCAATTTTTAGCAACAATTATAAAAGATAAAATGAAAAATGAAAGTAATCTACTTTAGGTAACGAAGAATAAAACATGGAAAGATATCGCTGGATCACTGGGTATTGGCGCGAGTAGTAGCGCAGCATATACATTACGAAAACATTATACGAAACACTTATTGGCATTCGAATGTCACTTCGATCGTGGTGGCGTAGATCCACAACCTATCATAAATCAAGTTGAGGCTGGTTCCAAGAAAAAAGCGAATAAAGGAACAGCTTCTGTACCATCACCTGGTAAATAATAACATTCCTATAGAGTATGATCCTATATAATATATAAAACAATTCCAAATAATAATGATAATAATAATAATAATAATAATAATAATAATAATAGTAATAATAATAATAATAATAATAAAAATATAAAATTATATAGGTTCTTCCAATTCGCAAGATTCCTTCCCTGCTGCTGGTTCTAGTAATGCTTCAATGGATGGTTATGGTAGCTATCAAAGTAGTTATGCTGGTGGTACACCAGGAGGACCGACATCAGAATATACACCTCCTCCGCCAAGACCACCTAGCCAAAGTAGCGCCCCTTCTCCGCATCAAGGTATGTGATAGAGTTGTACAATAACCTCCGCATATAATCCTTGCGAATATGTCCGATAATTTAAAATGTTGACTGATATACTAAATTAAAAAACAAAAAAAAACAAAAATTTAAGGAATACAACAGAGCAGTTACCAGACAACAGGTTCCTATCAAAATTATCCTCAGGATCAGTATATACGACCGCAAGGAAATGCATTATCTCAGCAAGCAGAATTCAATCAACCTTATTCACCTCGTTCACATTATCCTCCTTATGTACCAGACGTTGACAGGTAAGATTGCACACATTAATTTTCCATTATCTTACGATCTACTTTTAGGGATGTATAAGTCGATATATAGTTCTTTGTCAAACAGAGGCTATCCTAGTGGAAATATACCACCAAATACGGCCAGTGGACAAGATATGTATAATAGATATAGCAGTAGTCAGCAACCAGGAAATTATCCAACGGGAACGCCACCCAATGCTCGGAGCAATAGCTATCCTTCCGCGCCGCAAGCTCATCCATCTAGTGTATCACAACAAACGGCTACGAGTCAGCCCTCTTCACCTTCGCAGCCTCCATCTGCGTCGTCGTATTCTTGTCCTCAAGATTATTATCGACAAGAACAGGTAACGCGAAATTTGACGATGAGTTGGTTAATTAATATTAAAATTAATGAAATTCACGAGACGTAAAATACGTTTGAAATCTTAAGGGTGGTTATGGAGGTCCCGGAGGAAGTCAGATTTATACTCCTGGTGGATCCTCAAACAAAAACATGCCACCACCACCTCCAGGCCCTAGCCAACCCAGGCGTCATCCTGATTTTGCCAAAGACCAACAATATCCTCAGTATAATCAACAGCGACCAACATATCCAGGTGAATCGAGTTTTACGTTCAAAAACGTTTTCTTTCGAGGATCCTTAATTGCTGAAATGCGTATTGTAACGCGCCTATATATTATATATATATAGTTGCAGGATGGCCAAGTACAACCAGTCAGTATAATAGCAGTAGTGGAAATAATAGAGTTCAGTATCCAAATCAACAAAATCAGCCTCAAGCTCCGCAACAGCAACAACCACAGCAACAACCGCAACAACCGCCGCCTCCTGTTGCCACTGCGTCTTCAGCTGCTTCCGCCGTTGGAGCCATAGCTTCTGGTCAACAATGGGCCAGTCAACAACCAAACAGGACTACTTCTCAACCAAGTTTGAATACTATAGGAGGTCATACACCTCCACCTTGGGATCATCGTTACTCTAATCAACCATCACCTTTATACCCACCACCAGGAACACACCAGGTATGTTTTTTCTTTTCTTTTTTTTCTTTTACCTTCTATATACAAAGTTCTTATATTTCATCATATCCGTTGTTTGAAAGCATATATTAAAATTATGAATGATTGCGTTTACTATAGAACCAATTAGGAATGAGTCCCATAATGAGCCAACAGCCTACTTCAAAGAGAGAAATGACGTTTCCTCCTGATAGCGTAGAAGCTGTTACGCCATTGTTATATAAACGACGAAAATTAACTCGTGCTGACGTTGCTCCCGTGGAAGCTTGGCGCATAATGATGGCCTTGCGTTCGGGATTACTTGCTGAAAGCTGTTGGGCTCTTGACGTATTGAACATTTTATTATTTGATGATTCTTGTGTAAGTAGATCGATTATATATATTTAATAGATTGATTATATACATACATACATACATACAAGTGTGTGTGTATGTGTGTATATATATAAATAAATATTTAAAGAGGATGAACTAAGTTAGAATATAAGACTGAGTGGAATTTTGTCGGTATTTTTCAGGTAAGTTATTTTGGATTGACGCATTTACCCGGATTACTGGATGTCTTATTGGAGCATTTTTCACGATCCCTGTCGGATATGTTCGAATCTTCTGCCAACGACGACGATCATTATTGGAGTCAACCAGCCAATGGACCCGAAGTTGATTTGGGAGCCGTAACACGTCCAATAGATCCAGAAGATCGGACCAAGTTGCTCTCCTCGTCGAATTACACGTTTTTGTCGAGGCGTGGGCGTCCCGTGAAGATCGTGCCTAGAGACGACGACATATTCGTATTGGACTCTCGGAGGAGTTGGGATCATCAAGAGTGCGAAGCGGATACGGAGCCGTGGCAGGTCGACACGAACGCCACAAAATATATAGTGACGTGTTTTCAATCGGAGATATGTTCGGTACCGTTCGCGCGTCTCCTGAGGGATGAGAAGCCGCCGCTATTGCAGAAGGAGGTAGAACACAGCAGCGTAGACTCGAAGGACGAGTTTAAAATGGAAACGGGGTCGATGGATATGACCGAGTACTCTCACAAGTTCACAGAATCCGGCGGTGAGTCGAGTGACAAGCCACTGAAGGATAACAATGGCGAACGTAAACAATTGGACAAGAAGAAGAAAACGAAAACATTGAGCGACGTTTTGTCTAGGATTAAGAGAGAGCCGGTCGAGATGAACGATCTAACACGAGAGTTGTTTGAGAAAAAGCATGACGGTTATAAGAAGGATACCGAGGGTGGTGAGACAAAGGCTAATAACAACATGGGAGAACACTTTGTCGATATACCGTCGCAAAAGAGCGACGAGGATGGACAACAACAATCGGTACCAACACAGAATGGATTGAACGATTCCGCGGGAGTTATTGGGAACGTCGATTTGGAGAAGGTCGAAGTTAAGTCGGAGAGCGAAGAGCAGGAATCGCCGAGAGACGAGAACGAGGGACCAAGATTACAGATAAGGGATCCTGCCGGTACCTTGAAGAGGAGACGAATAAGCGACTACGAGGATGAAAGTTATTCGCGCGACGAAGCCAGCCTTTACCTAGTTACGGAGACGCAGGACAATTTGGCGCGTCGTTGCGTCTGTCTCTCGACTATCCTGAGGAACCTCACGTTCATACCAGGAAACGAGGCCGAATTTGCGAAGAACGTAACGTTTCTTAGCCTCCTCGGCAAGCTATTGTTGCTTTATCACGAGCACCCGGCGAGGGCGCAAAAGACGAGGAATTACGATAGGGAGGAGGACGCGGATTTTGCGGATTCCTGTAGCAGTTTGCAAGGTGAAAGCGAATGGTGGTGGGACTTTTTGCATCATATAAGAGAAAACATACTGGTTATGGCGGCTAACATAGCCGGCCATATGGATCTGAGCCAGCATCCAGAGGAGATATCTCGTCCAGTACTCGATGGTCTTCTACATTGGGCCGTATGTCCCGCGGCACACGGCCAGGATCCCTTCCCAACGGTCGGCCCAAATTCGGCTCTCTCGCCCCAGAGACTCGCTCTAGAAGCTCTTTGCAAGCTTTGCGTAACCGAATGCAACGTCGACCTGGTCGTCGCGACGCCGCCTTACTCGAGACTTCAGAGGCTCTGCTCCGTACTGACCAGGCTCCTTTGTCGAAGCGAGGAACAGGTTCTCCGTGAATTCGGTGTTAATCTATTGCACTTCTTATCGGCGGCCGACAGCGGAGTCGCACGTACTATTGCCCTACAAACGCCCTGCATAACGTTACTGGTGTCGTTCATCGAGTACGCCGAAACGAGCGCCATAGGTGTCGCGAATCAGCACGGTCTTGCCGCTCTACGCGACAATCCCGAGTCGATGGGCACCAGCTTAGATATGTTACGACGGGCCGCCGGTACCCTACTCAATCTCGCCAGGCATCCAGACAACAGGACTCTTCTCCTACAACACGAATCACGTTTGCTCGCACTAGTTATGAGCCAGATTCTGGATCAGCAAGTTGCCGCGATAGTTGCGCGTGTGCTATTCCAGTGTTCGAGGGGTACGTAACTCTGACGATCACCACCTCCCGACGATTACGTTCTTCTTCTTCGTCCGTCTTTATTATCATCATCATCATCTCCGTCTCTGTGCCCGTAACGTATTATCTAGATTGTGAAAGGAGAGAAAGGAAAAGAAAGTAAAGGGAAGGAAAGGGAAGGAAATAAAAGAGGAGTGTTTTAACCGAGTGACGATGAATATCGATATAACGAATGATACATAATGGTGATAAAAAAATGCTGGTATTTTGGTGGTGTGAGATTTAAGTGCTCGGTTCGGTGGTGGTGGTGGTGGTGGTGGTGGTGTTGTTGTTGTTGTTGTTGTTGATGGTGGTGAATGGCACCAGGCTGTGAACGGGTAAGTCGATTGAACAATAACCGAACAGAGAGATTTATATCGGCCATCCGTCGTGCCGTGGTGCCCGAGTCCCTAGTGATATGTGGAGGACTTTCTCGTGGGCGCAGAGAGCGGTTGGAAGATGGCCAAAAGGTCAAAAGGTGTGCGAATGTACAAGCGCAAAAGATAGAGCGAAAAAAATCGCGCGAATGGAGATACAGACAGAGAGGGGGGGGGGCGAGAGAGTAAGTACGTATGCGTGTCCGTGATAGAGAGAGAGAAAGAAAGAGCGAAAGAGAGAGAGAAAGAGGCAGAGAGAAAGAGAGCGAAAGAAAGAGAGAGAGAGAGAGAATGGTGTGTGGTGTGTGGTGTGTGTGTGTGTGTGAGAGAGAATGAGAATAATAAAGAAAAAACAAAAAAGGATGGAGCTAGTGCGAACACGAGAGTTATAGACGAGAGAAAAACGAAACACGTCGGAGAATGCCATGGCAGCGCAATTGTAGTTTTATATTTGAGGTATAAACAAAAAAGTAAGAATGTTAATTATCGGTGTTAGCGCGTAGGGTATACTCGACGTCGTGCTCGCAGCCATCGGCGTATACCTTCCCCTTCGTGAATTGGATAATTAATATCGACTAGTGTAAGATATATTTCATAGTAAAAATGAGAGGAACAAAAGGGAAGAATGGAAGGGAAGAAAATAAAAAAAACTCAAAGAAGAGGCGCAACGGTCAGCTGCATAATAATATATTATTAAAATCCAACAGAAGGAAGGTGAGAAAGAGAGAGAGAGAGAGAGAGAGAGAGAGAGAGAGAGAGAGAGAGAGAAAGAAAGAAAATAAAAGAAACGTAATGTCGACGATGAACCTATAAAATGGTGCGATGTGGAAAGAAAGAAAGAAAGAAAAAAAAACGATAATATATCGGGTGACGATTATTATATATATAAATATTAACGATAGTATAATGCAAATTTTTATATTTGCATGTTTTGTGCTGTAATTAGCGAGTAATTAAGATATTTTGTAGATAACACACAAACACACACACACTTCCATTGAATCTTTAATTCAATTTTTCGTGCCGCGTCGCGTCAGCGCGAAAGAAGAGGAGGAGGAGGAGGAGAATGCGCGCGTAGCTTAAAAACACGGCGCTGCAAGAGTCTCGATTTTAGAAGCACAGGCAAACAAAGCTAGAACTGAAGAAAGACATTGCTAATGATGAGAGAATGAGAGAGTGAGTGAGTGAGTGAGCGAGAGAGAGAGAGAGAGAGAGAGAGAGAGCGAGAGAGAGAGAGAGAGATGAAGAGAGAGATGTTGCGTGATGTGTGATGAATGAAAATATTAAGAGTAGAAAGAGAGAGTAAGAGCGAGCGAGAGAGTGAGAGAGAGAGAGAGAGAGAGAATGATAAAGATGAAATGAAGATAGAGTGAGAGATTATAACAATGAGGAGATAAGGAGAGAGAATGAAATAGAAAATTTAAAGCGGTGCAGGGAAAAAGGGCTGAGAGAGAGAGAGAGAGAGAGAGAGAGAGAGAGAGAGAGAGAGAGAGAGAGAGAGAGAGAGCGAGCGAGCGAAAGAGTTATATGCCGAATGAGCGCTGCGTTGTGCAATGTGTGTTAGTGTAGTGTATGTAAAGAGAGAGGGTGGGGGGAGAGAGAGAGAGAGTGGATGAGTGGATGGGTGGGTGAAAAGAATGATGATACGAGAAAAATACGAGTGAGAGACAGAGAGAGAGAGAGAGAGAGAGAGAGAGAGAGAGAGAGAGAGAGAGAGAGTAGCAGTAGTAGTGAGCGCGATTGATGGTCACGATAGAGCGCGCATATATATATTATTGAAGGACGAGGAAGAAGTATGAGGATGCGCATGCGCGTTAACACGCGTTCATCTGAACATATATGATGCGTAGACAGTATATAATTCTGTATCTAAAGCAGTGTCGTGTTGGGTGTGGAGGAAGGGGAGGGGAGGATGTGTTTGTGGAGAGAATGAGAGAGAGAGAGAGAGAGAGAGCGTGCGAGTGAGAGAGAGAAAGAGAGAGAGAGTACGAAACAAATGCTCAAGTATGCGTTGTTGCGTGCACGAAGGATGGGGGTGCTGGTAGAGAGAGAGGGGTGGGGACAGTGTCTGTGAAAGAACAGCTTATGATAAAAAGGAACAACAAAAAAAAAAGAGAAATAAGAAACGAGTATGATGTCGAACGATCACTTAAGTATATCAGATTTCGCATTTCAGTGGATTTCATTTTCGATGGCTTCCTAAAGAAAAAAAAAAGAAAAAAAAATAAGAGAATTGAAAGTAGCGATGTCTAACTGCAGTCTTTGGAATAAATCATATTTATAAACGTAATAAAATGCCGTTGTGATAAACTAACGCAGAAGAACGATTATAGTAAAAGCTCCGGGGTGATTATGTACTAAATGACTATAAAGAGAAACAAAAAAAAAATAACAAGAAAGAAAGAAAAGAAGAATTTAAACTTAAGATCGATCGTGCCATTAAACGACTGTAAGGGGGATATATTTATAACCAAGACTTTATGCTTTTTAAAGTGCATATATTATTGTAAAACTAACAAATACCGATTGTCAGCTTCTGCACATATTTTGAGGATTCTTGCATATACATTTACCTAATGTAAATCCCACTTGATCATCCATGCAACGGTAATGCATTGACTTGTTGTTGCACACCTTCCACTGGTACTTCCTTACTCAGTAGCGAAAGATCTAACCGACGGAATTAAGTTACAGAGCAATAGCTATAAAGATTTGGATTTAATTTAAAGTAATTAGGAGATAATAAGTTAAACAGAACACTTTCCCTGGTCCCGGCTTCTCCCCAACCCCAAAGTATCCTACTCTATAGATATCTACATACGTGTAGCTCTTAAATTATTTACTTTAGTTCGAGTGGAGATGCCTGTAAGTGTAATTTACTAAGACTTTTTGTAAATAAATTATGAAATAAACTAGACGTACTTTATCCAGATGGATATGCAATCTGACTTTAAAAGATAGAAGAAAAACAAAAAATGTAGGACGATGAAGAATAACTTGCATTCATAATAGAGTTTATTATGCCGAACTAATGTAAATATACATCAATTTTTCTTTTATAGTCAACTTTCATATATTATACATATTGTTTGGAACAAATACTGCTCTCCATATTCAAAGCCATTGCAGTATTTATTTTGCGACACAGCCATTCCAGGACTTCCATTTCCTTACTTTCCAAATACCAGTCTACAACGGCTGTTGACGCTTGCTCGTTCTATAAAATACAGAATTCTTTATCAGTGACTCTTCCGTTGGTTTGTAAGCATTACATGGAACTATTTGGAATTTTCTTTTTTTTTGTTTTTTTTTCTTTTCTTTTTCTTTTTTTTCTTTTTTTTTCTTTTTTTCTTTTTTTCTTTTCTTCCCCTTATATTTATCACGAATTTGTGTTGCATAGGAATATGCATATTTATATATGCGTACTGGCACTAATATGCACAAATACGTCTCTTTATATTCCCATATAAGCGTAAGAACTGCTAGGATGTATTTTTTGAATTATTTATAATGAATTAAATACCTTATTTACGTGCAGAACAAGCTTATCCTCAACAACAGTTGGTGGAGATAAATGATTCATGTCAATGGACCATTTGATATTCCACAATCCCCATGCAGCCGCTTTTTCTATCAGGTAAACTCGTCTGAGGAAAGAAGAAGTGTGTATTAAGTAATTTTGCTATTTTTTTCTTTTTTGTTTAAGTTATCAAATCTACATACTGTAAAGATATAAGAGCAATCTGTTTTCCATCGTTAGAAAGTATACTATGTGCCCAATAGGTATCCATTTGTCCATGGTAATCTTTATTTATGAGCTCTAACAAATGCATTCCTTTAGCTTTGTGCGTTGAGTATAACTCGACGCCCTGTGAAAAGATGAATTAATCTTTTACAATGCAATTGCAATGCACAATGTATATATTGTACATGCACTGACCATGTAAGGGCTGATGAATCGCGGTAAACGAATTCGAGAAATGAATTTACATCCCATTTCCTGTATCCTAAAATATATACTACTTATATTACATATATATATATATATATATATATATATATATATATATATATATATATACACACACACAAAGACACATTATTTTAATTTTTATAAGTTAAAAAACTTGATACAAAAAACAAAGATTCATATTATAAAAGATATAATAATCACTCACTTTACATAATAACAAAACTAAGTCTTACCTTTTGATTATGTTCTCTATTAACTTAGGACACGTTTCTGCAGAAGCATTTTCTATCTTAAAGAATGCAGAAATTTTTTTTCCCAATGTTCTTAAGTAGTACTTTAACTCTTCTCGTTGAAGACCTATGATATTTGTTAAAGTAATTATCAATAAAGTGACGTTTACATGAATAAAGTTTATAAATATTTGTAGTAAATATAAGTTATTAATTATGATCTATATTATACTTACTATTTGTTGACAAAGAAATCAAGCCAGAAAGTTCTAATTCAATGTCGGTAGAGAAAACGTTATTTATAGAGAACTTTGCTGGAGATATGTCAATACTATGAAAATATATTTCTTTTTCCTACAAAGAAAACAATATGAGATCCATGAGAACAAGTGATATTTATATTAACATATTTATATTAACATATTTTAAAAACATTTTAAATACTTTATCTTTCTTCTTTATAGTTTATAGCGTCTAATACCTTAGAGCGTTGATTATGTGATTCACAGTTGTTCGAGTTAACAACCGATGGAATTACAGTATCAGCAGTAGCATGTCCCAAAAGGCATGCAATATCGTGGGACAATTTTTCTGGTATTTCTTCTCCACATATTAATATCTGTGAAAACATTTAGTATTATCTAGCTGATAATAATAATAATATAAAAACATTAAAAGGATTTTGTGTTTACTCACCGAATCTGGATCATAAAAATTATTATTTAGAGATTTGAAATTATAACCATATTGATTTCCTAAAACTGTGATCGAATGAATCAGAACTTGAAATTGTTGTGTAAATTGAACCGTATAATTCCGTGATACTTCAAAGATTAATTGTTTAATACCGGTCGTAGTAAAATATTTCTCGTAGTATGGAAATCTGTTATGGGAATAAACATTATTTTTTCTTTAGTATATATGTATATATATATCACATTTGATCTAGTTAAAAGAGAGTACAATAGAAATATCAATACAAACTTAAACTCTGCATGTTTTTCGAAAGAACCATTTTCTGCATATTCGAAAATATATTTAACAATATTATGATAATCTGTCAGGTCACTAGAGTTATATATTTTAGGTCCCTCTGTATTGGCTAATAACTTTAAAGATATTATAACTGGAGAGATATACATATATTCAATTATAGTGGTTTTGTTACGCCGTAAGTTCTACAATTACAATTTTTTGTTATTTATAATCATTCATAAAAATGGTGGCATTAAAAATATATAAGGTGCTAGAAAAAACAACTAAAAATATGTTTACATACGTCAGTATTTTTGTGATGCATATGCGTATGAACATTTGAAACATCCTTTCGAAGTTTTGCCGCTATGGAATACTTCGTTTCTGTCGTCTTCGGAATTAAATTAATTAATGATAGCGCGACTTCTTCTTGGAGATTTATATTGAATTTTTTGAGAATGACACTTATACCCCTACAAAAAATGTCAAATATGTACACGTGTTATATATTTAAAAAAAAAAAAAAACCAACTTGATCCAAAATACGGTCTATTTGATAGTAATATTGTTATATGTACGCACTTATAAATCGTTCTATGCAGCTTATTTTGTTTTAACAAAATAAATTCTAAACAATGCTTTGATTTATGATTGCCCATAAAATTAGTTATACTTTTTTCTAAACTGCAGTGTAGGACAACAGGAAAAGTGACATCGTGAAGTTGATTATCTACCTGAAATATAAACAATTTTGTAATTATTACTGTTATAAAATATGCATTGCAATCAAAGTACCTGTATCCGATGAATGTAACCTTGCAAATATGTCATTGTCATTGATTGCCTGCAATGTATCCAAATTCCTGGTGAATATGTTCTGCGTAATTTTCCAAAAAAGGGTTTTGTCATATGCATTTTCACAAGGTCAACCTATGATGATAATATAATAGAAAAGTTCGTTGTATATGTAATATGTGTATATACATATATATATATACATATACAGATATATAATGTAACATTCTTAATAATTAAAAGTTCATAGTACAGACTTACATCAATAAAATTATCCAATTGTGTTCTTTTGAAGGAATTTATATATTTATTTTCTAACCAAGCACTTAATTCAAGTGACAAAGTTTTCCATTTTTTTCCAAAACAGAGTTCCCAACACGCAGAGGAATCAGTTATACTTGCATATATAAATTCTTTAATTCGTTCATTGCATTTTGAAATCTAAATTAAATATATTACGCCCGTAGGTATTAAAAATATTTATGTTATTATTGTAATGATTACTTCAATAATTTAAGCTACTCACAACGCTAACTCCAATGCCACCAATCGATAGAAATATTTCTCGTTTGCTAATTTCAGGTTCAATAATACTCCGCGCTTTTAAAAATATGCTTTCATCCTCGGTGAATAATAAGATACGTTGTGCAGCCTCCATATAGCTCACCCAATAAATAGTAATCTTATCTTTTCGCATTTGTCCTACTCTAGATGGTTTTGTTTCAGAATTACTATTTTTATCATCATCGGCACTAGTAATTAGTTTCTCCTGTGAGCAGGATGATCTTGTATGCAAGAGCGACTTGGCAGTGGATACAGTGCAACCATCTCTGCATTCAACGGTAACAAAAGGTACAACCTCTTGCCCAAAGCCATCCTCCGATTCAATATAATACCATTAACGTTGAGATAAAAATCAATACCAATAAATACTAATGCGAATAATAACATGGATAAATACTTACAGTTTCAAATCGAGCTTTGTAACTAGATTTTTTATTATTGTAAATATTCCACATGAGTTCTCTTGGCATACTGGGATCGTCCCACGTATATAATGTACTTTGAAATGGATTTAACAAGGTCACTTGTCCAGAGTTAACTTGATTGATTTTAAGAAATAGTTCAGTACAAAGATTATCAACTCTCACTGGTACATCCCCAATCACGTATTTTCGAAATACAATGTAATACGGAGTATTTGTGCCACCTTCAATTTCTATGCATAGAGCTGACTATAAAACAAAGTTGATTATAGCATATTTACTTTATTCAATCATTTGATTTATTTATTTTTTATTTTTTTTTTTAGTAAAATTGGTTAATAAATATGAACGTACACCGTTATCCATTCTTAATACAGTTTTTCCAATTTGTGTGATATCAAAATGTTGAGAATCTAATAGACTATGTTTCCATTTTACTCTCATTTTTAAAGATTCCGTAACTGGCCAAAATGGAACTTCTTGCCCAGGTAATAAATCATTCCATAAATCAGCATGATCATTTTCTTCCATAAATCTTAGTGCCTTTTTTGTTTTGTTATGAACGAAAAAATACGGTAGAAAAGTAATAATTTTTGTGAACAATGGAGACAAACGTGAATTATTTATCTCTGCCAATATTCGATATTTTCTTCCGCGTTCAATATCTTTGCAAACAATTAAAGACATAGAACTGATTCCATTCAAAAAAAATGGCAGAGACCATTCAGACTGATGAGCTCTCAATCTAATAGTATCTTTCTTATTATTTTTTTGCGACAAAACTAATAATTCCTCCTCTGGAATCTCATAGGATAAATTCATATGACATTCCTAAAAATATGAGATTAACATAATCGAAAAATAAGTTTTTTTTTTTTTTTTTTTTTTTTTTAAATAAAAATATTGTTTACCTGTATATATAATGGTAAACCAGTTTTATTAACTATCCAATATTGAGCATGGATAATAATATACCAGCTTTCAATTTTACATAATTCAACACGTATTATAAATGGATTTCCTAAGTACGATTCATTATCTGTACTCATTAATACAAATTTTTTCTCCAAATTCATATTGACTTTTATAGTTCCAGTCCATTGAATTCCCAAATAATTTTGAATCTATATGAAAAATTGTACAAAATGGCATAAATACGAAAATTTTAACAATATATATGTATATAAATATAAATATATATATATATATATATATATACATAAACATATATATATATATATATGTATATATTCACATTATTTTAATTTATAATTATACGTGCCTTAAAATTGAATTGTATATCACCTGTACACATTAATGTGTGCACATTCACTTTATCGCCTGGTTCAATTTTTACTTCATAATTTATACAAGGTATTCCGATATCAATAACAAAAGGTAACTGGTTATTGATTATAAGAGGTGGAATAATATTTATTAAATAATTTGGTACTCTAGAGCCTTGCGGGATTAACATCGGAACTTCATTACCCACTACTTTTATGCAAAATACATTTTGATTTTCATTATTTTTTAATTTACAAAACACATCTTTGCTTGTGTCTGTTATTATACTTAGTTCTTTCCAATAAATACCTTCATTGCTAATCTGATAATTTCTACAATACGTTTCACGTTTTTGTTTGTTTTTTTGTCTTGTTATATATACATATATTTGTCAATTAAATATTAGCTTTATAATAAAAATTACTTACTCCAAATATGCTGGTTCTACATATATAGGAAAATGATATGCGATATAAAGCGGAACATTGTAAATACAGTCCGGTTCAATAATTCCCATTCTAATATTGTCATCGAAGGGATTTATTGCTTCTCCAATATCTGCCAATTTCAATGTTTCTGCTAATTGTTTTTTATAATAAAGGGCCAAAGCATATGACGTGTCGTTTCGAATCTATCATGTACATAGAGAAATATAAATTGATCAATATAAATAACTCAATCAAAATAATCCTTTTATATATATATATTTACCTGAAGAGGAGATCGAATCGAAATTGTACGTTGTAAATTTTTATCGATAGTCGTATCTACAGCTAAATGATACTGCACGTTATGTTTCACAGGTCGAAGTGGAATAAATCTGCAACCTTGTCGTTTTGGACAATATATTGAAACATCCTCGAAACCTAAAATTAGCAAACAAAATAATATTACACACATACCAAATATTTAATTATATATTAATAATTTACCTTTTAACATTTAAAAATATATATTATAATATAAATAAATAAATTATACATTCGATATATAATTAAGATTTTAAATACATATAATCTTTTATTTACCTTCGATAATTATATGTAATATTTCACCGGTGATCATTTTATATAGACAGACTGGAGATTCGTTATTAATTATATCCTGCGTGAATATTACACCATTCGATGGATTATCGTCGAAATCAATTAGCCCATTTTCATCAGTAATCCATTGTGGGCTTGTGCTACGAGAAATATGCTCGATATCAGGCGTATTCGGCGTACTGGGAGGAGAATCGTCGCATTGATAGTTACGTGCAGTAAGGACTCGTGTAATATTTTTACCATCGATCTAAAAAAAATACAAAAATTACGAATAATACGAATATAGAAAAAGTATATATATATATATATATTCCTATAATTTACCTCTTCTTGAACAAGCAGCTCTACTCTACTAGCATGGCCGATATTATTTTGCAAATTTATCTCACTTATATTTGTAGGTATTATAGGTATCCCATTCTTGAACTCTACAAATGCGTCTATAATCATATTCATAATAGCGAGATTACTTGGAGTAATCGTAAAATTAATAACGTCTTCGCTGGATATAATGATATACATAGCCGTTTGGGCCATTTTAATTTGTGCGTCGGCGACAGGACTTGCTAAAAAGGAATTATTCAAATCAAACACACGTTCTCTTGTTCTACCGTTAATACGTTGAAAATAATTCACGAAACGGGGTACATACGTAGTTCGACATTACTTGTCGATGGTAGATCTAAGCCATCATCTTCATTAGCGCTTGAATCAGCCGAGTCACTGTCTTCGTCTTCACTACTTTCATTGCAGAATAAATAATTTGTAGATTTTGCTAATTTCTTTACATTGTCATCGTCATCAGTGTCGGAATCCTCGTCATATCCGGGATATATATTCATGCCTAAAAGTGTTGTTTATAAAAATGTTGAAAAAAAAAATATATATATATATACATGTTTAATTATTATTTTATAATACCATTAATTTGTAATGAAATCGTATGCTCTGGATTGATAAAGACCATATCCATCGAATCCTCCTCATCATTAGTATCAATATTTTTTTTCTTTTTTAACGTATCTTCGTTTGTACGCTGCCATGGATCCGTCCAATTAGAATCAATGATACATGATTCTCCATTATACATCTAATAAGAATATTGAGACATAAGATCTTAATTTACATATGTATATCATAATTATTATGTAATGTATTTGAAATTTAACATCCTTACTTTTATAGTTAATATCCATGGTTTATAATTGGTACCATCTTTTGTACGAAGTTCAATAAATGGTTCCCAAACTTTATGGTCGATGTCATAACAAAATGCATGAATATTTAACTTTGATTCTAAATGAAAATTTTTGTACCAATTATCAATGCTAATGTCAATAACCGTTTCTATTCGTACCATAGGAACTTTTTCTTTGTTTGTTTCCATTTCTATTAATATATGTACTGGTATTGGTTTTAAACAAAAAGTTATATGCTGATTGTTACAATCATATAGTAATTCTACACTTCCCAATAATTCTGTGTATTGAAAAAAAAAAAAAAAGAAAAAGTATTGTATTACAAAGGTGATGTATGTTTTATAGATAGTTTATAAATATTTATGTAAATACTTGCCATTGTCAACTTTTTTATAAGGTACGGTAGATATATTTTTGGGCGACCACAGATCGGTGTGTTGATGAAAATCATGTCCGGTAGTTCTGTCGTCAGATTTTAAACCGATATTTGTTATAAAACTTAAAGCTTCATTGATTATCTGGAAGTGTCAATGTTTAAGTTAATCTCGTTCGTACGTTTCTTTTTTTTTTTTTTTTCAATACTTTCATAACACATATCTTAATGAAAATATTTACGTCTACGAAGGTATGCATAATCCCGGGAGAAAGGTGAATATAAACAGGACTTATTGAGACCGCAATGTCCATTGTATGATTTAACAATTCTTCTTTTTTGCATATTTCTACATCACATGGACGAAGTAACCAATGCGGCAATTGACGAAGATAAGTCCCTTGGCTTGTACTCTTAGCACGAACGTTTGTAATTGTACAAACTATCGAAGAGAGACAATTATACCTACTACTCTCTATGATTATTTCAGCTTGAAATAATATTATATGCGTATTGTTGGATTTCAAATCTCCGAATAATAAAATTTCTGGCTTTTGTATTCGTACGGATATTGCAACATCTAAAAATTGCAAAATAATTCTCATAAAATATTGATAATATTAAAAGAAGAAGTTTTATGGAACGGATCTAAGAGAGTTATCAATTTTTTTTACAAACTTAATAAAGCTTATACGTACAACTGTGAAATATTAAACTTAATAATTTTTGGAAATAAAAATATAAATTTACTTTCACATCTATTACATTCGGCACATTATTTCTTAAGTAATCGACTGATTAAATACCTGGTTGTTCCTTACAATATAGGACATAATTCGCATTATCTGATCCTGTTGCATTATCATTGGTCTTGATTTAAAATGAATATATTTGAAAAAAATGTAATTACACGCACACAACGGAGGTAAGATATTAAAGTTGTATACTGCTAGTACCAAATATCTTTCTATTGTTTACTGATTAATATACTGTATAGACTTACATATGCGCCACTATTGTTTTCATATCCATGATTGATAATGCCTCCTTCAATTTGATCATGTGGTAATGCATCCATAAAATATCGTACAAGGTGAAATAAGAATGGTATTGACAAATTAATCCTTATTCCTTGAATAAGAATATCTAAACATTTATCACCCGTTGGAGCTTGATTATATGTTATATCGACTATTGGTGACAACGAGACAGAAATGCCAGCATCAATATTTAACCCTGTTGATTTAGCTGAAGATTGAATTATTCTGAAATACAAAAGTCATTGCATATAATGTATCTAATATGCATTATTCATTAGATATTAATTGTAATAATATGAAAAAAAAAAAACACCAACTTTTTAATAACATGAGAATCTTTACGTGTATCCTGTAAAATCACACTTTGCAGAGAGAGTTTCATTTGTAAACTATTATCGCTATAAAAATCAATTGTATTGATTATTTCACCAAAGTTTAATTTACATAAACCATGGTTTAAATCTCGTACGGGTGAACTCAACACCTATAAAGTTAGAAAACATACGTATCATATAGATAAGCTGCCAATACAATTTTTATATCAACCTTTAAATACCTCATCTGAATCTAAAAACAAATTTAATTGTAGTTCATCCAAAGTCAAATTTATGTTTATTTCACATAAATTGGCTTCATTTTGTGCTAGAAAAACTTCTAATTTTTTAACCATTGCATTCTCGGTATTCACATTCTCTGAAGATTTATCCGCCATAGAATATCTTTTATTTTCACATTTTCCTTGTGAAAATATAATTTTTGAAATATTATCTTTCCATACTGACATTACCGATTGTAAATCTCTCTGACTGAGATTTATACATACAAAATCTATAGATCCGTGTATTTTATACAATCCAAACGTTTCATATTCCATTATAGTATGATATTCTGTTTTTCTTTTAATGTCAAAATGAATATAAATAGGCTCAATAATAGGTTCCTATAATAATGATATATCATGTAATATAAAAAGAAAAAAAAAATAACATACTTCATATATAATATAAAAAATAATAACTAAAATATTATTTTTTTATATTATATAAATATTAAAATTTGTATACTAACTTGTACTTCTAAATCTCTACTTAATGTCATAATAGCTCTAGATACAGTCATTGATTTCAATTTTAATAGGATATTATCCATTATTATGTGATTCCCATCAATAGAATGAGTTTTAATTGTTTGGGTCGTTAGATCAACTTTTTTGAAAAAATTTTCAACGGATAGTACACCTAAAACATATTGTGTACCACCAGCATATTAAAATAAATTCTATTTAATTAAAATATTTACATTCGAAATATACCTGTATCAAAAACTATGAGATTCGCAATGTCCTTTCTCTGTGGTAGAAGAAATGTAGGTCCTTGTATGTCAATAAAAATATGCAATTTTATAGCGCTTCTTTTAAATTCTTCGACATACGTTATGCATTTTTTTTTCAAGTATATTACAAATTGCGTAAAAAAGGATGAAGCAAATGGCGATAAGAAATACTGTATAATAAGAAAAATTACTATTATTAATTATTTCCGATTTAATTATATTAAATATTATTATAAATATTCAATTCTTACGTGTAAATCTTGTAGTATTTTTGAAATTAATACACAATTAATTCGTCCAACGGACAATTTAAATGTTCCATGCGACATAACGTCATCTCGATTTGTATCAATATCAGAACACACGTACAATTTTGGAGTGTGCCTGACATACTTTATATCCAAAACTTTATCTTCATCAGTTGTTAATATCTTTAAGCAAAGATACATATCATAATCTATATAAAATAAAAAAGCAAAATAATATAATATATATATATATATAAATAATTACCTTTGCATAGAGCGTTTCCTCATTCAAATCTTCAACAAGTAAATTTCTTAAATGGATACGGAGTACCATTCTTTCATTAGCAATGTAGATACAATCATTTTCTATACCCATTATTTCTATTTTCATCAAATCTGTATCCTTGTCACACAATCGAATGGTCAATGAACTAATTCTTGCAGAATAATTGAGCTTAATTGCACCTGTAAGAAAACAATATTGTTATATAATTGGAAATAATTTATATAGTTCATTTGTCATTATATGATTAACTATATTTGCAAATATTTTATATTTTTAATTTTCTTTAAAAATATAAAAACATTGTACATTTTTAATTTTACCTGGAGGAATGGGTGGATCACGATCATTCTCTTTCCATTCAATAATTTCTAAACAAAGTTTCTTAATAAACTCAAATAAAAGAGTTCCGCGCAATATTCTATAATAAGCGTAAGTTTTAAATTAGAACTATATATTTCAATAAGTAGAAGTAGAGAAAGATAATATACGTACTGATTAACATTACCCCAAAAATTTTTTGCCTTCAGCAATGCGGCTCTATGAAGAATAATATTCATATTCACAAGATTTATAAGCAATGATCTTTCAATATTTTTAAAGAATGCTTTAAAATCTGGACAGTCTGATCTAACCTGGAGATAACAAAAAAAAAAATCTTTAAAAAAAGGACACTCAATGTATAAAAATAAATTGATAATATTCAAGATACCTTGCGATATGATAGAACAAAAACTTCGTGAAATTCGCCTGTCGATATAAATTCCAAATACGACCCAGTAATATCTGCACTTGTTTTATCAAGCAAAAGTATAGAACCAATACCAAATTGGATGGCAAATCCATATTCCATTATGCCACTTTCAATATACACTGTATGTAATCTTAAATTTAAGTATGGTTCTTCTCTATTTTCATTCATAAATCCCACATGAAGAGAGAGCTTAAATTTTAAGTATAATATATATTATTGTAAATATAGTAAATATAATTAAACACAAAGTGGTATAATGAAAAAAAAAGTGAATTTAGAAATACTGACCTCTCCAATAGCAAATCTTACAAGGAAATTCATATGATTATACGGAGAGACATTGTCATCGAAACCATACAAATTTATAGTTTTAGATAATAATTCTAAATCTTCTTCGCTAACTTCAGATGACACAACACTTCTGTTAAATTGATATTTGCATTTATAAAAGTATACACAATATATGCTTAATGTAATCGATGAAAAAAAAATGTTATTGCATTACCTATCAAGCCTTGGTACATTATTAATTAAAAGTTCTTGCATAACGCGATCAAACTTTTTTTGAGCTTTAGTAACAGTTGGTAGACATATACTGTGCTGTATTCGTTTGAGCTCTTTTAATGATAAAACAAGTATATTCTTTTTTGCTTTGGGATTGATCTGTTTCATAAATTCTTGATATTCCTTTGTGTAATTCCAGCAAAATATAGATAAAGTATTTAAAAAATATATGATCAATTGCATTTTACTTTCTGATACATTAAATTTCAAACGTGGTACAGATACATTAAGTTTCACTCTGAAAATATGATTGATTAAAATATGTTTTATCAATTGCTAATTTATTGAGGATTACCTTGGTAATTGACGATATTCTGGCTTGATACTATATGAAATAGTGGCATTCGCTTGCGTTTTTGATATAAAGTGGTATTCCGAATCTTTTTGCTTTCTAGCAGACCGCCAGTCATCCCCTGGATAAGAATGAAATAAAGAAAAAAAAACAAAAAATAAATAAAATAGAGAAACTTTTCAGGAAGGATTCTTTTCTTTTACAAACCTGAATGACAGCAAAGGATTTGTCCACCGTTAAATGTAATATGAAGTCTGTCATAAAGTAATTCTTCTAACTCCATAAGCGTAGCATCTTCTAATTGCAAATTGATTGCTTGTAATTCATTGACCAATGATATATTTCCAAAATCCAAAATCATTAAATGCCCTTCTCTGCAAAATATAGTGTCGCTAAAATTGTAATAGAAAATTTACAACATAAAATTTACCTCTGTATAGATCCATGCTCTGGAAATACAATATAGGGCCCGCCTATATCGATTTTTAAAGTTATTCTAAACGTTTGCGATGTAATGCTATCTATGAAATTCAGAAATTTCATAACACCAGTATTGCACAATTTATATGACCAAGTAAGTGTATCTTTGATATAAGGATTGCCCAATTTAAAAAAATTAATAATTTCCATCATAGCATACTGAAAAATAATATAGATAACAGCATTACCATACGATACTAAATTTATTACATTGATCGGAATTGTTATATTATTACGTGATGATAAATAACTTCGATAGTTTCTAGTTTTACTGAAAGACCAAAACTAGGATCCATATCTTTTCCAGTTTTTTCAAAGTCTAAAGCTAGAAAATTAGTCGATACATTCCCTGTAAATAAATAATTTTACTATAGTTAATATAAGATATTATTAGGCTCTAATCATTTTAATATATAGATATATGTATTACCTGTTAAAACGTTATCAACAATGATCAAAGGAACTAGATCACCCTCCTGTGAAATTCCTTCAACTACACAACTTTCCGCTCTAGTAGAAATTTTGAATGCCGATAATTTCGGTGCTGTCTCAATACTTGTTAGAAATTGTGTAACAGTAGCGACAAGTACTTCCTTATTTTTGTTTAGTAAGCTCAGAGAAAAGTTTGCCAAGGTAAAATTGTATTTGTAATCTGAAATATGCATAGTATTTTTCTGATGGAACTTTTTGAGACTAAATGTAGGAAATAAATGTAGTGTTATGAATCAAATGAATTGTTATGCATTATAAATCAAAATAATTCATTAAAAAAGAAGTTTATAATACGAACATGTTAAGTGTTCCAGCAAGTAAAGTAGAATATATTATCATTGATCATACCAATTGGTCTTGACAATTTCTCCAACTTTATGTTTGCAGTTGGACCATTATCAGGCGAATTGTAGAACATCCTTCTCTTATCCTGATCAATAGATTGTACATTGTCTTCTGGCTTATTCTCATTCGGTAATACATCTTCTGTTTCCTTCACTGCAACTGCTTTCAATGATTCATGAGATCGTTTAATCTTTTTGTTTCTTAATTCCTGCCTAGCATGTTCTCGCGCTATCACTATATTTATTATTGTTAAATTATCTTCGAATTTTTGCATATCCAGTTTCAATTCCGTATCGTTTGGTTGTAATAAAATTTGAGTATACATCTCTTTATATTGTTTATAATTTTTTCTATGCTTTTCTATATTTTTCCACATGTACGGTCTAATATATTGATCTAGGACAGAATAATAGGCATATTTCCACCAAGACGAAGGGCTCTCTTGAATTTTCTTCTGAGGTCGATATTTTCGATGAGGTCTAGAAGTGTTAAACAAATAAAATATGTATGCAAGTTATTCTGAAAGGTAATGCAACCAAATATCTGTAAATATATATATATATATATATATATATATATATATATATATATATATATATATATATACCTGTTAACAATTGCTCTTAATAAAGAATCATATAGGTGGCAAAATGTAATATACTGCATTTCTGAAATTTGCATTGCCACATCTTGAAGAACGATATCAATTAAAATTCGCGAAGTTTGCACATCGCTGCCCTTATGTATAATTATTTTTATCTTTGCTGTGAACGGCTTTGACACTATAAACAGAAAAATATATAAATATCCAATTCATACAATGTTTCCTTAATGTCAATTTTCATATACATACGAAATTGAAATTCTTTATTTCTCATGCCAAACGTTTGGAGTGATTTAAGCATTGTCCCCTTCCATGCTAGAAAACTGGCAAGATCCCATTTGGATGGACAACTTTGTAGAGAGGACTCTGTATCATGATCCATATATATACTAAAAGACTCAGCCCGTACCAGTTGATAAAGGGTTTGTGAATTAGTTGAATAAACTCCTGGTTTCCATTTACTAGAATGTCAAATAATTTAATTGTATCGAAAGTATGTTGTATTAATCTGTTCGCTTATGAAATCAAACGTATTAATAAGCTTACTTGTTTGTTGTTGTCATAGATATACTTTGTATACAAATGCCACAAGCAGATATAGAATTGCAGAAAAGTTTTTCTTCGTATCTAATGTGTATGTTATTTATTGTAATCTGAAAATTCCTCATAATAGATGTCACTATGTTGTCAAAAAAATTGAGGGGCAATCCTAAGGAAACATAATAGAATAATTTTTTTAACTACATAGATAAAACTTGCGCTTGATATTAATTCGGATTATAGAAGACTTTTTTCTTTCTTTTTCTTTTGTTTTTGTATAGCTTATCAATAAGAAAAATTATTTTATTATTTTAATTACCAGCAGTAAATGCTTCATCTCCCTCAAGATCTTCCAATATTTTTCTTTTCTCAGCTCTTAATAATCTCTTTTGTAATTCCATATTATATTGGCCATATAATATAGGTACAGCTACTATAAATATATCCTTAAACGAAATTAAAAATGTTAGATTTCTATAGATAAGTTCAAACTATAAGAAAGACAATTCTATATCCGCTTCTATATCCATTACCTCTATGTATACAACGACTGGCTGTGAAAGCAATCCAGTCCATGGTATCTTTAAAATTATTTTTCCTATTAGACCAGCCTCTACTCTTATAGGTAATCCAAGTTGATACTAAGGATATAGAAAAATTAAATATAATTATATCAAGTTTTCATAATTATTCTTAATAATGATAGATGAAATAAATAAATAAGAGACATCATCTGTTATAAGATATAAATGTACTTGACGTGAATGATGCAACAAAAAAATTGATCATTTTACCAAAGCCTCTGGTTTTAATTTAAGATCCGTGAGACATGTGTCGCCGGAAAAAATACCAATATTAAATCGTTCTGTGTCTAAATCTTCAACGTATCTGCCCAAAAGACGATTTAAAAACGCAGCTATGGCTCCCTCGAACATTATTTTTTATTATCAACGACGGAAATTATATCTCCTATTTCACTTAACCAACCACCTTACAACATTCATTATAACCTCGAGTTAAGTTGCAACTGGTATAATGCAATTCGGTCAGGCGCAGAAATGACACGTCTTTATTGATTTTTTCTCCCTACAGCATCTTATTATTTTCCCGTTTGGTATGCAATTTTGTCTGTCTCATATGAATATCAACAATATTTTTTTTTTTATAGGAAGATTTATATATCAAAAATCAACTTATACGCAACTAAATATTGTGGTATAAATGTATAGATTTTAGTTTGGCGCTCAAAAATTGAATTTAAAATTATTGATAATGGCACTTCCTGTTGCACCGTTGTAAGAATGATGTGCCATCTTGCGTTACAATTCGATACTATTTTCATACGTCTGTCGGTAAAACAGTTACATGCCAACGTAGGCGATGGAAAAAGGATTCATGGGATATACATGAGATAAGTCGGTAACAAAAATATCATACCCTCGATAAAATCGTATATTTAAATAATAAATTTACAAAGCGCATTCGTAAAAAAAAAAAATTCTCGATATCTAATCATTAAAAATAAAACATACGAGAGAACAAATATTTTTATTTTATTAATAAGTAGAAAAAAATGTACGTACCGTACACCGAACATAACATATTTATTAGTAAGAAGATTATTCTTATGACAATTTTAAAGATAATAATCGTTGTTATTTACAAAGGTAATGGAGTCCTTATCGGTCTTTTATTGATAACAATTATTATCATTGTTTATAGTTACATCAACTTTACAAACCAACTTATAACAAAGAAATAAGTTGTCGCTTGATATTAAATTATAACGTAAGAAAAAAAAAGTATTCAAACCATTATGATGCAGTCAAAATTGCGCCTCTACATACGCGACAAAAAAAGAAAAAGAAATAATAAAATTCCAATATACATTTATGCATAAGCGTTATTAGAAATTCACGTATGTAATTCTTACATCATTCGAATCATACTTGATATGGCTAAATAGTTTTTCTTCCTCTTCTTCCTTTTCTTCTTTAACAAAGAAATACGAAATTCGAGATGGATATCTTATAATCACATATGGCGATAACCGTTCGATTAAGATGGCACAATGGCGTTTTATCATACCTTACAAATCATTTCAATATTATAGGTTAAACGATTTAAACCAAAACGCGTTGTTTGGTCTCCCCGGTATTTGGATCCACTATAACTTTCTCTTTAAAATTATTAACGTGCGACGAATTGACATTGTACGAGATGGAATTCCCGTCTATTTGAGGAAAGAATCTACCGTCGGCATACTCTTTAAAAAGTAATTCCGTGTTTTGGCCCTTATCGCCTTTTCCGTTAACGGCAACCTTTCTCATCGTTAACGTGAGCAATTCTATGATGAGATAAGATTCGGGCTTATAGAGTCGCGTGAAATGCAGTCTTACGTGTTCGCCTACATTTTCATCTCTCCGGGGTATGTAATCGCAATGCGGACAAGACGGAGTCATTCGTTCGATTCCGTGACGTCTTTTGTGTGCGTCCATCGCGTCCTTGTCGCTCGTAGAAAAGGGACAATTCTGGCAACGAATCATTTCGATGTCGCTTTCGTGGGACGGCGATAACATACCCTTTTTCTGCATCAGGATCAACGTTTGCTTGTCTTGATTCGAGACCTGCAACGAGCTAGTAGTTGTCGTTGAAACCGACGTTACACCGCCGCTTCCGGCTACCGTGTTTATCGTCGATACGGAAATGGTCGTAACGGGTGTTATTGTCGTGCTAGATCCAATCGTTTTACCAGAACGACAACTTATCATCGTAGTTTCATCATCGCTGTCAATCGATATGGTATCGTCTTCTAATCGTCGCTGAGAGGCCTGTGCCTCCGCATTGGCCTGATGCTTCTTCAAATGTTGAACATAATTCGCGTAATATTTGACGGAATAATCGCAGGTATCACATCGATAACGCTGTTTAGCACCGTGCAACGACAAGTGCACCCTGTACTGTTCGCGCTTCTCAAACGCCGAAGGACACTTATGACATTTGTAACGTTTCTCCTTCATTCGACCGTTACGCAGAGAACCCGGATAAGCGAAATTAGGATTGCCACGTATATGTTCGCTGAATTGTGGATCCGGTGCGGATGCAGAGGATGAATTCGGCGATGCGGTATCGCTGGTTTCGTTATGCCTTCGGTGTACCGCTTGATGCTTTATCAAATTTTGAGCGGTTTTCGACGAATAATCGCATTCGGAACATTTGTAACGATTGTTCGAACCGTGCAGGGTCATATGATATTCTAGAGCGTCTAATTTGAAATATCGTGCTGGACACTTGGCACAGGTAAACACTTGACTGCTAGTTCGTTGACTAGAGGTTCCTGTGTAAGAGGATCCTACCTTGGAGTACGTCGTACTTTCCGTTACCTGGACGACGATCCATGCGACGTTGATCGACGAGTCGCTGAATTCTTGATTGTTGGCCTCGACGCATGCCGTAGCAGGTGGCGGATATCTCTGAGAGTGTCCGTACAAGGTTAACAGATACTTCGTCCTTTCTTGGTATTCGGTAGAGTGTGCTTTTTGATGTGCAAAAAGATGGGCCGGCTGGCGTGCGGCGTAAGAACACCACGAGCACATGTACGCCAATTCGGTCGAGTGATAACGCAAATGTATTCTCAATTCTTTTTCGCATAGAAACCGAGCCGGACATTTGCCGCAACAATGTACCAATCTTAAATCACGTAGCTCTGGATCGGGTCCCAAAACCGGCTGACGCGCCAGTCCAAGTAACATCGAGAGATCACTGAGCTGTTGCAAATCGGTTCGCGTTTGATCTACCAAGCAATGAACGGTACCTAACGAGCCTGTATGGATGTTCACGTGAGCGGTCAACATATCTCTACGCGTACAACTAAAACTACAATCATCGCAGGATATCAAAGGCTCTTGACTTGGACGATCGATGTGCATGCTCTCGTGATCCTGAACCTCGGCACGGCGAGAGCTCACGTAAGGACAGTGTCGACATTTCAACATTTTTGCCAAGCTACCGTCTGGTCGCGATACCCATACCAATGGTGCATCAGGCAACGAGCGGGTATCTAGAAGAAGAGGCGGTATGTTCGAACTTCTTTTTCGTCCGGTCGGCGGGGACGTTTCGTCCTTCTTTGACGTAGTCGGAATATTCTTTTCCAAGGCAGTGTCTTTTTTCGAATTATTATCACCTACGGCATTAAAATATTTTAATGTGTTTGATTGGTCAAATTTGTTTGTAATGGAGGTTCAGTGAAACGATAAAATGGCTTCTCTTACTACTGTCTTCAGAATTTGTAGCCGGTAACTTGGACTCTACATCGGACATGTGATAATCCATACTTTGCTGATGTACAACGGCCAATTCTTCTCCATGAAGTCTTGCATGTTCCAATAACTCGCTGATAAAAAAAAATAAAAGAAAATTCTTCAAATGAAGTGAAAAATTTCAAGCTCAAATTTACAATATATGCCATGAAATTTATGACAGATTTTACTTACGCTTTTGTATTAACATAATACGGACAGAGATAACATTTAAATATTGCATTATTGTTAGGACGATGATGCATCCGATGCATTGATAAAGATTCTGTGTCTGATGCAGAGAATGGACAATCTTCGCAATCGTATCCATTCTATTCATAAAAGAGAAAAGAACCATTTAAAATAAATAAGTCTTACGCTATATATATATATAGCGTAAGAAAAACTATTCCATGATTATATAGAAATTATGCTGCTTACCCTTTCTTCATTGGCATTTTGATCTACTTCATAATGAGACTTTACGTGTGACAAAACTGTATCTTTATTAGAATCTTTAAAGTTACATCGTTTACATTTCCACATACGCTTACTATCATCGACAGTTATGGTTGTGGTAGTTGTCGATGCAGCTGTCGTGGAGGTAGAGATAGAAATATTTGTACTTTGTACATTTGCAGGATTACTTTTAAGCAACGATTGTCCACGATTTTTAACTGCAGCTTTTAATGCAGGCGGATGTCTTAAAGATATAACGTTTTCATTGTGATTTTCTTCGTTTGTTATTAAGAGAGGATCAACGGCAGAAGTGATCTCAGCGGTCTGTTGTGGGTATTCTTTATTACTCATAATTAACATCTTAGCCGGTGGTTCACTAAAATTAATTTCTTCTATACTTCTTTCTTCCATATTTTGATCATCCCACACTTGTTGTTCGACCTGAATAAAAAAATTAAATACTTAACAAGTCCATTGAATGTGTCTCTTTGAATTTGTACAGCACAGTTAACATATACATATAACATCTGCCATACGTATTATATTTGTAAACACATATATTTGAAAATAATATAAACGTAACAAAAAAAAATATATATATATATATATACTTTATATTAATATTAGATTAATATTTACACTGTTTTTGACATAGCGGATTTATAAAGTATTCGGTCTTGCGTGTATCTGCACATATACGCATATTTGTGAATTATTTTTGTGCCACTTATTTTTATCATATATAGGCATGATTAATAATTCTGTATATGAAGCAATAACTTTTACCTGCGCAAGGTATTTGTTATATTTCGAATAATTTCGTCGACCTGTTTCATCAGTCATAAGTACTCTAGCAGTCAAATGCACCGGATCTTTTGCTGCTTTAAGCTTAATATGCTTTGTTATATCCCATCTCCAATTAGATCGATATGCGCAGAGAGAACACTCGAACGGTTTCCTATTTAAATGACCAACTATGTGCACATGAAAACGACTTGCAGTGGACGCCCAAAATGGGCAATGAGGACACTTGAATACTCGTCGTCCATTTGGGTGCGCAGTAGTTCCTTCGACCTAATAGAAGATATCGTACTCCTTGACTATAGTAAAGAATGTTGGTTGTTTATTAAATACAGATGAAAGGAAGCAGATAAAGCGCTGTTTCTCTTTTTTTTTCTTTTCTTATTAGGAGCATACACATAGCACATATGGATATTAATATTTCGTGATGATGAAATTAAATTTGAATCTAATAAACGTACTGAGCCTCCATCTTTTTTTTCCTCCTTTTTTTTTTAATAGAATTTTTTTTTTTTTTTTTTTTATAATAGAAATTTCAATAAATGCATCAAATACTATTTGTAATAAATCTGTCAAATTGGCATACCCTCTCCAGTGTACCTCTGTCTTTGGTAAATTGACTTTTCTATGACTAGATGCAGGGATTTAAAGCATATTAGCTTTTAATCAGCAGCAGCATGTTTTAAACAACACATATATATATATATATATACATATATATAGGTATATATATATAGATATATATATATATATAGAGATATATATATATATAGAGATATATATATACATATATATATATATATATATATATATACATATATACACAAGTGTATTTTATTAAAAGTGAAAGCTTGTAATATGGTTCTACTGATATTAAGGCTTTTATACTTGACCTTGAAACTGTCTTATTAAAGATAATGAAAATGATGTGAGCAAATCTTATGAGTTTTATATAAAAGTTCATTTGTGAAACTACATCTACGCCATACCGAAGATCCAGAAGAATTGTGCCCTCCAAGACTGGTGTCCCATTCCAAATGAGAAGGAAACATATATTCACTACTGTACGTAGCCATGCGAAGTTCCGAGCACTCAGTAACCTTCTCAAAACTACTATCAACTGATGACTCTCTGCTTGTTTGCTGACAACACTGCATGTGTACTTCAAGATCAGTTGTACTCTTGCAACGTCTCCTGCACTTAGGACAACGTGACATGCTCACAGATACACTGAGAGCAGTGTGGTGTGTCTGTTTGTGACAAGCCAGTTCTTCCATGCTACTAGCTTTAAATGTACACCAACATTTCAGATCGTTCATGTTACTTACAGCTACCTCTGGTATCCCATTGTTCATGGCTGCTGACGTTGATAATTTTTCTTTGAGTTTATCAAAAAAGGAGGCATTTTTTCTTTCAAATGCATTTATTGCATTATTAACATCCTTCTTTGAGCTCATCTATACTCAACGAATGATGTAAAGCTTTATAGTAATATATTTTACATCTATTAGCACAAATAAGTATTTAGCAAAGAACGATTAATATTTAAATAACCAACCTCTTTATTCCCATATAATTTGGCCATTTCAGTATCCCTTGCAATTTGGGCAAGTTCAGGTCTTACTCTAACGCGTGGTACTTTTAACAGTGTCGTTGGTGTATTACTATTTAAAGTGTTATTAGATTTTATGTTAATCGGATTTAATGGAATTAACATAGGCAATGGTTTTTTAGATTTGTTCACAGTAGCTGGTGCATGACACTCTGCCAAGTGACGTTGCATTTCAGAATCCCAAGCTGTTATAAACTGACAAGCTTTCTCTTCACATTTTAAAGCTATACAATCTGCACCTGCAAGTAGACTTTTCCTATCGTCAAGTGACTGATCAGAATGAAAAGATTCTTCAAGACTAATTGATGTAATGTTTCCTGTCGTAATAATAGGTTCCCGAAAATCACTCGCACCAACCTAAGAAAAGTAATTGTAGTAGGAAATAGAAACATAAATACAAAAACAATTTCATTCATATAATTCTTACCTGATTATAACGCTTTGGACTAATACGCTCAAACGGATTACTTCTACGACTTGACATACCTATTGGAGGCTCGTGATGATTCATTTCATGTACAGTTAAACTTTGTCGAATATCAGCAGTAAAATTACATACTCTACATTGAAAAGCTCCTCCACCACCATGATTACGTGTGTGTCGATCCAAATTCCACTAAAATATATACATTTATTTCAGAAAAATATTTTTAATCTTAGGTTTGATAAGTATCATATTAAACAAACCTTATATGGTGTTCTAAAATCACAGGCATCGCACTTGATCATTGGCATGGAGTGATATTTTATATGCTTTGTAAAACGTGCACGCACATGCGTAACATAACAACACTTAGCACAACGATAGAACCTTCGTTTTAAATGATGTACTTCATGGTGGGTCTCCAGATCACGTGCAGATATTGCATCATAAGGACATATAGGACATTGATATTCATTTTTATCATGAAAGCTTTTGTCCTTTAAAGTTTTAGAAAACAAAAGGATATTAAAAATATAAAATATGTAAAACTTCATGTCAATAAGCAAATATGGGCGTGTCAATGCAATATCTGTCAATATATAAGTTACAATAAAAATATACAAAAAATTTACTATAATAAATAATGAAATTTAAATCAAGAATATAAACACTTAGAGCAAAGCACCAAAGATTCCTATAGCCTACAAATATTCATAGATTAAATCGATATATGCTTACCGTTTCTTGGCTTTCCTTTTTCTCATCCTCCAAATAAATATTAATATTGGATTGATCCTTTGGAGATCCTTCATTGATCTCTTTCATATTAAATAATTCCTCAGTAAAAAAAGATTGATCATTGTCATTTTGATTTTCTGTCTGATCATCAGTATTGTAAGATTCCATAATCTCTTTATCTTCATCATTTAGATCAACATTATCGTTTTTCCCTTCGGTTTCTATTTCATTATCTTCAAGATCTGTCATCATTTTTTGTGTTACATTCGTTTTGCCTTGCTGCTGTGGTCGAGGTCGAAGTGCCCGCAAACGAGGCGGTCTTCCTGACATCTTAAAAGAAAATCGTTTGTTCCCATGTACACTTCGACGTTGTATTCTGTTTGACGAATTGAATATTTTTTTCTTTCTTTTTTCTTATTTATTTATTTATTTATTTACTAATTTATTTATTCGATTTGTTCATTTGGTTCGCCGTATAAAAAAAAAGAAATTAATTCGAAAAAAGTAAGGGTAAAGGAGGATCGTCACGAAGCTATATATCACCCTAGATCCACACCTCTACCAATTATTTGATGAGTTAGATACAAAAACTCAAAGTCAAGTATTGGTTCTATTTTCCGAGTTATTCGTATCATAACATTCGTAAAAGTCACGCAAGAGACAATGACATTTATTTTATCATTTAAATTCGACAATATAATACAATACGCAATACAAGCAAAATTACCATCATTGATTCTTACATTGTTATCGACGGTGTATATAGTGCCTGCATATTCCGGAAGTGCCGGTGTAGTATCTCGAACGCAACGAGCCGCCATTTTTTTTTCTCGTTAGCAATCTGGCTCAATATTAAGAAACGACTATGCCCATTTAACGACTACAATATTAATGGATAATTGGACCATATACAAGTATCGCCCGTTCACCAATCCTTTTTTAAACTCGTCAAGGTGAATTTTTGCGAAAAATGAGATAGCTACTAAACCGATCAAATATTTCCAAATTCGAAGATACGACTTACGCGCAGGATACACATCGTTAGCGGTAGTCCCACGTACGCCATTTTATATTTTTCCTACACAACTACGTCCGTATTATCTTGTCGCGATATAGAGATCTTTTTACCATTACTTATTATCGTGTCATTTATTCCCGTATGTCAATTATATCACCCTCGAATCGTAACGGTATTTATAATCAGATCTTACCAATTAAATTTAAACGTTAAGATAATCGACGCAAAAGAAATGATTTTACTTGGGACACGCGTATCATCAAACTATTAAGATAATATTAAGGTAATTTTGGATAACGAAAAAATATATACCTTTTTATAATCGAATGATCTCAATAGAAATTAGTAAATTATGTAATTTAACGTTTTAATGACTATTATTTTTTTGATGTATCATTATGTATATATATGTATATATACATATATATAGTATTCATTGCTTGGTATTCATTATCTGTCGTATAAAAATTCATGGCTAGAACTTTTACAAAGCGAAAAATAGGCAACTAAATATAATCTCATTTGCCATAATAATAATAAGTAAAAAAAGAAAAGGAAATAAACGAAAATCAATTATTATTACTTTATCGATGTAAAATAATATTATCCGACGAACTCGCCTAGCTAGAAATGTATAAAGAGTCGTAATGCTTGGTATCGTGTCATCAAGGTGACCAAGTATAGGTACGAGCTTGAAACGAAAGGGTATAAAGATATCTTTCCGATGACGATGAAACGCTCGACGCATTAAGTTTTACTTTGTTCCGGGGATAATCATAGTCTACGATCTATAAAAAAAAAAAGTAAATTTACATCTATAAATTAACGGTTATACCTTTATCAAGGTGATCGTATAGATAAGATAAAAAAAATACAATAAAATATAATAAAATAAAATAAGAAAAAAAAAAGAAGTGAAAAAAACGAAGAAGTAAAAAAAAAAAGAATCTAATTTTATCGACGACCGTTTTCGAAGGACATAATGGCGAATAGAAAAATGAAAATGCAGATACGAACTTCCGGTAATGGCGATCGACTTCCGTTTCTCTCAATGAGTCTAAACTTCCATTAACTTCCGGTGTCGGGGATCGTCTTCGATGGGTCGAACGGAAGGAGCCCGTGTTACGTATTTTAAAAGGACACATATACCCAAAGGCGGTGCCACGGAAAGGGGAGAAGGTGTGATGAAATAAATAAATAAATAGATAGAAAAGAAAAAAAAGAAGGGACCGTTCGATTGCCGGGGATCTGTTTGTTAATTTGGAAGACAAACCTTTCAGCGTCTCCGTCGTTTCAAAGTAAGTTTTTCTTCCGATAGTGTGACAGTTCCAGTGACGACGATATGGCGATCGACGGCTCGAATACGACGGCATGCGATAATATCGGCTGAAGACAAATGGTCGATTTGTTCGACCGGTCGGCCGATCTAAACCGATGTTGACCGATGTGAAGAGACTAGAAGAGGTGTCCGCCGAATTAACAACCGCCTGTCTGCTTATCGTCTGCATACGTACGTACGTACAACAACCGTGTATGTACGACGGCGAAAGACTCGATACTCTGCGATGCTCGCTCGAGCTGACGTATCGCGCCTTCGTAGAATCCCTTCTCTCTCCTTCTCCTCTCTCTCTCTCTCTCTCTCTCTCTCTCTATATCTATCTATCTTTTTCGCCCTCCCCTTCTCTCCTTCTATCTCTCTCTCTCTCACTCTCTTACTCCCTCGCTCCTCCCGCTCTTTTCCACCCCTTCTCTTGTACCTTACTCTCTCACTCTCTCTCTCTCTCTCTCTCTCTCTCTCTCTTTCCGTCCCCCTTCTTCTACTTCACGAGATTTCGATGGTACCCGACATATACGTATATATATATTTAGTCCAATTACACACACATTTGAAAGTACCAGTAATTCCTATTGCTTCTTATATTAAGAATATATTTTTCGTTTGTTTCTTTTTTGTTTCTTCTTCTTTTCTTTTCCTTTCTTTTCTTTTCTTCAAATAGTCGATTCCGTATACCACATTACGAAACTCTTTTCTCGCGATAGATTTAATGAGGTAGAAAAATTAATAGGTTAAGTCACTGGAGGAGGTACTTTTTAACAGTGTTAAGTTAATTTAATATAGGTGTATGTATATATTTTTTTTTGTTCTTTTATCTCTCTCTCTCTCTCTCTCTCTCTCTCTCTCTCTCTTAACGAAGAGTACGATGAAATATTTTGTTCATTTTGTAATATATTTATTAATTAAATCAAATCGGCCCTCGACGGGAACGAATAATGGGAAGGCGCTTGTGAAATTTTTGCTAAAAACGATAACTCTCTTCGTCTTTGCAAAGCAAATCGGCTCGTGTGATGCCGATGGCACGATATTGTAAGCGTGGCAGATCGGGCGCCATCTGCAATTCCTGTTTCTGGTTTTCACCAACAACCGGGAACGTGTTCCTTTTGCCTGTGCTTTGCGTTCGATGACTACTGTTATTGTTGTTACAGACTGCCACCTATATCCAACCAAATATTTACTTAAAATTCGATTGAATATCCTTTAATCGTTATGATCAATTAAAGAACAAATTTTATAGATATTTTTTTGGACGCGATTTATATTAATCTTTCCCCTTTTTAATTTTCTTACAATCAACCTTGCCACACTTCCGTGCGGAAAAGGAGGGAGAGAATGTCTGACGAGTATGGATCAGATAGTGGGGGATAAAGGGAGAAAGAGAAAGGGGTAAGGAAGAAAGATGCAACCAACCATTTTTCCCTTTTTATTTTTAGCACGTTACCTTTTCGATAGAACTAATTTTTTCCCTTCGAAATATCTTACGTTGTATAATATTTTTCATTGTTGATGACTCATTGTTCTCTAATCAAACGGATAACACGACAATGGTACTCTCACTTAAGAACATTTCTATATGAATCAATTCATTACACTGCTCTCGATATAATTTTGTAGTCATGAAAATATCTGATTCAAATCCATCGGCATGACGATTATCTTTTTTTTCCTTATTGAGAAAGAGAGAGAGGCTACTTGATTTATAATTTTATAAAAGGATGCGTTATAAACGTTTGATTGTTAAAGTACATTTCTTTGCGGAAATATCAGTAATTATTTATGTTAAATATGTCTCTTCGTGAAAATTAATTTGCATGAAATCGAAAAAAAAATTATCAAAAAGTCATCGTGACATAATCAATTTCTGTTGACAGCATTTATCATCACAAAGAATTCACAAGGAAGTCTTGTACAGCTCTGAAGAAAACAAAAACTTATTAACAATTAGATATTATTCATTTCAAGGGACTCGACGAAGAAAGGTCGTTTATTTTTATAAATTATATATAATGTAATATATACAAACCTTATGTCATTTCATATAAGGATACGTGATTCGCATGTATACAAATATATTTTAAGAACTTATTGATCGTACCATTTTCTATATTATCGACTAATGTACTATCGACAAAATTAACAACAACAATATATTATGAACAAGATGTTATAGCGATTTATTATTCCTGATTTTATAATGGTTTATGTCAATAATGAGTGCAGTCGTAATTCTTGAACGATCGTGACGAAGAATGTCTCTCATTTCAAAGATGAAAAGGCTCGAGTAAAGCACATGACCTTTGCGAATTTTTGAAAAAGCTTTATTTATTTTTTAAAACATCTTCTACAAAATGGTGTACCCTTCGAGAATATTTTGTTCGTGAGAACGATGCTTTTTCAAAAAATTCCGAAAGCCATGTTCTCGTTTAAATCTTCATTCTTAAGACGAGATCTCGTTCATAAAAAATCGTTCGAAAATTACGTCTACGGACTAGACGTTTGCGTAAACGTTGTTTTCGACATTTTAATAAAAAGAAAAAGAAAAAGAAAAAAAAAGTCGTATAGTGGCGCCCATTGAACTTTGCGGCAAAAGAGAAGAAGCTGCGTTGTTCCCCACTACTGATTTCCATATGAACGCTTAAAGTGTTATTATATATGGTTTGTTTCCGCAAAATAGACAAAATTGTTTCCTTGCTTTTGCGTTTAAACCTACATTAAGATTTTCTGATCCATTCGAAACGTAATTGCGAATGTGATTCGTCATGCTCACGCGGAGAACAAATAATGTACTTATTTAAACGCTTTTAATCAACATTCGACCGACGATTCTATGGTAGTAAACAATCAAATACATGGTTCGGTCGTTCATGTTATTGGATCTTAGGGATGACATATTATTTTGAAATAATTTTATAATTATTTAAACGACGTAGAATCTACGAGAAGCAAATACGTATGGTATAATAACATTTAAACGATGGCGTACATTTGTTTAAACTTAAGATAGCTCGCGTTAAATATAATAAAATAATTTAAATTAAATTAAATGTTCAAACGCATTTAAATTTTGATCTCCGCGGTTCTTAGACTAGATTTAATATCGACGAAAACTAAACGTACGATCGATCTTTGACATTTATCGATCCAGTCTTTTTTCAAATTTCTATGAGGAAACATCGAAGCGATCTCTTTCACAAACGATTAATACTTTCGATAATTTTATAATCATTTAAACGACGCATAATGTTGTACACGAAGTACAGTTAAATTAATATTTAAACAATGGTACATTAGTTTAAACATTACACGATTCGTAATACGCGTTAAAGATGAAATAATTTCAATTTATTTTTATTATTTTATATATATATATATAAATCTCGATCGGCGGGCCATTGTGAACCTATAATATCGATAAAAACGAACGCTCGAACGACTTCGATAATTATAGAATTAGTTCACATTCGTTTACCGGGGAGATAACATCGAAATTTTTCTTTCTCCGAGAGGCCACTTATAAATAATTTAAACTTTCGATTATTTTACATTTATTTAAACGATATATGATATACGCTTGGTATAATAAACTAATATTTAAATAACAGCACATTTGTTTGAACATCATACAGCTCTTGACGCGCGTTAAATATGACATAATTTAAATTTAATGTTTCGATTGAAAAATTTCTGCTCGTCGTGAATCGTTGTAAACCTTTTAATATCGATAAAAACAAACGCTCGACTGACTTTGATAGTTAATCAATTTTCTTTCGTATTCCGAGGAGATAACATCGAAATTCTCTTTCTCTCTTCGAGCGGCTACTTCTACACAATTTAAACTTTCGATTATTTCACATTTTATTAGTATATAGTATATATACGGTATTATACTATAATATACGTGTGTAGAGTAACAACAAATTGCAAAGTGGAATCAGGATTTTCAGCAATTAATATATTAATTAATATACGTTTCTCTCCTATAATTTCTCAATCTTTCTTTAGATTAGAATCGAGAATGTTTCAGTTTCTTTTACTTCATTAAAGAAAATAAATTCTAATTAAACCTATACTAATTTCTAAATTAGAATTAGAATTCTATATCTATTAGAATTCTATAACTTAATTAATAGATTCTATATGAAATTAGAATTGTATATCTTAAATTTTGCCAACATATTTCGATGAACGAACGGATTAAATCTAGTAGAATACTAAAATAATTTCTTAGAGATAGACAATGAATAAATTCTAATTTCTTTATTATTCTTATTTGTCTTCTAGTCATTCTTATTTATTTTCTATTTACGCTTATCGGATTAAATATTATTATTATTATTTTCTATTTTGTGCGCTTATCTTCGTCGTCGTCGTCATTGTCATATTCACAAATTTCAAAATTTCAAGAGATATTCGTAAGCGATGTTCTCTCTTTAGCCGTTTGTATACATTCAACTATAAATAAAATGTATAAAATTATTATAATTAACGAACACTTTTCAATTGATACAATCTAGCAAATGGCTTTCTTTCTTTTTTTTTCGCTTTTATTCGATGCACCAATTATTCAAGCACACGCAACAATTTTCTCTCGCATACTAACGCGACTGTTAGGTTATGCGTGAAAGGATTTTTGACCTAACACATGCTCATATACCGATATATAATAGGCGTATAGTGACGACAGTGTTTCCCTAATGCGTATATAGTTTATATTTTGTGCATACTTGTCGCTGAGGTCACATACGTTACGAGTTAAATAAGTTGATGGTGAACAGTCTTAATATAACGATATGTATGTACATATACCGCGTAACATGTTTTAACTCGATCGTTATAATAATTGATTTTACCAGTAAAGTTTTAAACAATTATTAATAGCGTTAATTAAACGGTATATGTCTGTCAGTAACAATTAATGTCGAAGAATAATTCGACGAAGTTCCGTACGCAGGATATAATATATTTTAAAATAAAATAAGCGATAATAATATGAGTTTCTTTATCGCGTGACATTTCTTCGAATGCAATTTTGTGCACATTTTTAAATACGTATGAATGCGTGTTATATGTATGCGTATATATATATATATATATGTATATTACATCTACGAATAAAAATATTTTACAATAGTCTCGTTCAAATTAAATAAAAAATATATAAAAACAAATAAAATCTTTAACGTTTATAATAAATCCAAATAATATTATCAAATGTTGTATCTTCTGTTTTGGATTATTACATTGTCATGCAGCAGTGTTGCAAAACCAAACTTTCTTTTGATAATGATTGATGATTTGAGAACAACATTAGGATGTTATGGGGATACAAATTCATACACACCAAATATAGATCATTTGGCAAAACAGGGCATAATCTTTTCTCAGGCATATGCACAGGTCAGATAATATATTCCTTGATAGGAATTAATAATTTGTAATCTTTGTTTTTTTTTTCTTTTTTTTTTTATACATAATATTTTTCATACAAATGATTATGTTTTGTTTATAGCAAGCTTTGTGTGCACCCAGTAGAAATTCAATATTGACTAGCAGAAGACCGGATACATTACAGTTGTATGATTTTTATAGCTATTGGAGGGATACAGTTGGTAATTTTACAACATTACCGGAATATTTAAAAAATAATGGATATAATACTATGTCTGTAGGAAAGATATTTCATCCAGGTAAAATTAAGTTTCCGTTATTGAAGAGTTCATTCAAAAAGTTTCTATGTCTAATTATAAAATTTGTAGGTATAAGTTCTAACAATTCTGATGATAGTCCTTATTCCTGGAGTGAAAAACCTTTTCATCCTTACACAAATCGTTACAAGGATGCACCGGTTTGTCAAACTAACAAAAATTCATTTCCTGCAAAAAATCTTGTAAATGTTATACACCTTATTATACGATAATTGTATTTAATTATCTTGCAATATGTTATCTCTATATTGCTTCAATATAATTATTTTGTAGGTATGTCCAGTGGATATAAAATTTATGCCAAATAAAACATTGCCAGATATTGAGATATTGAACAAAGCCAAGAGATACATACACACGCATAAAAATGATGTTAAGCCATTTTTTTTGGCTGTTGGATTTCAGAAACCACATATTCCCTTAAAATATCCCAAAAAATACTTAAGTAAAAAGTATATTTTTTTATTATGTGTATACATATAGAAAGATAGATTTATATTGATTATCATCTTTAAATGAAATATCGTATCAGCCAAATAAATAATGCTAAGATAATTTTCAGGATATCATCCATTAGGAAAATTTAATGTTCCCAAGCCATATGCTTGGCCGAATAATACAGATAGCGTTGCATATAACCCATGGATAGATCTTCGCAAAAGAAATGATATACAAAGATTACATCTAAAATTCCCATGGGAAAAAATACCAGGTATAACAAATATGAATTATTTTTCTTTTATATATTAGTGCAGGATTAAAAAATATTCATTTTTTATTTTTTTTTCTTAAACTAGAGAATTTTGCCAAGCTGATTATACAATCATATTACGGAGCTGTGTCTTATATCGATGACATTATTGGCAAGCTTATATATCAATTGAATATTTCTAAGATCTTGAAAAAAACTGTGATCATATTAACTTCTGATCATGGTAAACAATGGTAAATTATTATAGATGCAATTTTAATACATTACAAAACAATCCTTTTCTTTTTAATTATGCAGGTTGGTCTTTAGGAGAACATGCAGAATGGGGAAAATATAGTAATTTCGATGTTTCAGTACGTGTACCTTTAATAATATCGATACCTTCTATGACATTTAAGGTATGTAATTTGGATGCGCATTCTCCTTCCATAAAATCAGAAATTTCCAGTATTTCTTTTTCATAATTTCATTTATCTCGGTTGATAACATTATCAATAGTGTTCATCGACCATCGTTACCAACAGATGGTACTGTCGTATTTTTTAGGTATAACTTTGTACATCGTATTATCATCTTATTTATTTCTTATATTTATAAATTTTTCATGCCTATGCTTATAATTAAATAAAAAAAATACACCGTTTCTTAAGGTGCTACATCTTCAAAAAAATTAACATCATCTTATAATGATTTTTTATCGGCTAAATATATATATATTATCTTCGATATTGACGTTCTTTGATTCTATTAAAAAGAATGATGTTACATAATACGAAATAGTAAAATTTTTGTATACTAAATAACTTTAAATTAATAGAACATTATATCCATTTAAGAAAACCACGGAATTTTTTACCGAATATAATGCAAAAACGATCGATAAATTTAAATTCGAATATAAAGGGTATGCAAATTCAAACTATTCTCGGATTAAAGAGAGAGGAAATAAAAAAAATTTTACATTTTTCAAACATACAGATACCTTTAGAAAAACAGGTAATTCGAAGGAATATTATAAAAGTATTAATAATTACTTTTTTTTTGTTATATATATACGTAGAAATTTATTATCGTAAGTAATAACAAGTTTCGCAAATATAAAAAAAAAGGTTGTCTTTTTTTTTTTAATCAATAGACGCTATCGTAGAACTGGTTGATATTTTTCCTACCATTGCCGAATTGGCAGGAATCCCGGTACCAATTTGTTCAAACGTAGAAAAGAAAAGTTACAATAATGGCAAACAACAATCAGTGTGTACAGAAGGAATTAGTCTTTTGCCAGTTATCAGAACTGTATTGGATGGAAGAGTAAGGATCGGTCGCTTAGTTAATTATTAATAGATTATAATTATATAATAATTTTATTTTATTTTATTTTTCATTTATTTATTTATTTTTTTTTATCTTAGACAATACCATGGAAGAAAGCAGCATTCAGTCAATATCCAAGACCAGGTATAGCACCTACATTACGTCCAAACAGCGATGAGCCACGTTTGAAAGAAATAACTATTATGGGGTACAGTTTGAAATCGCATGAGTTTAGATACACCGCATGGATACCATTTGTATCGGAAAATAAAACAGCCAATTGGAAAATTATAATTGGCGAAGAATTATATAATCACAATAACGATTCGGCGGAGTATTTCAATTTAGCGAGATCTCCGGACCACTTGAAGAAAAAAATCGAATTGAGAACATTACTCAGGGATGGTTGGAGAAAAGCGTTACCAGATTATATTCAATTGGATGAAAAATATTGATAAAGTATCTTAACGAATCTACTTAAAAAAAAAAAAAGAAAAAAAATTGAAATCCAAAAAATTAAGTATCCTCTTTTGCTTTTCGTCACAGAAATTAAAATAAATATATATATGTCGTTCGTTATAAACATATATATTTAATAATATGATCGAGAGAGTGAATGAGTAAAGCTTTTTCTTCCCCCCCCCCCCTTTTTTGCTTCGTATCGTATTGTTGTTAATAATCCGATAAAATAAACTAAATTTAAATGGGATAACTAAAAATCTAGTTTATTTCATTGTACATTTAAAAAACTATTACTTATTTCATGCAATGTTTGTTTTTTTTTTGTGTTTTTTTGTGTTTTTCTTTAACTATGGATTATAACTCTATGTAAATTTTCGATACATAATACTTTTACAAATAAACATTTTACTTAACGACAAAAAGCAATTAAAAAAAAAATCTATAAGGATTATTAATACTTTATGTTAAATATTTCATTAATATAATATGACAGCTCCTATTATATAAAGATTCTACTCAAAGAATCAAACTTTTGTATTCGATTAATGTTCATTTATACACGGCGCATGAAAGTTCACATAAATTGTTGATGTATAGCCAATTGTTACTTTACAACAATTAGTTTCTTCAAATGATACAGCTCATTGAATTATTAAAAAATGGCAGGAAATTCCATTAATCGATAATATCCATTAAAAAAAAAAAAAAAAAAAAGTACATCGAGGTAATTAAAATCGATTTATATTTATTATAATTTGTATTCGTAAAAATAAATTCAATCAAAATGATTAGTTTGATTCTTTGAAATACATACTGAAGAATAATATATTTCAACTATCAGAAAGACAATTATAACATGTTATTTTGAGGATCATTCTTCTTGTTCCTTGCTTGTTTGAACTGTTGAGGTCTTTGCAGAAGTATCGGCTGTATTTGTTGAATCTATTGAGATCTACATTATATAAGAAAAAATTATAAAACAATAAATTATTAATAAAAATAGATCAGAAGAGATTTCCATTGTTTTGAGAATTGATATCCGTTTTAATTACCTGAGCAATGTCAGTAGTTCTAGGTTGAACATTACTGGTTGAAGCCTTCGGATAAGCATACGGATTGATTACTCTAACTGGGTTAGATACGTTTGTATAAGCGGCGTTGTTCGTGCCATAAATCATTTGTTGATTTTGTAGTAATTGTTGTTTCAAAAAATTCGGATTCATCTATATAGTTAAACAGAATAAAAAAAAAAAAAATTATTAACGAATTGATTTAAAACACGCTTCTTTCGAACTCTTCGAGCCAATTGTTATATTTCAATGAAAATAATAATTATTAATAATAATAAAAATAAGAACTTACTGCAGGAGCCATATTAGTTGCACCCAATGGCGTCATGTTCTGTTGCATGTTCTATCGGTTAAATTATAATATGAAAATATTTTCTTATTAAATACATTATAAGAAAAATGATTTTGCATAATATATACATACAGAGTCAGGGAAACGTTGGTAAAAGGGGGAGACCTTACCTGCGCGATAATAGGATTTCTGCTAGGCTGAACCATAGCCTGTTGTTCCCAATAATTATACATATCGACCAATGCTCGAGTGGTCATAAATTTACGTTGTTCTGGCGTTGCATTTGGATACTGAAATGTCATTTAATATTTTGTCAATACCTCTCGGAAAAAGAGATTATTATTATTATTATTATCATTATATTACTTCGTTATCTTACGTCTTTTTCGATCAATTTTTGTAGATTCTCGTAATCGTTATTTTGCGTAGTATTATTTAGCGCAATATTTTGACGATTCATATTGGCAACCATATTATTGAACTGTTGCAAGAGGATATTATTTTGATAGGCAGCAGTCATTACTGCGTTGACCGGTGGACCCTTCTTCTCTTCCTCATATTCCAACCAAGCCTGTTTCCTTTCCTCCTCGTCCAGTTCTTCGTCGGCCTGGTCAGGGAGAACACGTTTTGTTGTAACAAAAGGGAGAGAAAAAAAAAAAAAAACAAAGAATTTCGAGGATAGGATCGTTGATCGCAATTTTTTTAATACCTTGTTCTCCAATAAGGAATCATGTTCGTGATAGTTCTCAACCAAATCCTTGTATTTTAAAAAAATCTCCGCCAACAATCTATCCTTTGGTAAATTTAACGTGGGTTTGTTGGCATCGTTGGTGTGCGGTTCGAATTTATACAATTCGTTCAAAGCGTTATGACTGTAATGACGTTCTATTTGTTGCTCGTCGACGACGCGACATGAGAGGGATAATTTTGTGACTTGACGATTGTATATCTTCTCTTCCATCGTACCCGAGGCGAGAAATCGATAAACGTAACATGGCTTCTTTTGGCCAAATCTACATTTAAAAACGAAAAATATCAATAAAAATCGCATCGTCGAGCGATAAAAAAAACAAAAAAAAAAAAAGAGAAAAAAAGAATGCAAATCGAGTGGAATATTTATGAAAGAAAATGGCGCGTGTACCTGTACACTCTGAATATACTTTGTATGTCGTGCGACGGATTCCAGCTTGCATCGAATATAATAACACGATTGGCAGCCGTTAAATTTATACCCAAACCACCTGCTCGCGTTGATATGAGAAATAATCTTGCCCTTGTATTGCTAGATCTATTAAATATCTTACACCAAGCGCTTCTATTTTCCGCAGACGTTTGACCGTCCAATCTGAAATAATCCAAACCCAACGACCAACTTCCCACATGCCCTTCCAATTTCTCCGATATTACATTGTTCTGTTCCGCTTCGTCTATTTGGTATAGGAACTGTTCGATCAAGGTTAAAGAGTATAATGACTGGGAGAACACCAATCTGAAAATATCAATACGATAGTATGGCACCAAAAGGTTTGAAAAGGGAAAAGAAAAATAAAAGGAAAAAACAAAAAAAAAAAGATTAATAACGAACGTACACTTTATCGCCAATTTTTTCACATTCTTTCAAAATACCAAACAATAGAACGAGTTTGGTGGAAATCCTCAAGTCGTCGAAGTGTTCAGGCTCCACAAATTGCGACCACCATTCTTCCTTTTCCGCAACTATTTCCACCGATTCTGGCTCCGAGTCATTTTCTCCAAAAAAAAAAAAAAAAAAAAAAAAAGAAAAAGAAGAAGAAAAAATTAAATTAAATATTAAGTGTAAACGATAAATCATCAATGATCTCCCATATGTCGAAACTTACCACACGCATTACTTCGAGTTTTCCGTTTATTACGAACAGGAGACGGAGAATGTATAGATTGAACATCGCTATCGCTATTGCTGCTACTGGTACTGGTTGTCTCTTCGTCGTTCGATACAACAAAATTTCTCAATGAACCTTCCGAATCACTTAAATATCGTTTCTTTTCGTTCGCTTTTTCAACCTTTTCCGAATTCAATTTTAATACCACGGGATGGGTCCATATTCTTTGCAACGCTTGAAAATCTGGGAATAGGGTACCTCTTATGCCGCTATTATTATGTCTGATAAAAATAATATCATCGTAAAAGTTATTTTAACAATTTGTATATAATCGGCCGAGTATTATAATTTGTCAATGTTACCACCGACTAACCTTGCCAAATTATCCAAATAGTATTGATACAATTTGATTTGTACATCCGTCAATCTAACGAAAATAACATATTCTTGTTTCGGGGGTAAAAATGGCGTCAGCACGGAATAATCGAATCTTTGAATGCTCCCTTGTAACAATTTGTGCAATACATGGGCACGTTTTTTCATTAATTTGACATCGTATTCCGTGGAATTGTCAAATTGTCCATTCGTTATAGGATTTACGAATCTGTTCATGAATTCTCGTTTTGAACCCAAAAGATTCGGTTTGATGAATTGAACCATGCAATGATCTGAAAAAGAAAAACAAAATATATATTACGTTTCATCTTATATTAGATCGTAATAAAATTAATTAATTTTAATAATTTGTCCAAATACGAATTGTTACATTCTATTAAATTATTCTGCAATGGCGTTCCAGTAAGGACGATACGTCTTAGAGTTTTCACTTCTTTCATGCATTTACTGATTGCACTATCTTCGTTCTTCAATAAATGTCCCTCGTCGCATACTACGAGATCTGGGCCAGGATCTATCAAGCATTTTAATATCGCGTCCTTCATGTTTTTTCGAACGTTTTTATTTAGGCGGGTTAAATTCCGAAACATTTCGTATCCAATAATTAATACACCGCCATTTTTATGCCAATGTTGAAGCTGATACTTTCTTTCGAAATTTTTTTTACACCTTACAGAAAGAAACAACAAAAGAAACGGTATAAGATTGAATGATATTATTATTAAACTTAGAACAGTATGTTTTATATATATATATAAAATATGATCTATTAAAGGCTTACTTTGTTAATTCGTATGTATCGATATCTCCATTATCAATATCTTTTAGCCACATGTCAAATTCATTGACCCAATTAAGAACAGTACTAAGAGGACAAACCACTAAGATAGTTTTTACTCCTGTTTCCTCATGAGTTAAAAGAGTATGCGATAAAGTAATTACTTGTAGGGTCTTTCCAAGTCCCATGCAATGAGCAATAATGCAACCTGATCCCGAAGTAGTTTTTATTCTTTCCAAAGATTCAAAGCACGCATCCCACATAAATTTAATCCCTTTGGCTTGATGTGGTTTCAAGCGTTTAACCAAATCCTTATTTACACTTATAAGTTCTTCCTTTGTATCAGGGTCAAAATCCAATACCAATTTCTCCACTTTCTCCTCCCCGGCTAATCGTATTTCATACATTTCATTGTACTAAAATCAATGTTATAATACGTATAAAATGTATATTAAGCGTGTTAAATATTATTTATAACGTACAATGTGTTATTGTCGAATCGCTCAATTATTGATAATCCTTTATACATACAAACAAAAATACATACGAGTTTCTGACGTTCCATAATACGTTTCAATCTTTCCTCTTCTTCTTTAGCTGCTTGTTTTGTATCGTCCGCGACTTGTTTATCCTTTAGAACTTTCCGAATATTTTTTCTTCCACTTTTACTTGATGTACCTTGCGAGTTATTCATTTTGTCACTATCACTGTTGCTATCGCTCGATACATTCTTGATCCGTCTTCTTTTCGGCTTTTGCCTGAAAAATTACAGACGAAACAAACCAATAAGATTTTTGCCAATCGTGTATATGTATATGTATATGTATATGTATACGTATATACTTTATTCCTGTGACCGATGATTCTGTGTCAGATGATTTTTTGGCATTTTGTTTCTGTTTCTTTTTTTGCTTTTCGTCATCGATATCATCGGAGTCACTAAATGCCATTAATTCATTTGAACTACTACTGCTGAGATCAGATTCTGTATCTGTATTTACTTCTTTTACATCCGAATCAGAATCAAAAATTCTTCTATTCTTCTTTCTTTTATGCTCAGTACTTCTCTTCTTAACAGTAACATTATCTCTAGAATAAAGTTATATCGTTTGTATTTTAAGATATTATTTTCAACATAAAAATTACAAAAAATTTAATTACTTATCGCTATCCTCTTCCTTTATTTTCAATTTATTTTGCGATTTCTCCCATTTTTCTCGTTCCTTCTCGGATTCGCTATCAGATATTTTCATTGTTAATATTTTATTTCGCCTCCACTTATTCTTTCGTTTTTTCTGTTTTTGCTGTTAATTAGAATTTTTTTTTATTTATGTGTATATATATATATATATGTATTATGTACATTTACATTATTTTACAACATTAAGAGTATGCAGTTACCTTCTCTTCTGCCGATAAATCTTCGTTCTCCGTTTTAACAACCTCCTTTCTTAATTTTGTTTGTTTAGTACTTTTATCCTTCTCAGATAACAACTCTTCCTCTTTATCCGATACAATCGATTGTTGTTCTTTGTTGTCATCTGCAATTATAGGCAGTCATAAAAAAGTATAATAAATTAATAACACGCACACACAAAAAAAAAATATCGTTAAAAAATCTTACCCAAGTTCGAATCAGACGAATTCAACAGTAAATCTTTTGCAACTTTATCAGCTTCTAACATCAAATCATCATTGGTTAATACAGCAGAATGAGTTTCTATCGTAGAATTCAAATTTGGTTCATCATCATCGGAACCATCATCTGCATTTATAGAAACATCTTCATCTTGTATCTTCTTTAAATGATCCGTCAAAGAATCTTCTTCTTCTTCAATTGCTGATTGTTTTGCTTTTAAGGATTGTAAAGATTTTGACAAATTGTTTTTTTCCTTAACGGAGCTTCTTTTCTTATGCGGTTTTTCCAACGTATCCAGATTTATAAGCCTATGTAAGACCATTCAAATAAGACCATAGATAATATCAAAAATAAAATGACAAATTAATTATTTATTATAATATGGACAAGTTGAGATTTAATTCGAATAGAACAATAAATATATAACATGAGGCATTACTGAAAAGACAATATAAGTGTAAAGATATGACCTTTTGATTTTTTTATTATTTTGATGTTCCTTTGATTTTTGCAACGCATTCTTATGTTGATTTAAGATATGATTCTGTAATTTATCTATTCGCACGTAACACGTCATTCTCAATTTCTTATCATTCATATAATATGAATTCTTATTTAATTGAAGTCTTCTCCTCTTTACTCTAGATCCCACCGATGAATCCGATTCTATATCATGATTACGTTTTTGGGATTCACCTTTTTTATTAGACTTATCATTATTCATTCCAATTGTTGATCTATACAATTCATCAGATTTTGTACTATCATTATCAAATATCAATGATTCCATTTTAGGAGAATCGATATCTTGAATTTCTGCATTGGTTTCGATTTCTTTATTCAACGTCGATGAAATGGAATCATTTGAATCAGATTCCAAAAGTGCATTTTTAATACATTCTTCGATTTTATCATTATTTTCTTCATTTAAAAAGTTTGTTTCTTCGGAAGAGCTCCTGTTTTTCTTCAGATTTTCATTATCTTTTTGTTTAACATTGTCCAATATAAGTTCCATGACAGGTGCACCTTTGTCCGAATCAGGTGAAATTATTGTACTGCAGTCGCTATTGTTATCATTACGTTTTTTACCTTTACTTCCTTGCAACTTATTTTGGGTAATTGAACGTAACGATTCTTTCGACTTATCACGTACTTTTGTCGAATTAAAAGGTACGTCAGAAATATTAGAAGTATCAGAATCTAATCCACTAGAAACTTCTTTTATGATTTTTTCTATAACTTGTTCTTCGAGATCGGCATCAGAATTTTTGGATTCGTTATATAGAGTTTTGTCCGATTCACTGCTAGATTTATTAGATTCATATAATTTTTGTGTTTCCTGTTGAAATATACTTTCACTGTTCTGTTCTTCTTCTCTCAATGGATCGAGTTCATTTTCCTTTGACGATGGTAAGTCTTCCTTTGGGTCATTACATTCTGTATTAGAATTTTCACAGCTTTCTTTTTGAATATCATTAGTATCTAAGTCATGGGTATCCTTATTTGTCACTGTTGTTGCATTAGATTTACTGACTTCACTGTCTAATTCCAAACTACTTTCAAATATATCATTTAATGAATCATTCGTTACCGCAGATATATCATTGGGGGGTATTGCAGTTATAAGTTCATTTGAATTATCCAAAGATATTTTATCTTTGTTATCTTTATTTTTCGACTCTTTTCTTGAAGTATCACATTTCGCAATATTGCCATCCGTACATTTCACAGTTAAGTCATTCTGAGGATCGTCATTTTTTATGCACGTTTCATCGTTACTACTATTTCTCGCTACTGCATTATCTGATGATTTAAGCAAATTCTTCTTACCCTGTGGTTTACCTAATATCGGTGATACACTTCGTCTAATTCTCGACTGTACAGATTCTGCGATATCATCGGTTGCATCTTTAGATATTAAAGATTTATCGCTTAAAGAACATTGATCATCTTTCTCAGAAACAATAATTTCATTCTCACAAATGGTATTTTCTATTGTTTTTGTCTCTGAATTAATAGTTTCATTTTCTGAAAAAATTTCACTATCGCAATCTGATACAATTTCACGAGTACTGTTATCTTTATTAATTGTATCACTGGATTTCCTTTTGTGAGGTTTCTTGTTTATTAATGTTGTATAATCTTCTGAGCTTTCTTTTTCTTTTTCCACCTCTCCTTCTTTAGATGATGATACAAATGTTTTGTAAAAATTTATTAAACGCTTCTCATAACTACTGAATTCCGTGATTAATTTATTAATAGCACTTTTTGATTTATATATAATCTTATCCGTATCTTCCATATACATGGGTTTCCTTTTACATTTATTTTCAATATGCTGGACTTGTGATTCAAATACTGAACATTGTTTTTTTAATTCATCTAAGATTTCTGTAATGTTTGTCTTCAAATATTTATATTGTTGCTTATTAATAAGAGTCTTTTTTGATGATGTGTCATGAATCTTTTTATTTTGTTTCTTGCGTAATGAATCATAATTGCTACGAACCATTTTCGTCCTCTGAAATTCTCTACCGGAGCTAGAATTAGTATCAATGTCAATGGGAAATTGTACATTTTTTTTTTCTTGTTCGTTAGCAGATTGTTTTATGTTACACTTTTTCTTGTTACTTTTATTGAAAAGTATGTTGCATTCAGATTCAGAATCAGAGTTAATTTTTTCAATTTTCTTATCATGACTCACTACACTATGCCTAACTCCAATACTTGCGACTGGTTCATTTCGTTCATTATCAGAAGTAGAACTGCACGATGAAGCTCTCGTTTTATCTTTGCTTTTTTTCTTAGTTAAAACATCCGAACTTAAATTACGTGTATTTTCTAAATGTATTTTCTTTTGCTGTTGATGCTTAGCAGTTTTAAAAGTCTTATGTTGGACTTCAAGTTTTTTATCATTAGTACTATCATCTTTATGAGATACTTTCATTTTACAGCTTTTTTGGAGATTCTTTAGCGAAGATCCTTTCTTCGGAGCTTCATTATCACTTGAATCACTAGAGGTTGTACTACATAATCTGTTTAAAGTCCGACTTTTTGTTGTAGTACTTTTCTTTGTTGTCACATTGCTTTCCCTCTTTTTAATGGACTTCTCATAAATAGATTCATCTTCCACAGAATCTTTATCGGATCCTTCATTCTCTTCATCATCGCATATCGATTGTAAGGCTTCCTGCATTTTTTTAACTTGTATGTTTTGATATCTTTTGTGCAGTAACACTGAACCGTGTCTCTTGAATTCACTCTGCACAGATGTTTTCTTATGTTTTCTAAAACATAATATAAGAATTATATACTTGCAACTACTATTTTGAAATTGTAAATATGGACGCAAAATAATCTATTATTATTATAAATATTTACTTGGTTAGATAATCCATAATAGAATTACAAACTGCTCTTAGCTCCCACAATGGTTTAGGCTCACAAATGAAGCATTTCCAGTTGTTTTTTTCAATATCCAAAAGAGACAAAGGCGCATTTCTCTTTATGCATCGCTACAGATTAAATAATTAAAATAATTAACAGCTATTTGTATATTAGCAGAATAAACATACATATATGTCTTTGTTTAAAATATTTCATTGTTATTTAAAACTTACTTTACAAAATGCAAATATGCAATTAGACGATCCGCATATATATAGATTATTCTCATGAGCACATAAGCGACAATACTTATCTACATGATCTTCGTCAGAAGAAAAATCTATATTATTCCAATGGTCCCAACATTTCTAATAGAACAAATTTAATTAAACTAATTAAAAATAATAATCGCATATATTCATATTATGACATAATGAATGATATTTTTTAATTAATTAACTTACTTCGCATAACAATGTACCTATTACAGGATGGGTAAAAACTTTTCTTGCTTCTACAATAACTTTATTTCCACAAGAAGTACAAGTTACTGGTCTATCCTTGATAATCCTGATATCTAAAATTAAAGTTCACATACACGCACATATATATATACATATATATATATACATATATATATATATATTATAATGTGTTGAGTGAAACTAATCAAATCTTAAATTGATGCATTTCTAATCATCATTAATACGATCGTGTTTAGTTTTTGCACGTATAAGGTAATCGCGTAATTTCGATGAATAATTTAAATTTATTTTTTTATTTTATAAATGGAAAAAAGAGAGAGAGAGAAAGAGAGAAAGAGAAAGAGAGAGAGAGAGAGACAGATAGACAGACAGAGAGATAGAGATAGAGAGAGAGAGAGAGAGAGACAGAGAGACAGACAGACAGACAGACAGACAGACAGACAGACAGACAGACAGACAGACAGAGAGAGAGAGAGAGAGAGAGAGAGAGAGAGAGAGAGAGACAGACAGACAGACAGACAGACAGAGAGAGAGAGAGAGAGAGAGAGATTAAAGGCAAAAATATTTATTTACCATGATAGTGTTTGGTGCGGTATGCAAGTTCGCGTGATGATGTTTTTACAATCAGCTATAAACAAATCACGTATATGTATATAAAATTTCATTGTATCGCTAAAGGTTAATTAAATTAATTTGGTACCTCTTTAACCATTCTAATAATTTAAATAATTTTCTTTAATCGCGAGTAAAGAACATTATAATAATGAAAATATATACATAAGACGTACAATTAACAGATCATTTATCGACAAAATCACACAATACTTTCACCACAACTGTTTTCCACCATCTTGCGATTCCATGTTGGACTTTTTTTTTCTTTTTAAATAAGGTCAACCATTCGCGCATGCGCGAATGCGCAATAATGTGGCGTTAGTATGAAATATTTTTTTTATTTGGAGGATTGTAAAAGGGAAAAGAAAAAAGGAAACGAGAAAAAAAATGACCGATTACAATGCAAACGCTAAAAACAAACGATAAGTATTATTTAAATAAATTTACGTGCTCGTAATACTGCTGCAAGAATGAGCCGGACAATGAATGCACTGGTGGCGGTACTTCAACGTGCAGATATGCCGGTATCAGAGGACAATATACAAGATATGCTCATGTTATACGAATTTAGCTGTACTCTAACTATATGGGGTATCCGAGAAAATATCGCGCAACTGGTTGTAGTTGAATGAAAAGTTTATTAACGAAAGCTTGCACTGTACTTAATCGGCCACGAAGTGTATGTAAATATTTTTTTTTTCTTTTTTTTTTTTACTCGTGATCTTTTCCAGTGAAGGTCAGTATAGCTTTTTTCTTTTTTTTTTTTTTTTTTAAATGGACACCTATAATTTTTTTTTCGTATTATAATAACGGTATAGTCATTTGAAATCGAAATAGTAGATAGTAAAAAATTGTTACTATGGATCGTTTACGAGACGATCGATATCTTAATGACTGACAGATTAATACCGTACTATAATCCATACTCCATGTTATACAAATACATTATTTACAAATCAAGAAGTCGTATATACGTATATATATATTTATATATCTCGACGAGTTAAAGGTCAATGATCCTGTTCGATGTGATCGATTTACCGACTTATTAGATATGTAGTTCGACGATTGTTTTTTTTAAATTACGACATGGAAAACCAATTACTTTAATATTTAAAATGCTGATTATCTCGTTAATGATGCATAATAACGATTTTTTTACTAGATATGAATTTTATCGATAATGACGGCTATTGTGTAAACACGGAAAAGATATTATAGGTATATAACATTTATAAAAAATCTATATTGACCTTCATAACTCGGGATTATATATATATATATATATAAAGAAAACAAATATTTTGATACGCACTTTATAGCCAGCTCAAAACCTTGGAAATCTCTGTAATATCAACCAGTTGCGAGATATTTGCTTGATAGAGGATATCCTGTATATACAGGATATCCTTCTATAAAATAGAAAATAATATTCTTTTTTTTTTTTTATCATCTACTATTGCACTTTATTCTCAAACATACAAGTTATACAAATAAAAACACTATACAATATTTATTATGCATTATCTACTAGAACTATAATATTATACGGAATATAAGTTACATCAAAATGATAAATATATAAAATAGTAAAAATTAATATGGAAAGTGAGAAGTCTTATATTGTAGGTGTAAATAGCTGCAGAAGGATGATACTGTTTACAGCGATCAATTACTTATATCGAATGATGTGAATTTGGACATTTTAATGCGTGAAATTTGTTCACATTTGGAAAAATGCCTGCTAAGACTGAAATTTGCACTGAAAGTTTTATTTCTCCACTGCAGGATTCACCAAGCCGTTTATTTTTTAGCTTTTTTCGCTTTATTTATTTATTTTTTCTGAAATACTAATGACGATTGGTTATCACATTCAAAATATTTTACAGAGATCATAATATACTTTGGTATTATATCGAGATGTAGCGGGCCAATTAATAATGACGAGTTGAATATCGCATCGATCTACGAATGATACAAATGATTTTATTTTTTTTTTTGCAATGATGAGAATATTACTATCCTCTGTAAAATGTAATGAATTTGGTAAATTTGTAATGTCACGATTTAAGATTTTAGTTTAACTAGAGTCAATCACGGGACTCTTCTTTAACTATGGGTGACAATGTGCGATCATTGCCGCCTCCTTCTATATAGTCATTAGAAGTAACATTAGTCTTGGCTTTAAAGTCAGTCTTAAAGTTTCCTTGTTGGGTTTTAGCATCATCTTGAAATACTTCTGCAAAATGAAAGCTATTCCCATTACCAGTCTTTGTATTTAAACTAGCATTGTTGATGGAGCTGTTAGAGTGAACTTCGTTAAAATGCTTATATAACATTAACGTTGTACTAAATTCTATTTCGCATCCAGGAATTTTGCATCTGTAACCATCAATAATTAGAATTAATTACAATATTTAACAAATATTTGAAATATTTTCAAATGAAATATATTACCGAAATACTTCATTATTTTTAACAGCTTGTACCACTGGAGGTTTTGTATTGGCATGATTGTCCTGATAATGCTGCCATAGGCCAGTTACATTATTTACTTGTACACCACAACCAGGCATCTTGCATCTAATTGTGACACACATGTACGTACACACACACACACACACACACACACACACACACACACACACACACACACACACACACACACACACACAATCATATTAGATAATTATTATATAATACATATATATATATATATATATACATATACTAATATCTTACAGGAAAAAGCTAATGGTGGAAGCCCTTCCTTGTTGTTTTACTTTCGTAATACACTTATTAGTATTTGTGCTAATAGAGTTAGTTACTAATTTATGACTGTCTTGATGATGACGATAATGCGATATGTATTTGTACTTTTTTCCACAACCATTTATATCGCATTTATATATTTCTTGTTTATATCGAGACATACGTTGTTTCTTTGGCATATATTCTTCATCATCCGAACAATTGCTATTAGTTTCAATAGTGCTATCTTCTATTTTTGAATTTTCCTGTTCCAATCCACTCCTAAACACTCTCTCTAAATTTCCCAGATCTATTCTATGTTCTTGATTTTGTAAATTTAAATTGTTCACTTCTCCTTTAATATTTTTTGTAATGGTGACATCCCCATTAATGTAAACCACATTATTCTTCTCTTGAGAATTTTCTATTGGCATTATATCTCCAGTTTTCGAAGAGGCAGTATCGTATTTGATTAAAAAATTTTCTTTTGTTATAAGTAAATCCTTATTCTTTGGAAATTTATTAGCTCTATTTAAACAGTCATTATTTGTAGAATATTCTTCACTCTTTGAATTGGCAGTAACATTATTTTGTTCATGACAAAATTCTTTTGTTTGTGAGATTGTACCATTATGTCTATTAAAACCATCCCCTTTATTATTATAATCTGTCACACTTAAAGCAAAATTGTCATTTCTTTTTTTATCATAACTGCTATCTTCACTATTTTGTGTGGTATCTTCCTCTATTGCATTATCAGGACCCTCAAAACATATTATCTCTGGTTCGGTTGGCAGTGTTGGTGGTTGACGATGGCAACTTTCTATATGTTCTTCAAGATTACAACTAGTTGTGTGTACGGAACCACAATTTGTATAAGGACAAGCAAAAACATTTGTTTCACTGTTATGCCATTCTTGATAATGACGCCACATACTACCAGGGTCAGACAATTCCTCTCCGCATCCTGGTTCGCGACAGCTAACGATTAACAATGGTTATAGTAAAATCATTTTTCCCTTATCAACTTATTTCATGTTAGAACATATTATATATTATAGCTAATAATGTAATATTATAAAATATTCTCCGTAGAAAAAAAAGGAAAAAAAATAAAAAAAAAAAAACAAAAAATTTATTATATATTTTGAAACACAAATGCTTACATAAATCTAATTTTTAAAGCTTCAAGCGCTTCGTGCGTTTTGTATTCATCTTGGTTGGTAAATATTTTTCCACAGCCTCGTTGCTTGCATGTGTATACTTCCTGTAAATATTATAAAAAAAAAAGTCTTTCCTCTTAAAAGTAGTTTTATTTTTAAAGACATTAACGTATTAAAGGTATACAGAGTAATAAATATATATTATATGATACAGTAAATCACGTCAATTGACAAAGGAGGAATGTGAATTGTTTTGACTTAAAGGTCATTGAACCTACCAACAAAGACAGTAAGATTTACCTTTTTCGGTGCGATTTCTTCGATCGTATGATTTCTAGATACAAATCTAATAACACTAACTTCGGTAGGTCTGTCGGTACAAGTTTCTGTTCCCTGTCCCATCGTATCCGCCACTTTGTGCGTACAACGGAATTAATTTCGGATTCACATAACCTATAATCACGAGCGAACGTTTGACATGGAACGATATATAGTCTTTATTGAATGAAAAATCATAAAGATAGAAGAGTATGAGAAAGAAAAGGATTCCCAGCGACACTTACCAACAATATATATAATTTCGTTCGCGCGAAAACGCGTCTCGATATCTTCACAATTTCACATTATCATTTCGACAATAAAAACAGTTGCTTGTCATCGTGTCAGTGCGTGTGAACTGATGTGAATACGAAATATACATATAAGAGACTGCAGCGCTTATTGGGAAGTTTACTGACTCATTTATATTTTTGATAACGTTCCTATCAAACTCCAAATTAAAGGCTTCGTATAGAATTTTTATTATATTATAAAGATTTATTCAGAGGTGAACGTATCGCATTTTAATGCATTTATGGAGCGTCACGAAAAGTACATTTTTGAGAATGACATCACGGACGTAAATGTATATAATAATCGAAAATAGAATAAATATAAATCCACATGTCGAAGTGGACATAAGATATTTATCGTTAGAAGGAAAAAGAAAAAAAAAGGATGTGTAGTTCCTTTTGTTTTCGTATGTAAGAAATTTGAAAATATTTATAGAAAGTATTTACAAAAATGCAGAAAGAATCGAGACTTTTTTTTGTTCCTTGATTCCTCTCAGCTTTTTCTATTACACGACTGATGCAAAGTATAATAATATATTTATCGGTCCCTACGAAATCAAATTTTTATTACATTTCTATAAACGATACAACGTATTGAATTTGTGTTACTTTCACAGCGATTTAATCGATAGTAATATCGTCGCTCGTAAAGGCGTAACGACAGGCATCGTAATTTAACATTATCAATCACAATAATTACGAAATATCAATTATTCAAACGATACGCCCTTTTTGTATTTTCTTTTTTCACCTGTCCGACAGATGTCAGGAGAGATTTACTTTTTTGTTTTCTTTTTTGTGATATATAAATAGAAAGGAAAAAAAGACAAACGTTGGCCGAACTATTGTAACAAATTCAATACAGGAATCGGTAGTTTTATTGGAGGGGGGGGGAATGATTTGCCCTTCGAAGTACGCCGTACCTTTGTGTACAAAATACATTACTATTCTTTACGGATATTAGCCTTCGCGAAGATAAAATATCGGAGGCATGCGCGCGAAACTGAAAGAGAGAGAGAGAGAGAGAGAGAAAATTGATGCAGTGGCGCCACCAGGGTAATTCGGATTAACCATTGGCAATGCGAGCTTCTTATTGGTCGATACCTCAGCGCGCTTCTTTTGCAACGCTTCCGTTTCTTCCGTTACTCGTCGATGCTTCAGTTGCGCGCTTGCCGTTGTCGCGAGTATGCAATAAGAGGAGAAGGAAGGTAGTTCAAACGATTATTTTATCGTACAATCGTATATTAGTTGCAACGTTCGTTGTTCTTTTTCTTTCTTTACATCTCTCTCTCTCTCTCTTTTTCTCTCTCTCGTTCTCTCTCTTTCGATTTTTCGATTATCTAGTAGCACAAAAAAGAAAAAAAATTCTTCGCGAAATAATTTACGTTCACAATCTCGTCGCGTTCCCATTATTATAGTAGTGTGAGAAGCTCTGGATGATCATCGTTGTTTGTCGAACGTTACTCGAACGAGGTAGGCACACGTTTTATATTTCTTTTCAACGAACACACGAAAGTAACTCTTAACCCTCTCCTAAAGATATATATATATATATATATATATATATATATATATATATATATATATATATATATATATAACAGAAGGATATAATATAACATATTTCATGTCCGTTTCTCCGTTCTATGATACTTAAATTTATCTTCATAAGATACGAGAAACGAGTATAAGTCGGTGGTTTTTACGATGGCCATTCGATTGCCATAGAAATATATCTAGCGGGGTTAGAAAATATTTGCAAAATGACGGGGAGAGGCATCCGGGGGCACAAGATTTCTTTCCTTGTTTCTTCTCTCTCTCTCTCTCTCTCTCTCCCTCCCTTTCTCTCTCTCTCTCTCCTCGTTAAGCATGGAAATTACGTATCGAATTTTTGTTATTTTTTTTCTTCTTTTTCTTTCTCTTTTTCTCTCAACGATACGCGTACCACCACCTTATCGGATATGAAAAATGAATTCTGAGCGTTATTCCGATATCGTGCGGTTAATTTAAGAAGATTTGGACAACGAAACGTTTCCCTTTTCGTTCGGAATTAATATCGTAGGAATCCGAATAATCATGGAAGAAGAGATATTATCGGGTCGTTGTTCCTCATTTGGAACGAAACACTGTGCTTTTTTCGACCTCGAACGAGATCATTTGATTCGATCCGATTCGATTCGATTCGATTGGATTCGATTCGACTACTACAGCACGTTGAGGACCGTTTCGCCGTAACGGAAATACGAACAGTTCGTTTTTTTCTTTTCTTTTTCTTTTTTCCATCACTTTCTCATCTCGAGTAACGAACCTTTTCTTCTTCTTCTTCCTCTTTCTCATCTTTTCTGCCTAGAAGAACGTAGAACTGTTATTCCCTGTGGGAAGGGAGAGAGATAGATAGAGATAGATAGATAGATAGAGAGAGAGAGAGAGAGAGAGAGAGAGAGAGAGAGAGAGAGAGAGAGAGAGAGAGAGAGAGAGAGAGAGAGAGAGAGAATACCTTGTCCCGGAGTACCTGAAATTATATAGCGTTATCCGTTTTCCGTGTTCTTTCTTCTTCCTTTTTCAAATGTTAAGGAGTTTCGTTACCTGTAAGAGAGAGAGAGAGAGAGAGAGAGAGTGAGAGTGAGAGAGAACATCTCTCTTTTCTGTTCGGTACGGTTGTTCGATCGTGTTAAAAAAAATTCCTAAAAGAAAAGTGTGTTCCGTGGCCCTCCGATCTTTCGATGGGGTTTTCTTCCGGGATGGGAGGGGGAAAGAAAAATAATTATTTCCATTGTCTTATGTATTTTCGAAATATATATATAAATATATATATATATATATATATATATATATATATATATATATATATGTATATATATAAATATATATAATGATATTATTAATTATTTATTTTGTGTGTGTGTGTGTGTGTGTGTATTATATATATATATATATATATATATATATATATATCGTATTAAATGTATATTACGGGTGTACGTCGTACGTTTACGACCAACGTAATCAAAATATCTTTCTCTATTGCTAGACACCGTACGGGAAAGCAAAAATGCTACTATTAGTAATAGGTGTGTAGTATAGAGATAGAGAGAGCTAGATAGATAGATAGATAGATAGATAGAGAGAGAGAGAGAGAGAGAGAGAGAGAGAGAGAGAGAGAGAGAGAGAGAGAGAGAGAGAGAGAGAGAGAGAGAGAGAGAGAGAGAGAGAGAGAGAGAGAGAGATAGGCGCGTCGAGACGTCCAGACGTAAATCGATCGATTGTGTGCTTGCTACCGGTCCTCGAACTCTCTCTCTCTCTCCCTCTCACACACACACACATACACGCTCTATGCGCTCTATGTTACATATTCGTGCATATATTCCATCGACTTGAAAATAATATTACTCTTTCACACACCACACACGCGCGCCTCCGCACAAACGTACGTCAAATAGAAAAATTCCTATCAAATTTTCTTCCAAAAGAGAAAAAAAAAATTAAATAAATAATCATGATAATAATCAAATCTATGATCGGCCGGACGAATAATTTGTGCGACTGGTTAAACGAAAAATGTAAAGAGTCAAGGTTACATCCTTGATATTGAAATTCTTCTTCTCCTTTTCTTTTCTTTTTTTATTTTTTTTTTTTTTTTTATATTTAAAATACACCTGGGTCTATTCTTGCACAGTTTCTTTTTCTTTCTTTTTTTTCTCTTTCTTTCTTTTTTTTTTAACGATTCACAATTACACGGTTTTCTTAACACATTTTTTTTTTTTTTAATTCACACCCACTCAATCCTTTCATTTATCGCACGGTTTCACGGTTAAAAAGAAAAAGATAGGTATCATACGGTTAATACGAGTTCTAAATTGCAACGTCAAATTGGCTCAAATCATATCCAGGAAGTGTGATTAAATTTGGCTGATTGAAGAACCACGACGATTCGTTTTGTCGAACAAAAACGCGTAATATACGTTTATTAGATTATTTAATAATAACGATAGATCCCCCCCCCCCGTTTCTTTTTTTCGTCTTGTAACAAGCCAACCGAGTCTGGACGACATACAATGATAACGCTACGACGCGTAGTTTGTTTTTTTTCAATTGATCGTTAACGACAGAAAGTAAATATCTAGGTTTTTCGCTTCTTCTTCTTCTTTTTTTTTTCTTTCTTTCTTTTTTTCCTCTTCAACATTAAGTACGAGATCTCGTAATAATTATATATTCTATGGATGAATTTTTTGTAATACATTTTTTCTAATTTTCTTCTAATAGATTTTTCTAAATCTTAAATATATATATATGTATATATATATATATATATATATATATATATATATATATATTTACAATAAATAATTAATTAATACGCAATCAAATGACGATATAATCGGTATATAAGAAAAATTTATTATGATGAATGTTTATTTAATCGAGAACGTTTAAGTTTAATACGAATATATATATATATATTGTTTTTGTTCTCTCTGGTACTCCATTCAATGATATTAATTTCTATTCAGTGGTGAACGACGATGAGCCAAGCGGATCAGGACAAAGATAAAAGTATGGACAAAAAGGAAATCGCCGAGGAGGAGAGGGAAAAGATGTTGAACGCCGAGAACACTAAGCATACCGGTGCTGCACCTGCACCTGATTTAGAATCCGAGGAGAATAAACCGAAGAAGAAGATACCGATCGGAGGCATCAAGATGCCAGGATTTTGTCGTACCAAGAGCAAGGAACCTTGCAAGGTAAATTTGAAAAAAAAAAAAAATATACAAACCCTAAATATATTAACATTGAATCTTTAATATATTTTAACATTAATTATCTACGTCATTATATACATATATATATATATAACTATATCGCAAGAACTTATAAATTATTAAATAGCATAATAATAATAATAATAATAATAATAATAATAATAATAAATTACACGATAATTTAATGACATTACAATTGTTTATTAACAATTAAACGTAGACACAGAATTATTTAATAATTATCCGACGTAATTAGCTCCGTTACATCGAAAGTATTTTGCAAAAGTTTTCGGCCAAAGTCGAACGATCGTTTAATAATTATTTATTGACAAGTTATCCTTTACTTAATAATGCAGCTCGATATATCCGTAAAAATTTTCCATTGGTTTTTTTTTTGTCTTTTTTCTTTTTTTCTCTCTGTCTTTCTTTCTTCATTCATCGTCCTTTAATGAGCTTCTCTCTTCCTCCTCCTCTTCATCGATGCCAGGTGCACCGTTTGACGTCATGCGGTTTAACGTTGGAAAAGGAAATCGTTACGGGGTTGCGAACACCCTTCGTGAGAGAGGGAGAGCACACACACACACACACAAACCATGAGGGCAGAGGCGTTTACGTTGTTCGAGCGGAGTTTACCCATAGGAAAAGGGTTTCCATGGCAACGTTAAAAAACACATAATAATAGACCGAATATATCGGATGCTCGATACCGTCGATTTACGATGCCCTACGGAATTACATTATTATTGATATTTCCTTTTAAATTAGAGCCCTTAACGGAGTTAAAAATTTTGGAGAGGTGCTCTAAATGTGTATCACGATGATTCATTTACGAATCATTTTCATCGTGGATTTTGATTCCGTTCGTATCGTCGGAAATATTTTTAAATATTACGGTGTCCCGTGAGTTTCTTCCTCTGTCTTTTTTCTTTTTCTTTTTCTATTTTTGAATGCGAAATGAATACACGATACGGAAGAAACCTTAGGGCTAGCGGGGGCAACCTAATGGAATGTAATAAGTATACTCCACTGTAAGAGAAACTTTGCTTTTTTATTTTATTTTATTTTATTTTTTTTAAGGATAAAGTATAGGTCGTTTCATTTTTTTTTTTTTTTATATTTTTACCTCGATATAACAAGTACACTTTCGAACCGAATAGAAAGGAATATACGAAACGTTGTACTCCTTCTTTATTTTCAATGAATAATGTTATCGATTAATCATCATTTCTGCTTTCAAATCGCCACCGAATATGACTCTTCACAATCTTCCTGAAATGACTCTCATTTGTGGGAAGAGAAATCCTGTGTGTATGTGTGTGTGTGTGTGCCACCTCACGAAAGTTTAATAGAACTACCCCAATGATAATCGTATTTCATTTTGCCTTTTCAGAATATTCTAATTTATTCTTTGTACCATTTAATAATGCCATAGACAGCTTGTCGAAGATGTCTTTCTGTTTATTTTTTTTTTTCTTCTTTTTTCTTCTTCTTTTTCGACCTACATTCCGACGACATTCGTATAAATTTCTGCGTCAGCCAACTCGCTTGTCATCTCTTTGTATCTTCTCGTCTTTTATATTTTGGTTCTTGTCTTCCGTTCTCGTTCGAAAAAAGAAATATATATATATATATATGCTTGTCGAGAAAAAACATTCATTCATTTGTTTTTCCATTCTTTCTTTTCTTTCTTTCTTTTTTATAATTACGAACGTAAATGCTTATATATACACCTTGTGTGTGTATATATATATATATATATATATATATATATATGCTTGTCGAGAATAAACATTCATTCATTTGCTTTTCCATTTTTTCTTTTCTTCCTTTCCTTTGTTTTTTTTTTTTTTTTTTTTTTTATATATATAATTACGAACGTAAATGTCATATATCTTGTGATATTACGACGAACGATTCGTTTTCTCGCGAACCATACACATTTAAATTTATTCCTTAAGAGTTACATTCGAGTATCGACCGATTCAGAGAAAATGGAGAACTCATTCTGTTTCACTACACCCGGACAGTCATAACGCGCGTAATAATATATCACGCTTTCTACCATTTACGGCGAAGTAGGTACGCTAAAGAATAAGAAGATTATTGCTTTCGGAGAGGGGAAAAAAAAGAAAAGAAAAAAGACAAAAAAGAAATAAAAAAAAAATTGTCGGATGAATTCAGAGAGAGACACGCGTGGCACTCGCACCTTTTTCGTTTCTTTTCCTCTTAAGTATGATAAAATTAGAGAGAGAGAGAGAGAGAGAGAGAGAGAGAGAGAGAGGGTGAGAGCTTATGTAAAATACAAATTCATAAGCGTTCATTTCTACTCTATATCGAAACATTGAAATTAATTATTTCTATTAATACATATATATATATATATATGTGTGTATATCGATTGGTATAATTTTATTTTAACGTATAAACGTATATATCGATTGATAAAAATTAAAATTCGATATTAACGTTCACGAGATTGAACGTTGGATGATTATACGAATGAAAGCGTTGAAACGAGTATTTATTGAGAAAAGGAAAAGGAAATACAACGAGGAGAGAATTATTAATCGACTGTTTGATGTTGGCTTTGACTTATTTAATAAAAAAAAAAAAAAAAAAAAAAATAAAGAGAGAGAGAGAAAAAGTGATTGAACTGAAAGTTTGAAGTGGAGGTGTTGGAGTAAATACAAAAATCGGTGACAATCGTAAGAGATTTATTGAAAGAATCTGTTAAGGGATTCTCTCGGGTAAAAATGATGAGTTTTGTCGATCTCGCGAGCACGAAGTACACACACAGAGAGAGGTACCGTAGAAGGGTGAGCGTAGAAAAAGGATAGATATAGGTTTCTGTAGGAAGAAAAAGCCAGAGTAGAACATAATAAAGCGTTTGTACGTACGTACGTGTCTGTTGTGTGTGTGTGTGTGTGTGTGTGTGTGTTTGTGAAAAAGAGTGGGATAGAGAGACTTGACTCGTCCGTAGTCGTCGTCGTGTCATAGAAAATTTAACGAAGGCTCTTTTCGTGCGATTTCTTAGCGCCTTTCTCTCTCTCTCTCTCTCTCTTTTTACCTTTTTTTCTCACTTTTCTCGTAGAGTCTTCCTTTGAAATTCCCAGACCGATGACAATACGACAGTGTCTCTCTCCTCGAGCCATTGCACGCGACTAATTTCTCCAATTGCCCTTAACTCGTCCTTATTAATCCTCTTAATTGGCAAAGAAACTTCTATCTCTCTCTCTCTCTCTCTCTCTCTCTCTCTCTCTCTCTCTCCCTCTCTCTCTCTTTCTCTCTCTGTGGAGACGACCCACCACCCCCGTACCCCCTCCTCCTCCTCTCGTTCCTTTCGAACCGTAACTTTCGAATTGTCGTAAATTGAACTTACTGAGAGAGAGAGATAGAAACAGAGAGACAGAGAGAGAGAGAGAGAGAGAGAGAGAGAGAGAGAGAGAGAGAGAGAGAGAGAGAGAGAGAGAGAGGACGTGAAACAGAGACACCTTCTTCTTACGACCATAAAGACGTTCTCTCGTAGAGATCCTCGATGATCGTTGGTATTTATCCACAATTTTTGATTCGTCGTAGCATGGAAATAAAACAATTATTATTATTCGAAAATAAAACGATTATTATAAAATGAAAATATTATTATTCGCGTTTATCGTAGATGGGAAATGGTTCGACGCCATTGTGTCGAAGTATGCGAGTCCAAAACTAATAATGGAGTTATTCAAATGGAAATATATACCCCGAAGGAATTCTCCTAAAGCAAACTATCGTTCCGTACGTTTGCCAACGTACGTTTTCACGATTAAAACTGCTACCGTGGTATACAGTTGGTATACAAATCACATATTTGGTTATGCTTTCTGATCTGAAATCATTCGAGTGTAAATCGGAGAATAGCTTTTGGAGGTTAGGGTTTGGGGGTTGTGGGGATTGGGGAAAGGTCTGTTTTGCTTTTCGATATTTTAGGGGAGATCGGAAAAACCGTTAACGAGAACAGGCGTCGTTTTGCGTTTAATGTTCGGCGAACTAGACAAAATTTCGTGATGTTTTAACGACGACAACCAAATAAATATTTAAATAAATAAATAAATAAATAAATAAATAAATAAATAAATATTGTCAAACGTCGTTAAATCGAATTGAATTTATCAGAGATCGATAGACACGTGTGATCGTTAAACATTCACGCTTCGTAAAGACGAATGCATCGATTTTTTTTCCGAAGCAACCGAAGATACCCGACGACGACGATGACGACGACGCGTGACAAAGTGACGCGTGAAAAAATGACGTGAAAAAAGATCGATGAAACGACGTGAAAGATCGATCAACGCTGGATCCAAAAGCTTTAGGTTTGCGTCTGGGTTCTCGACTCGGTTCTTCCTCTCTTAGTCAAAATATTATTTTTCAACGTACCATAGCTTTCCACCGCCCTGCATGCGCATTTTTCCTGTTCCTCCATACGCCACTTTTATTTCGAACTCGTAAATTTGGCTCGACGAACAAACAAAAAAATAAAGAGGAAGAAAGAAAGAAAGGTTTTTATGTAAACCTCATCCAAAGTCGAACGGGAGATGATGATTTGTGAAGACTGGTAGACACAGCTTTAAGCTATATAATATACGTTTTTATGTTTTCTCACTTTTCTTTCTTTCAACGCGAATGCGAGACGACGACGTGTATATAAAAATAGGAAACGAGTTCGGCGTAAAAGATTTTTATCACGTTCGTTCGAAATGCTCGTTGATCGAATCGATAAAAAAAAATGTTACAATTTGTTTATTTGGAATATTTCAAATTTCAATTGTTCGTTATTTTCAAGACGTTATGAACCTATGATAACGTATATATATATATATATATATATATATATATATATATATATATATATATATATTGATTCGAACTATAGTACAAAAGAGGATGGGAGTTTTGGGTTATAAGTAAACGCCAGGTGCGTTCTCATGGGTGACTAATTTCTAATGTACGACACACACACACACACACACACACACACACACACACACACACACGGTCCTCAAATGAGCGGATTAATTTCTAAAATAATTTCGAAACTCTCCTTAAAGATTATTCTTTATATGACCTCGTCGATTGCGTTATTGAATTATCGATGAACATAAACGCGCATGCACTCTGACAATTACATTCTCTTACGTGATAACATCATTAATGATCATCGTAAAGCATTATCATAATTTTCACGCTCCGATCTCTCGATCGGGAATGTGTGCGTGCATGCGTCTGGGTTGCTGTTATTGTTGTGCGTGTCCCTCGGAACAGGAAAGAGTATCCAATTTTATTGTACTACTTTAAAATGCCGGTGTCACCTGGTACACAGGAACCGGAAGCATAAATTTTTTTATTTCGTCGCTTTACGCCACACGACGACGACCATTCATTCTGTTTTCCACTCACGCATTATCGATTTAAATTCGTCCCGGTGAAACACAGTTATAACAACGTCCACCAACCCCGTCCTTTTACCATTTTAATTAGGCAAACAGTGTAGAATTTTTGGCTGTCTCGTTATTTTCCTTTTTAAAATAGAAAAAAAAAAGAAAGGAAAACCAAAATATATATATATATATATATATATATATCACCGTTAACGCGTCGATCGGAGTATCGTCATCTGGTACAAACTACGAGAGATTATCAAAGCTTTAAGGAATCTAGTTCGGGTTTCTGTCATATATCTCTGTGTTTCTCTCTCTCTCTCTCTTCCTTCCTCTCATAAGAGCCTTTACCTCCTTTTTCGTCCTTTTTTCTCCGGCAGATCTGCTTTTTTGGGGTGGTCGAAAGCCGAAGGCCAGAACCAGAATAACCGGAACCCCTCCGACCAGAGTACCACCGCCGCCACCACATGGCCGAGCACGATGATGATGATGATGATATTGTGCACTCTCTTTCTCTCGTATTATATCGCGTCTCGCCTACATTATACATACCAGTATGTGTATGTGCGTGTGTGTGTTTACATTGATACAATATATCGCGCAGGACGAACGCGCGCGCATGTGTAGTATATATATACGTGTTCCAGGAGTCCCGTTGTTTTTTACGCAATCAAAATTTATCATCCAAATTCGGGCCGTTTAATAATTTCTTTTTTTTTTTTTTTTTTTTTTTTTTTAAACACCGGCAATCTCTCTCGAAACGAATCTTTCCCGACGCCACTTGACGATATCGTGTCTATCCTCCTTTTCTTAGGAGAATCACTAAATTTTTTGTTGTTCTACGAACAACGAGATACGTATATAGATAGAGATTATTATTTTCAAAGATTATTATCGCGTTTGTTCGGTAGAGGTATTAGGGTGCTTATAATATATATTTATATACACACTTATGTGTATATAAATATATAATTATATTTATATATATAATATTTATATTATAATATATTTTATTTTAAATTATAATATATATATATATATATATATATATATATATATATCTGTGTGTACGTATATCTACACGTATGCAAATATTATATACCATAGTACAGCGTAGAAAAGTTTCGATATAAAATATTTCCTCGAGATAATAATAATAATAATGATAACGATAAAAAATGCGTTTTAACCGGTGTATTCTACGCCTAGAGCCACCATGCTATTTTAACGTGAAAATTTCGTGGCTGGTGTGCTTCTGCAGTAGTAGCTACGGTATAGCGTGTGCGACAATGGGAGGTGGTGGTGGTGGTGGCGGTGGTGGGAGGGCAGGAGGGGTGGTAAGGGTCGATGAAAAGGAAGAGGGGTGAAAGTTGCGTCTGATATCGATTTCTCTCTCCCGTTGGTGGAGAGAGGATGTCCACCGAACTGGGCTTCCCTCACTTGCCGCAAATCCCTTCGATGGCAGCACTATCTACCCTACCCTAACCCTATCCCCTCCCAATCCCTCTTTTTAGCTATTTCATTAAAATTGAATTTAAACGTCCCGCTTTATCGGAACCCATTACCTTTATCTAAATTGAATTACCATTAATAATGGTCAAATGATGTCTCGCAAGTACGACAATGTTATTAATAATAATGCGCGAATTATTATGTAATTATTTATTCGAGATCGATACCCCTCTCCTACCTCCTTTTTTATCTTTTTTTTTTCCTATTTCTTGTAAACTTCTAAACGAACTCGTTGAATATAATTATAGCTGGTAGGTATGATCGTATACGTAAAGGTTTCATACCGCGTTTCTTATTCAATATTTGTCGAGTGTGACGAACAACAATTTTTTCCTTTTTTTTTTTTTTTTAATTCCTGCGTGATATTAGAATTCTTGCAAGATAACTCTGCAAATTTTTTTACGCGATAAAAGAAAATAAAATAAGAACATAAAAAAAAAAGAAGATAAAAAAACGTAATTTCTTTCGGCCTGGTATTTTAAAATAATCTCATCTTCCATTCTGGTTTGGCTTAATGAAAGAAATAAAAGAAGAAAAAAAACATTCCGACTTATATATTATACAAATTGTAATTATTTGTCCCCCTCATGTTTCTTGAAACATAATAATGCGCGCGTATCTCGCCGTCGTATAAAACGTCGAGGGAAATAAGGAATATGAACGAGAGTGAGAGAGAGAGAGAGAGAGAGAGAGAGAGAGGCGCAGTGCATGGTTTGTTGTGTTGGACCTTTTCAAATGGCAGCGAAAAGAGATCCAACAAGGTGACAAAGGGGAGAAAAAAGAAGAGAGAGGGGATATTAAATTAAATCGACGTTAATCAATGCTCTTACGACATGTCCGAGGGATCAGGGTGGAGGGAGGGAGGGAGGGAGGGAGAGAGAGAAGAGATAAAAGGAAAAAAGGCGAGATAGATTCTTTTAGTGAGTTTAAACTGCACGATAATGTGTGCCGTATGTATTTTATGGTGGCCGGACGACGAAAAAGAAAAAAGTCCCGGTGTGTAACAAACACTGAATTGCGTTTAATTAATTAAAGGTCAGATCGGTACGTGAACGTGTTTCGCCATTGAAAAGATCCCTCCCTTATTATACTTAAATCGTGCTTGGTGATCTCTTCCGAATGGAATTTTTAATAGGGCAAAATATTTTTTTTTTAAACGATACGACAATAACGTTATAAA
>OU426860.1:7942147-8022147 GCA_911387685.1 Dolichovespula media
CGTTAAATGACACGGGGGGTGAGGTGGGGTGGGGCGCCCAGATTGATAGAAATACATTAGCTTGGGGAGAAAGAAATCCATTGCTTTTACGTGAACGTGAACGAATAAATTATGGATTTCTTTATATATATCATTTAAAAAAAAAAAAAAATGACTATACTTACAATTTTGTATTATTATCATCGTTGACGTAGTGGTGATCCCCGGTCACAATTAACACGTCAAACCAATGGTTAAAACCAATCAATGGTTATACACTGTAACTTATCGGCGTGGCATTCGCGAGGTGTTATAAAGTTAGCGCATATTTGAACGTCGATTTTGTTTTTTTCTTTTTTTTTTTTATTTTCGATTTCGTACAGGACGGTGACGGTGATTTGGGAATGCACGGTGCAGCCGCTGGTTTGGCCAGTATCGAAACTCTCAACGACGGTACTACGGAAAAAAATCCTATTGCCAATGAGGACGGTATGGAGACGGTACGTTTGGATAGCAGCGACACAGCTGACGGGGCAGAACTTCCAAAACGTCAGATCTGTGCGTCCTGCGTTAGAGCCGCGAGGCGAAATTTATTTGCTCTGGGTAACGTATTTATCGTCGATACCACGACGTTTCTTATCATTTTCGCAAGAGATCTCTATATACATATAGTTAAGATTTGCGTTAGATCGTTATTAGTTCCTCTCTCTCTTTCTCTCTCGTTTTAAATCAATGAACCGTGTAAGTAAAATAGAGAGAGAAGTAATAATTGTGTGTGTATTATCTCTCTCTCTCTCTTAAAAGGTGCCTCGTTGTGTATACTATTGTCGATGATCATTATCATATGCGTCGCTTGTAATGGACCAAGAAGAGCCGGCAATCAATCACACAAGAACGGCAAGTACATCGAAGCGGTGACCTCGTGCGGACCCGTTCAAGGTGTATTAGAGGATGGAGCTTACGCTTTTCGTGGGATACCGTACGCATTGCCACCGGTTGAAAATCGTCGATGGCAAACGGCCGAACCGTTGAGTAGAATCGAACATTGCTGGAACGGAACTTATTTGGCTCACAACGCTTCGGAGATGTGCTGGCAACGTGAGGCTTCCGGTAGAATCGACGGGGTCGAGGATTGTCTTTATCTCGATGTATTTACGCCAGACGTACGATACGATACACCCTTACCGGTTGTAGTAATGATCGGAGCTGAAACTTTGAGCGGCTCATCGCCTGGCGTACTGCAACCATCGAGCAAACTCGCTCGTGTTCGTGACATGATCTTCGTCAGACCTAACTTTAGGTAAGGGCTTTGCGTCGGTTTTTACCGGAAACATGATCGACAATAATATTACTTAATACCGGTTCGTTTGACGATTGATTTTTCTTTCTTTCTTTTTTTTTTTTTTTTATTTGTTTCTTCTTCTTCACCAGATTGGGAATTTTCGGATTCCTAGCGACCGAACCACTCTCTCGAGCCACACATCCGCCAACGTCCGGCAATTACGGGCTCTCGGACATCATAGCAGCCCTACAGTGGGTCCAACTGAATATTCAGAATTTCGGTGGGAACAAAACCTCCGTGACACTTTGGGGTCACAGAGCCGGCGGTACCTTGGTCACTACGCTCGTTGGAATACGAAAAACTCGTGGTCTCTTTTCGAGGGTCTGGGTCTCCAGTGGTAGCGCTATTTTCCCTCGTAAAGAGCTGAAAAAGTCCGAACAACAGAGCGAACAGTTCCTTAATTCGATTCGATGCACCGACGCGAATTGCTTGCGTAGCAAGGGGGCCGAGGATCTGATAGATGCGGTACCGGAAACATGGCACAGTAGTTTCGTTGGGCTACCGGAAACGAGAGAGACCTTGGCGAGGGATCGAATGCACGAGTGGCTCGTTCTAGATGGTGCCATCCTCCAGGAACATGTCGGTGAGATTTGGGTGAGGGACGAGTTGCCAGTTAAGGTCGTTATTGGTACAACCGCACATTCCGGTACTCCTGCGCGATATCTATCATCGAACGTTACGTTCAATTCCACGCAAATAGAGAAGATCGTTCGTGAATCCTTACTTGGAACTAGCGGATTAGCGGACGAGGCTCTCAGGTAATAAAATGTGTCATCATTCGATTATCCTCTTATATACGGGGAAACAATTTACGATGGGGTTGGGTGGTGGTTGGGTAACACAGCGACAACAGCAGCAGCTACAAATCTAAATTCTCTTCTCTTTATTATCTTTTCTGAATTTCTCAGACGATACAACGCCACCCTCGAAGGTCTTCTAAGAATGATATCCGACATACGAGTGGTCTGTCCGTTGATGACAGTCGCCAGCATGAAAGCTGACGTTCCGTTCTACGTAGCTACACAGCCACGTGGAAACTTGGCAGATCCCGATAGCGACGCTGCAGCCATACTCGGTACTTATGCCGCGAGAACGCCAGAAGAGAAGAGGCACGTATCGGCGATGCAACAGTTGTTCAATCATTATGTCTGGCACGGAGAGGTGGCCCAAGCCGATACGTCAGGTGCGAATAGAGTTCTTATCGTTGGTCAGGATACATTGCCGCAACACGATTATCCTAATTGCGACTTTTGGATACAAAAGGATATCGTTCCCTTGTACGGACGAGTCGATTAAATTCGATTGTTGATGTAATGAGGGTGCCCTTCCCCTCCCATCCCCTACCCCCACTCCCCCAATTTATTTAAGAATCTTCATTTGGAAACGCGCGTTATCCGTTGAATTTCCATTAACGAAAGATTCTTATCATGAGGTTTACATTATACCTTGGCATTTAAATGGACGGCTTCATAATTAATGTTTTATGAGATACGAAATATTACGAAAAGAAAAAAAAGAAATAATAATAATAATAATCGTACCTTGGGGTAACATGACGAATGACAGTATCTATATTAGGGCTGGGGATTAAATAAAGCGAAAAAGGATGGAATCAAAAGATACGATGAAAAAAAAAAAAAAGAAAAAATTATAAACGAGGACGACGCGAACGACGAATTAAAATGATACAATATATGAAGTATGTAAGTTTAATATAAAATGTGGATCCACATGGCACGTGGATTCTTATGTACGTGTATAAATGTGAATCAAATTGTAATATATTACGAGGAGACGGAAAAAGGGAGAGATTAAAACGAAAACAAACAAATCGCGCATAGCTTAAGAACAAAAAAAAAAGAAAGAAAGAAAAAGAAAAAGTAAATATCTACGGTTCATAATTATTATACATATTCTATATTCTTGTAAGCTTCTTGAGTGCTCCGAGGAGGGGGCTACGAAAAAGAAAAAAGAAAATTGCAAGAATAACGAAAAAATTCATTACTATTATCAAATGTTTCATGTACCCACAGTCTATTGTGGTACATACGCGCAAGCACTTTACACACTTTTACTTTTTTATTTCATTACATACCGTTTTGTAATATTCCTCTTTGTATTTGACGCTCGTTTAAAAAAGACTCGACAAAAATATAAGTTCAAGAATATTGATCGTTATCGATGGTCTGCCAACAATATTTTCGCACTTTTACGTAAAAACGATGTTGCACCAAATGCACAAAAATCTACTCCCTAAATATATTGCAAAAGGTAATACTGACCCGGCAAACACTGAATATATTTTGTAGCGATACAGAAAGTACGGGAAAGCATTTGACATTGCATTTCCAAAGAAAAAGTTGCTATAATCTTATTATAAACGCGTTATAATGAGTTTATAACTCCTTTCATTGCTTGTACAGTGTTTCCTAGTCAGTATGAATGTTTTTAATGCTTGGAGATGTGTAGTACATATTCCATTTCATGAAACTTCTTATTGGATCGTTTCTACGGGCATATTTTTCAGGTATAACTTTTTTACTCCACTTTTTGTAAAACAACTTTTTTATTATTGATATTGGTTTAGAAGTAATGTAGTTAGGAAGCAACGTCCTTTCGTTAGGATGTTTGTAGACTGACTTAATATACCTATACAGTATTTACTAACCCCTTTTTAAGGGAACTGAAAGACTCTTTGTCTTATTTTAGACTGAAGCTGCCAAATTTAATACTCTCTTAATAAACAGTAAAAAGTTTTCCGGACATATGTATTTTCAAAATACCTTGATCACGTGTGGTTTTATACGCGTCTATTTTTTTTTTCTTTTTTTTTTTTTAAAGTTGAGTATAGTCGATAATTTAAAAAAAAAAAAAAAGAAACGAAAAGAAGATAATAAAATAGACTTATTCGATGAAGTTTTCAGAATTTCTCAGACACAAGTTACTAAAATTTATCGCGAACTCAAAAATACTTTTTATGGACTATGAATAATAAGTTGTTTAGTTATACTTAGTAAATCAGTTTATGACTATTTACGCATAGTTATTAAAATTAAATGCAAATAGCAGTACAGTAATTTTAATACATAATGTTTTTATCCATTTAACATGTACAATAAATGTATTTATTTTAATTATTAAGAGCCAACGCGACTGAAAATTTTTATGTGACCATTTTTAAACTCCTCAATGAAAGAAAAGGTGGTCCAATTAAGCTGTAATCGATGAAAATTTTAGATAACTAATAAGTATAATATCACAAAAATCTTTAATACATTTGTTGATATTTACAACAGTTAGAGAAAGTATTTCAACTTTTTGGTACAATCCCACATTAATTTTATTCATTTTCAGTAGTATATATTTATAAGTTAGAACTTATATGTTTACTCTGCAGAAAAAAGATACAACCAAAATCCTAAAAAGAGTTGTAAATATATTTCGACGATTACTGCAGTAAGTGATACAGTCATACATCGACGGAGTGTTCTCGATGATCATATAATTATAAATATATTTCTTATATACTAGAACCATTATTCATGCTAAAACAATTTGTACAAATCCTTTTCCCGTAGGTACGATCCGTGTCAAATATATGACAGATATTACCAATACTCTTTTAAATCCTCCCTAGAATCATTACTAGCACTACTTTCTTGTACCATTATATAATTTAATTTATTTTCATGGATATGTGATAAATAAGTATTTATGAGACATTCGTTCAGTGTCTTACTACGTAGCTAGTTTATTACAAATAAATAATAAGTTTTTATTATTATTATTATTATTATTATTATTATTATTATTATTATTATGCAATATAAATGCAACAATTAAACAAATAAAACTTCTTGTAATATACTATATTACCAATATGTGCATTCAATTAAGATTGATATAGAAGTATCATAACAATTATACAATTTTGCGTTTATCTATATAAATAAAATGTTTCAAATTTATGTAACGATATCAAGATAGCGAATAATATGAATACAGTATGCAATGAATGAACTTCTATATAAGAATATTTTAAAAAATTGATTAGAAGGTTACATCATTTCAATGATTCATGTAATTTGTAATTTTATATTATGCATATTATTATTATTATTATTATTATTATTATTATTATTATTATTATTATTATGATTATTATTATTATATTTAAATGTTGCACGCACTTTTGTATTTACAATTCTGAATTAATTTTCATCTACATTACAACAGAATTATATATTGTATCTATTGTGCCGTAAAAAAAAAAAATAAAGCCATACATAATCCAAAATATAATGTATTGATACACTATATAACAGACACATTACATTGTCACTTACGTATAACAAAATTTTCAAAACGAACTATTGTGAGTATAGGAAAAATTATATGTAGAACTAATTAATTAGTTTTACGTTAATATTTAGATATCGTGGATGAATAGCATACATAAAACATGAAATATAAATTATATCGATAAAATTATCACGCTGACTTACTTTTTCAATATCTTATTACCTAACTTTCGCACCGTCCGTCGTATCAGACCGTATTATTCTCGTTCAAATTATTGATCATCAATAACAATCCGTACATAACAGTAAACAAATTTAAAATACTTCGGACTGTCCACGAGCGTTCCATGAATCAACTTGTCGCGTGTTACTATAGGCTGATCATTCCCCCTCCCCTTCACTCCCGCGCATGTATTTTATTATTTACGTCGCTAGGTGGCAGCACATGCATATATACACACACGCGCGGGCAACTTCGAATAAAAACTTTCTTCTTCATAGTTGTTTTAAAATCAAGATTTTAATATTGTAACATGACGATATTAATTGTTACTATAGCAGTGACAATTCTTGTCCTTTGTCAATAAACCATTATGTCGCAATAAAAATTTCATTCTAATACTGTTTTTATTCGAATAAAATGTACTCATTTCGTAACATCTTTATGCATCCGAAACGATGTTAAACGATAACAAAGTTTTAAAGTTAATTGTAATGTAAAAGTTTTTTATCGCTTCAAAAAAGAAAAAATTAAAAATGACATTAAAAGTAAGATTACTATATTTTATTAAAACAAAAGGAAATATCATTTCTTTCACAGATAAATAATACTAACTTTTTTTTATAGATAACAAATCATAAAATATTAATACATAAGTATATTTATATCATACAATTGATTAAAACCGATTATTTTTGATAGACTTTTCTTGAAACTTAGGAACTTCCTTTTCTATAATAAACATTAGTATTTTACTAATTATTTGTCTCGGATTCCAACGTTGAATATTTGTAAATGTTGGCCAATTGTAGTTACTGTTTAACACTTCGCTGTATAGATAACCTTGCGCTGTCATATGATAAACAGATTGCAATTTTATCGATGGGCTTTCCTTTGGAAACTTTGACGTAAGATGGAAATGCACCAAAAAGTAAAAATCTCTATGTTCTAAAAGCAGAGTGATATCACGAAATTTAATAGCATCGTACTCAATAATAGAATCCCTTTGTAATAAGAGTAAAGCCGATACAAATTTTTTTCTACTTTCGTAACACTGAACTATCGTATTTATCTGGAATGAAAAATTTTATGAAAGACAATTATTAGAATAATCAGGAAAAAAGAATATCTTATCATAATTTATGACCGACATACCTTATCCCTAATAAGATCTTTTACTTTTGGTATATAAGCTCTTAAATAACTATTGGATAAAAAAGGAGGTATATACAATGACGCCGACCCAGAAAACGTCTCTTCTAAACCTTGCGATAAATAAAGATTTGGAACAACACAATTCCAATCTGGGCCACAAAATGTAACCAAGAGCATAGCGGCATCATTCTGGGATTCATTGATACGAGTAGGTAACTGAGAAAAATCTATATCCAAGCGTATAGAAAAATAAGCTTCCATTGGCTTTGTACCAACTGGTAACAAAATTACTTCAATATCTTCTTCGGATACTTCTTCTATCAACATATTATACTCTAAGTTTAAACGTTCTCCTTGCCTTTTCAATAACTGTAGCTAAATACATAAAACAATTAATATTAATATTGTTACTCTTAGCATTATTTTTATATTATTATCAATCTAAAATTGTAATCAACGATATAAGCGTACTTGATGTTCTTTATAGTAAGATAAAAGTTCAACAATGACTTTTAATAATGCGTTATTATTTTTATAATCCCATTTAGCAAGACTAGGTACATATCTTGATAAATTATCAATATCTGGATCCTGTAAAAATGCCTCATCGCTGAATGTAAAATCAGGACCTAATTCAGGATATTGGCTATCGAATAATACGTTCCAAACAAGTCTCTGACCAGCATAAGGAATTGATAATTTGAAACTGTCTCCTTTTGTTTTTCCACAACTTGAAAATACAGATTCTAATTCTATTACACCCCATCCCACTCCTAAAAAAAAATATACATTATATTATAATAATACAAAATTACACACACACACACACATATGTATTTAAATAAAAATTAATTGTTAGAAAAATAAATCCATAAGTTAATGAACAATAACAATTAAGAATAAAATGATCTTACCTAATCTATCTTTACTTAAAACAGTTTTTAAAAATGGTTCAAAATAAGTATCAATCGAGTCTAAAGATAATTGTTGTTGATTGTACATTTTATCAGACGACTTGAGAAACACCATGTATTATTTGTATTGTCGACGTTAGATCGATTTCTTTACTTCACACCTATGCGGACAAACAATTATTTCATATTTCGCAATCTAATCGATAGATACAATTTACCAATTTAGTACTGTATACAAATAATATTTCATCTCACTCAAACAATAACAAGTCTAACCTCAAAAAATTACTCGATTGACGAGACAAATGCCATGCAGAGTTAAATCATAGATGATACAGAACGAAGATGGTAAGACACTATTTCTATGGAGAAAATTTGAAAAATCTTTTTCCCTTCGTCGATGGGAAATAATTATTGAAAATAAATCTTACAATTTTCTTTTGGTCTAGGATCACCTTCTCATTGTATTCTCAGAATTGAAAACGCCTATGAAAATTATAATACAAATTAAATTTTTCTAATCCCTACGCTACTCCTACCATCTTTCGATCTTTCTTCTAACCAACGAATAATAATCATCGGCAATACGCCTAATTCAAAATAAAAAAGAGTGATTATCGTGTAAATATATATATATAAAAACATAAGAATATTTATCGTCTCATATTATTTGATATCATAACTGCGACGTTAATTCGAACTGAAAAATGAACTAAAAAATTCGAACATGAAAATGAATTAAAAAAATAATTACAATCTTCGTCCGAAGAAACATAACTCTTTTCGAAAATTAAAGCAACGGAATGTATAACAGCAGCGCAGTGGTGCTGCCCGCATTGTTCGAAGTGAAGAATTAACTAAAACGCAGTGCACGGAATTTTTATTGAACTTTTACCTCCTTGTAACGCAGAATCACACGCAGAAGTTGATTAATATAGTTACGAACGATAAACGGAGAATCGTTTAATAATATTGAATATAAACGTGATCGCGTTATTGTACATAATACAAGTGAAATTTTATTTTTCTAATTGAAAGTTAAAGTATTTACGATAAACGTATTGTCTGATTATTTTCATGTTAATCTGACATTTGAGAGAGAGAGAGAGAGAGAGAGAGAGAGAGAAAGAGAGAGCATCGTTGAGGTTATATGTTAACACAAATTATCAAAACATGTCAACCACACAGGATTTAAACGAAGAAATTGATACCGTGTCGGCTAAACTAACGTCGGCCACCGTGTTCACTCCTGCCGTAAATACTCCGGAACAATCAAAAACCTCAACGTCAAATAACACCAATACATCATCCAGTCGGAATTTAGACAGTAAAAAGACTTCTACCGTACAAGAAAATATTAGAGATTTGCCGGAATTAAATATACCAGAAAAAATCCTGTTCGTCATTGATACCGTAAAAGAGGAAAAATCTACGTCGTTCAAAGTTGGCACCGGTGAATCTTATCAACCGTTGTACATGATAAAACGCGTGGTAGAGACCTTCATCAATGCCAAATCTACGATACAGCGTAAGCACGAATATGGTCTTATGATATTGGAATCGTCTACTATACGTTGGGTATGCGATTTTACAAACGAAATCAAAGTCATTTTGAATAATCTTGATACCATAGAGGAAAGCAAAGACGACGAGAAAACGTTTGACATAGGGCAGGTCTTTGAAGAGATACAGTCACAAATACCGGTTACAAGTTGTGACATGCCCTTCCCAATGTTTACGACTCGCGTGATTTTGATATACTCGAGATCCAATTGTATACCAAGATTTAATACCGGACAAAAATCCCTCGAGAGTTTAACAGAAAATCCATATTTCTTTTTGGATGTCCTATTTGTACACGAACCGCCAACTTCGGAGAATTTATGCGAGGAAGTCTACGCCGAAATAACTACCTTGGACACGACAAATTTTTCTTACATCTTGGAAGTTGGAAGAAATGCCGCAAAATTGCACGATAACATGGCAAAATTATTGGCACATCCGTTACAACGGCCGCCGCAAAAAGATATGTGTTATACTATCAATGAATCTATTCTTACGGACTATGCTAACTCTAACTCTAATGTGTAGCAAATATGTGAATATAGATATATTTTCTCTGTTTAACTTATAAAAAAAAAAAAGAAAAAATTGGAAGAGCAAGAGAACTATTTTTATGAATAATTAAGTTCCATTTCACTTTCTTTTATTCATTCACCTTTACTTTGATGTTTGAGCAAGTAGCTACATTGCATTTACATTGTCTACTGTGCCATGTGGCAAATTTTGAAATGTTTACCTATAAGAATTTGTGTGTACTATAATAAAATGTATAACCAAAGATGAAAAAACAAAATATGATACTATTTTGTTTTCTTACGCGTATATATATATATATATATATATATATATATATATATATATATATATACACACACACACACACACACACACACACACACACACACACACACACACACACACACACACACACACACACACACACACACACACACACACACACACACACTTATATACACAAATATATGTATGCACAGTTTTATAATCATATATTGTTGTATTATACACTCTTAAGATATCATTTGCAATGTTTATCCAATAAATGTTTTTTTTTTGTGAGTAATTGACATTTTGCCAGTGTATAAATGAATACCTTGCAGAATGTACTCTTCGATGTCTTAACGAGATTTGATACGTAAAAAAATTTTTGTTTACGTAGACGATAAAATAAGGTTTTTCTTTCGTGTAGTCTTTTTTTTTCTACGCTTATTATTCAAATCTCCAATGCGGTAAAATTTTTTCTTTTACAAAATCGCAGAATAATGTTTCTGTTTTTATATTTACCTTTAACAATATTTACGTCATTAGATATAACGTAACACTCTCATATTATAGAATATTTTAGTTCATAGTAGAGCCATTATATAATCTTGATATTTTTTTCATTACCGTACATTGCAAATGAATACTCGGTTCATAAACATAATCTATCATATATTCCGTTTCGTTTAGTATTGGGTTCTCGATGTGCCAAATTTAAAACTTTATTTCTTAAAAAAGAGAAAAAAATAAAAAACAATAAAATTATCCGATATGTCGAGATAAAGGATGAGCAAATTGTATTTAAAACCGAGTAACAGAGAGATCATGACATATATATATATATATATATATATATATATATATATATATATAATAATAAATAAAAAAAATCTTTCGACATCTGGTCGCACAACTGCGATATATCGATATGTTGTTAAGTTATTACCATACTTACGATTAATTTAAGCCTTCCTCATAAGAATGGTTCGGACTTTGCTACCAAATACCGCTAATAATACATGTCTTCGTTCAAGTATTTTGAACAAATACGACAACGTACATACGTGCGTGACATATTTCTAAAAGATTTGTATTTCGAATAAATTAATTAATTGATCGATTAATGCACAAGTACTTTTTTTTTCACAAAGACGTGATTCTTTACAGTTGTTGCATTACATCTATCGATGAGCCACTTACGGATTTTCCCGTACGATTACTAAATAATATTGACCGATGCGAGGAAACGAATCAGGAAATACCCGCGGTCGATGATTTTTCATTATGCACAATATTAGACATTGACGAAGATGTTTAGCACATAAGTGCTTTTAAGAAGAAAAGAAAAAAAAAAAAGAACAAAAAAATACAAACGCATGAAATGATTCAGTACTGAATTATTCATCGGTTGTTACTTTGTCGGAGAAAAAAAAAGAAAAAAAAAAAAAAACAAACAGGGGAAACTAAAATAAATAAATATGAATGATCGTTATGTAAAAATTCGAGTTTTTCTTCTTATCAATAATCAAACCATCATTAACTGTCAAATTTTTATTGATCGTTTGTAACTTAACAACATAGTCTTTATCGTTTTTCTCAACTCGAATAATAATAAACATCGAAAATTTGTTTCATCGTTTGTAAAAATAACTCGATTAGAAGGAAAAACGAAAAGAAAAGAAAGGAAAACTTAACGATTTCAATATTTCTCGATGAATTATTTCGTGTATTTAAAAAAATAAATAAATAAAAAATTGTTTCCCCTCACCATTTTGAGAATGTCTCATATCATGAAAAAATCTGCCACCGATTTCGGCATTTTTTTTTTTTTTTTTTTTTTTAACGAATGCCCTACACAACCAGCTGTCGAAGTTGCCGTAATCGAGCAGTTTTACAATTTTATTTCTTTGGTGTAATGCATTCATTGATATTCCCTGTATATTTCATCCAAATAAAACATCCAAACGTTCCTCGTTGAGCTCGACTGGTCGACCGTAAATCGATTATCCATCATTCGTCGAGAAATTACACATCACATAAATCGAGAAATTTCATTTTTAAGGATCAATTATATTATATTTATACGACTCTGCACGAACGTTACAAGCAATTTCAACAGCTTTACAACGGACAACAATTGAATTCGTAAAGTAAAACAAATCGGGGGTGACGTTCATATTCATTAACCCGATACTCCCATAATTTTGGAACAATTATAACGCTTTATTTGTATACATACAGAATAAAAAGACGAAAACAATCACGTAAAAAGAGGACAATAAAAGCTATCTAGAACGACGTATACGATACATTGCTGATAGACAATTGTTATGAGACACAAAATTCGATACAAAATTATAGATAGCCACACGAAATTATGGCTAAAAACAACAATAAATTATGGCTTGTCAATAAGATATCGCTATTTATGAATTTTTGACATTGCACAAATTTCATAATTTGATTAGTCTAAAACTGTAAATATCACAATACTTGAAGTTACGATGTTAAAATGATGATGATGACGATGACGATAACGATGTCGATGATGACGATGACGATGATGTTAATTATGTACATGGATATGTTAGGAAAAGAGAATTAATATACATTCGAATACTGACGTGTAATTAAAATATATCGTTATCAAATATAAATCAGTGCTTAGATTACATACATACGAGTTATCACGATCAAAAGCATACCTTTTCCATTCTCCTCCCTCCCCCTCCCCCTCCCCCCAAAGAATAGAGCAAAATGTGTTTGCCGTTTAAGTTTGATACCGATAATAATAATAATAATAATAATAATAATAATCAATATATCACAGTGACAAAGTACTTTTAAACATATTCGGAATAGTCGTGAAAATTTCGAACCCTTGAAAATAGAAACGTATAAATGTACCAAATTGTATGACTGTAAAAGTATTACACATTTCTAAAAGATTGTCTGTTGGTTCAACGAAGTGACAGACAACTGTGTGATATATATATAAATATATAAATATATATATATATATATATATATATATATATATATATATATATATATATATATACGTTTATAACTAAGACTATAATTATTTAAGAAGAATAGAAATAATGATATAGAGGATCAATAAGGATGTCGATATGTTAAGATTAGACGAGGAGGAAGTTAGTCTTCTAATATTTTCCAGTAGCAGTGGTATCCTATGATTTACGTCGTTCTCTCTCGTATCAACATACGTAACATTTTGAATCGCCGTATTTTCACTTAAATTGTTAGCGTTCCTCTCGTCGAAGGACGACTTCCAATCGCCACATCGAGGAAAATTATGTGGCACCTTTTGCATGTCCTCGTGATCGCCCACTTTAAATACCAAGGACATACCGATTTCGGCGTGGAATTCTATGTGACAATGAAATAGCCAGTATCCTGAAAATCATTATCGAGGAATGAGATTATGGATATATCGATGAGTCGAATGTACGACGATACGATGATTAATAATATTTTTTTTCTTTTTTGTCCAATAGACAAATGACGGATATATTCGTAAAGCGCTTAGAATTGTCCGTGGAAAATTCATTCCTCGAAGTCCGTTAAAAATGATATAAAATGATAAAGTCCGACATTTGTCGTTTGTCCTTCGGATATGCGTTTCTTGTTTTTTTTCTTTTTTTTGTGTGTGTTCGCTTCTAAACGTCGATATATTAATTATTCTTGACTATTTCGCTAATGATTATTTCGTTTTATACCTGGATTGTCCGCGTAAAATCGTATAACGGTGTAACCGCTGCTAGGAACGGTCACCGTATCCTTCAATGGCGCCCGATCGAGCTTCCTGTTCATTTTACCCTCTGCGTCCCATTTTTTCACCCAATCGACCGTGATGTTTTTTCCTAGCCTCTCCATTCCTACCACGCGAAATTGATACCCATGAAGATGAAAAGGATGATTCGCTTCGTAAGTAACGCCTGTGGAACAACGTCGACGTTATTGAAATATTGTCAGTTCACAAAACTATCGGCAACGAGAGGATGGGCAGTCTCGTGTAGTTCTTACGCTTTTTTTGCGAGATATTAAAACGACGAGACTGTCTTTTCTTAAAGAAATTACCTTCGTCGACGAGTATCACTTCGACGACGCTGTTCAATCTAACTTGGAGAACGTGAGTACAGCTACAAAACTTTTTATCGCATCCCTTCACGGTACTTGAGTTACAAAATTGATTGGGTTCGATTAATTCTCTTTGCGACATTAACGGGAAGGATGGTAACTTCATCGATATGTTGTTCAATTGCGGCGTGAACAATCGTTGCAATTGATCCCGTACTGAAAACAAACAAATCAATTCGAACTCGTTATTGTTATAGAAACGAACGAACGAAAAACAAAACCAAAAAATGACGAGGAACGTGCCTATGTATGTCATCATATTTCGTGGATCAGGCAGAAGATTTTTATCAAATTATTCCAAACTGATACGTGAAATAAGACGTAATTACCTTGATAGAAGTCATAAAGATTTTCTCGATGAAAATCCGGATTGTTCTTAGGATAAAAATCGTAGGAAACGTAAAATTGATAATCCGGTTCTTTGATACTCGTTTTGTCGTTTTTATCCATCGAGTTAAGCGAGGCTATACTTATGGTATCGTTCGATTCCGTACCCTTGTTTAACGCATTGACTTGCTTTTAAATTACAAGAAAATATTCGTTATGACAATGCGATTAATTTTCTTTTGAGAGTTACATAATTTATCAAATTAATATACGATATTACCGATCCTGGTAAATAACTCGGAGGACGTTCGTACGAAATTTCTCCATCTGGATCGATCTCCTCGGCGTTCTCGTATCTAAGAATGGCTGCCTGATAAGCACTGAGAAATCTCTCGTCGCAATCCATTAATCCACGAAATCTGATCCAATAATTATTAACCTCTTGATTCATATTAACTATAAAATCGAATCTCTCGCCGGCGTAATTGACCAGAGACTCAGCTAAAACATAGAATTTTTCCTTGGTAAAAACAAACGATAAATTGGATAGAGAACGTAAGCGTGCAAGGTATCGATTTATTTTCTTATCGGGCATCGGTATATAGGCAGAGACGAATGAATTAAATCGTTAATTATCATTTTTACATAATCTTACCTTCCACCGGTTCGATATCGCGTCCATCGGAACTGACGACGGTGAGCGTGTGATTATCCACGGACACTTCGATGGGGCAATTAAGAAATTCAGCGTTTATTAATCTGAAACGATACCTCAGATTCTGTAAATAGAAAATGTTTCTTTTTTGTCCTTTTGTTTTTCTTTCGTCTTAATAATCCTTTTTACGCTCGGTCGATCGAGACGTTTAATGTAATATTCATTCCAAAAAGGAGCAATTTTTTTCCCTTACTTTTTTCACACGGAACGTCGTCAAAGGCATCGCCATGGAAATCGCGTTCGCATCGCTCTCGTTGGATTTGTATCGTCCCAAACCGTTGACTATTATATTACGGGGTTTATTGTCGCCGTTCGAGTGATGATGAGCGTAAAACACGTCGGAGCCCATATTGTGAGTCCAATCGTTTAGGATCAATGTAAATTTGTCCACGTCGTAAAGATCCTTATGCCAGTTCTTAGAGGGTGGCGCACGAACGATCATGGGGCCGAAAAGTCCGTCGCCTCGTTGAAAACCTACGAGATTTCATCGGTTGACGTGAGCGATGAGAATTTAGAAAAAAAGAAAAAAGAGAGTGAAAAAAGAAAAAAATAGAAGTTATTTAACGAAAATTAGCACGGTCATTTTCTGTTACAGATTTTTTTTGAAAAGGTTATTATCCTCGATTAATGGAAAATTCAACTCACCGATATGGGAATGCCAAAAATGAGTACCGATCTCTGTGGCAATGTAATCATAACGAAAAGAGGATCCCGGAGGAATCGGGCACTGAGATATGTATGGTACACCGTCCATGTATGGTGTTCTGTGATGATGCAGTCCGTGCCAATGCATCGTAGTACTCTCTGAGTGCATTGAATTTATCACGTCGACTATCACTCTGTCGCCTTGGCATACCTGCGATCAAAAATTTCTTTCTTTCTTTTTTCTTTTTCAATTTCGTCGCTTTTATACGTTCTAACATGTAACAATCGTCGGGAGATGTGTACTTTTCGTTGGTATCACTCAACGAGACGGATGTTTTTGTTTTTCCTTTTTCTTGTTTTTGTTTCTACAAAGCGGTGCGAAGAAAAGGTTCGTCGGTTTTATTGTTCGCGGCGGAGATATTTTTTTACTTATCTTATTTTAAGGAGAAATTTATTAACGGCCCGACAGGTTTCATTTTTCTTCCAAATGTAAAAACAAAAAGAAAAAACCATCATTTCTTCGCGCATAGACGTATGTATATGTTATTATTATTATTATTATTATTATTATTATTATATATGTTTGAATTCATTTTATAGAAAAATATTATTGTTGATTACCTCGATCGATGGTCCAGGAAATTGCCGATTGACCACCAAAATCGTACGCATCATCCCGTCGGTCGGTACGCAATGAGGAAGGAAACAATTGCTTATATTACGCGGACAATCGTAACAGGCCTTGCTCATTGTACGATAAGATTCGATTTTGAAGGTGTAATAACAGTCCAACGTTGGTGCTCCGTCCTTGCAAAATCTTCTGCAATTATGTTTCTTCCAATCGATCCTATCGGCGATTTCTGGATCGACGGGCGTTAGACCGATGTCATCGTATACCGTTATTAACGTTTTCTCTAATTACGAAAAAGAAAAAGAATAATAATAAAAAAAAAAAAAAAAAAAGAAACAACAAAAGAAGATAAATAATTAGCACGAGAAATATCGCGATAAACGTAGGATAAAATAATACGTTTCTACGTAAATAGTGAAATTCGTGAAGATTAAACGTATGAGATTTCCCCCTCTCCCCCACCCTTCCCCCTCTCTCTATCTCTCCCTCCCTCCCTCTCTCTCTCTCTCTCTTTCGCTCTCTCCTTTAGATCTTTCCGTTTCCTCGTTCGTAGCGTTCGCACGTGTTTCGCGTCTTTTTTTAGACATGTGAGAAGAACTGGTATCTTCGATTAAAAAAAAAAAAAAAAAAAAAAAAAGAAAAGAAAGAAAATAATAATAACAATAATAATAATAAAATAATAAGGAAAACAAGAAAAAAAGAAGACGACAACAACGAGCTTGGTTAATTCACGAAAAATAATTACGTTGTTATGAAGTATCGAAAATCTGACGAAAACGGGGGGAAAAATAAAATGGCGATAATGCGTTGTACGTACGTACGTACGTAAATGGATATTATTAGACATTATTAGATTATATTAAACGGATATTATTAATTTGAGATAACGATTCCTCGCGACAATATCCTACGCGTATCTCTTCCGGCGTCGTTTGATTTACGAGAGGAAAAAAACCAAGGTATACTACCGATCGGCTCGATTTTAATTATTACGCTCATGTTAATCGTTTTACTTCGAGGATGTAATAATGCAGGAATGCAACACGCCCTGCTGAATGACATCGATCGAAAAAAGAAAAAAAAAAAAAAGGAAAAATAAAGCAATTTTTACCGGTTGAGCATCGATCGCGGAACGGAAAACCCAATCATCGAACCATCCATTTCGTAGGACTTTGCGTGTTTTTTGTCAAATAAATAAAAGAAAAAAAAATAGACAAAAAAAAGCTTGAAATGTTAATACTGAAACGATGGTATGTGTGTTGATTATTCATTTGGAAATTTTTATTACTTTTTTTTTTTAATTATTTTTTTTTTTCTTCTTCTTATCTCTTTCGTCTTTTATTCATAAGATCCTTTTCGTTAACGACGATTTTATTAACGACGTTCATATTTCACTTAATTATTATTCGTTTTTTTTCTTTCTTTCTTGCTTTTCTTTCTTCTTTTTCAATCTTTTTTTTTTTTAATCCCACCTTCAAATCGTATTTTGTTGGTCGTACGATAAGAGACGAACCGACTAAAAATGAAAAATTAATAAGTAAATGATAAAAGGCATGTTACGTTTCGTCGTTGCATAATATTTGAAAGGATACGAGAATAAGGATTTTGTCGGTTGTTCGACGCAACTCGTTGCTCGCGGACGTGAGAATCTCTCCCGAAAAAAGAATTAATGCGGCGATAAAAATAAAATCATGAAAAAAGATATAAAAAAAAAAAGAAAAGAAAATAAAAAGATAAAAAAAGAAGAAGAAGAAAGGGGGAGGAGGGAGAAAAAAAAGCGCCGAGCTTCGTCTTACACAAATTACATAATCGTAACGTGAACGTGTTCGTATATACATTTGCATATATGTATATGTCAAGTCGATATACATAAATACCGCGTGTACGTATTCCCGACGTTGAAAATAGAATGTGAAAGGTGAAATTTATGGAAAAAAAAAAAAAAAAAGAAAAAAAGAAAAAAATCTATGATACCTCGTGCTTATCCAACGTCATATCATTTAAAACATGAATCGAGTTGTAGACGTCGAATTGTGTTTGCATTGTTTACAAAAAAAAAAAAAAAAAGCGTCGCTCGTGACGATTTTTTTTTGCTTCTTTTTTTTTCTTTTTCTTCTTCTTTTTCGTTTCTTCTCTCTCTCTCTCTCTAGAAACGCATCGGGCCGATTATCGCACGTCGTTAATATTTTCATGACCTTTGTTCCTTCGTCATTACTCATATCAGTATGTTTCGTGCAATTACGGTGTTATTGTTATCGCGCGAAAATGACTTTCAATTTTTTTCGTCGAAACTTAGGTAGAACGAGCGAGCGAACGAACGGATTCTCTCTCTTTCCCATGCCACCCCTCCCCCCCTCCTCCTCCTCCTCCCACCATCCCACCGTACTTCTGCATATCGAAATGATTAAAAAAAAAAAAAAAAGAAAACAAAAAAAAAGAAAAATCCTAAGTACCGGATATTGGAAAGCGCAAGTACATATGATTTGGATCTCTCGCATAGAATCGATTAAGATAGATGACTCACCTGAGTAACAGTAATGCGCTAGGAGGTGTATTTGTAATAGTAATAATAACAGTAACCTTCGAGCCATCATTATTATTGGCCTGCAACATACAAATGCACATAATCTTTAGTAATATAATTGACGATGATTTAAATGTGGCAAGAAAAGATTGAAAGAAAAAAAAAAAAAAAAAAAAGAAAAAAAAAGAAAATAAAAGAAAATAAAATTAAAAGAAACATAAATAAATAAAGACGTAGGACGAAAAAAAAAAATTTTGATTAGTAATAGAAGAAGGGGCGGAGGGTGGAGGAGGGGAAAGAAGAAGAAGAAGAAGTATCGAGGGACCTTGGGACGACGGGTGCGTGATGATATTAACATTCGAGAGTGATCACGCCAGTGAGATCGCGCTACTTTCTTTCGCTTCGAGGCGATAAGGAAACTACACTTGAATTTTCCATTCGCTCGACGCGATTTCCACTACCTTCCGAATCTATTTACATGGATGTGGAATTAATTACGTTCCCGGTTATCTCATTGTCGATAGCAAATATGGCCGCCTGTCTGCACCAGCAAATTTACCATAATTAAATTGATATAAAACGGGTTTAGAAAGGTGAATCTAACGAGGGATAAACAAGTGATACGATCGATTGAAAGAACAAAATAAAAAAAAAAATAAATAAATAAATAAAGAAAAAAAGTAAAGGTACAAATCACGTTCGTAGAAATGTGCTAGTTATTTCTTATTTTTTAATGAAAAAAAAAAAAAAAAAAAAAAAAACGACTGAAATAAAATTGTTCTAGATTTTAGAAAATTGTTTAAGATCGTTGGTCGATCCTTTTAAGATTCCGTTCGTTATGAGAGAAAATTTGATCTGAAATCCTTACTTTCTTCGTTAGTTGCAATACTACAAACAAGTTAGGTTTGTTGGAAGCGGTACAAGTGTGGAAAACCACAACAACCGTAGAATGTCGAAATTCCTAATATGCGCTCTTGCGACATCAAATGCGAGGAGTCGCGTTGCGATATAGCATCGTTTTACTTAACCGTTGAACGTTTCTACGTGCAATAACCGTTTGAGTTAATAATTTTAATAAACGGCATTATCCTGTACAAAATTAAAATCACACCGTTCGGGAAAAGAATTAAATACATATTTTTTTTTTTTTCCTATTTTCTCGTATATCCGTTCGTGCGATTTTCGTATGGAAGAGACGTTAAAAGAGTAGATAGGTAAATTGAATTGTAAAATGAAAGAAACAATGATAACAATTTTTAAAAAAGATGCGTCGAAGCGTTGCAATCGATAATTATAATATATAAATAAATAAATAATAAATATGATAAATGAATAATAAATAACGTACAAATAATTATAGGAATTGATCCAGTCGTTTTCAAGTAACAATTCTAACAAAATCCTACGATAATAATATTTCTCATTCGTACGGTGAAACGTGAAACATATTACTTTATATCACACATTTATTTTCCATCGTTTCTTTCCCTCCCCTCCCCTCCCCACCCCGTTTTACGTATCGATTTAATAAATCTAACGGCAAATTCGTCCTCTCGTCGCCCCTATCGAAAATACGTAAAAAAAATTACGAACGTACCTGGATTATTTCGTTATTTTTTCTTTTTCTCTTTTATGCCGAAAATCAAAATTAACTCGACGTAAGATCCTTTCCACGAAATTCGTCAAGTCACGAATGATCACGAATAAACGTTACGAACGATCTAATATATATGTGTGTGTGTGTGTGTGTGTGTGTGTGTGTGTGTGTGTACAAACATATAAGAGCACGCACCACAAAATTTTAATCTTTAACCGTAATATCTTCTTCGAGTTCTCCCCCCTCCCCGACGAAAAATCACTTCAATTTCAGGGTGAAGAAAAATGTCTGCCTCACTTTAGCGAGTCAAAGCGTTATGGAACACTGGACCGAAGTAACGCCGTTCGCTTCTCTATACAAGTCTTCCTTTGGAGGTCATGCATACCCCACACGTGCTACCAGTCTCCCCTTACCACTTCGGTGGTAATACGTCAGATATATCGAATGGATATATCTGGACGGTTGGGTAGATACCTCCTCCTCCTCCTCCTCCTCCTCCTCCTCCTCCTCCTCCTCCTCCTCGTACACGTTATTCCAAGTCTCTACACCAAGTTTCCTGTTATTCTGTATTTTCTTTTTTTTTTGTTTTTAAATACCCAACGCGCGCGCGAGAAAAACGTCAACGGATTTTCCATGAAAAAAAAAAAAAAAAAAGGAAGAAGTTTCTCCTCAAACTCCGTTCATTACGTTATTTTCGATCGCATGACGAAAATAATACATTACAATGTGGGTTTTAAGAGGTGACTTTAACGGCAGAGACACATTACTCATGTTATATGTACGTACGCGTAAGCGTACGATACTCAAAAAGTTATCCTTGAATTAAATTAGAATCAAGAGGAGAACGGATGAATGAGATCTTCATCTCGGTACTTAGGAACATCCTTTTGATGGAGGAACATCATCCGTGCGACCGATCTTTTTTTATTTTCTTTCTTTTTTTTTTTTTTTTGTTATTTTCTTCTCCTTTTCTTCTTTTTTTTTTTTTTTTTGACGTATAGTCGATAACATCGATCTCATCGTTTTTCTTCTTCTTCTCCTCTTTTTCTTTTTTTTTTTTTTTTTTTATTATTGTCTACGTACGAAAGTAAAATTGAGAATATTAAAGAAACGAAATATGGAAATAAAGGTGTAATAATGACGATCATCGTCCGCTTATGTTATCTGATATATTTAATCATACGAGAAACAACGATGTTGATAAAATTTTGAAATAAAATAAAACGTTGATAAGACTACGACAACGACGACAACGGCGAAGACGACGACGACATCGTTGATAAAAGAAACATAACAATAAATTTCTCTGAAAAATAATTATTTAAAAAGCTTCTTAATAATTCTTTCGGTTATCTTTAACGATATCACAATTTATAAGTCCTTAGATAACAATTTATATTTCTTAAAACAAATGTATATATATATATATATATATATATATATTATATATATTATATATCTATTATATATATATTATATATATTATATTTATATATATATATATATATATATATATATATATATATATATATATATATCATATTATCTTTGAAGGATAAAAGTTTTCGTACAATTTCGCGAAATGATCGATACATAATACAGTTTCCTTTGGTTGAACCAATTTCAAAAATCTTTCAAGGATCCTTCATTGTCCTTCTCTTCTTTGATCTATTTCTTGTCCTCTTCCTGGCTTAGTCATCAAATCGTTAAATCGATACGAACGAAATGGCACGCTCTTAAACAGGATCCCCCTTTCGCGGGAATCACGGATATATATATTCCTTCCAGGAAACGAAACGTCCATGTGACGCACCACGTTTTATCGATTATGGTCCAAATTAACGTGACTATCGCGTGACGCGAGAAGAAAAAAAATCTCTCTCAATCTCTCTCTCTCTCTCTCTCTATATATATATATATATATATATATATATATATATATATATATATATATACATTTAAACAACAAATCATAATTTCTTAATAACTCTTCGAAACTCTTCTTTTTTTCTTTTTTTTTTTAACTGTCACAAAGTTTCTCGTCCAATAATTTATACTTAATCACCATATCATATACTCGAAGTATCGTTTATGTACTTTGCGCTGAAATATTCTACACTTTTCTTTTGCTTCTTTTTTTTTTTTTTTCTTTTTTTTTTCGTTCCTATCTTTCACGAAGCTTCACGTAGCGATCGAATTAAAAACAAAAAAAAAAGAAAATTAACGAATTCACGTTTGCTATTCCGATCGAATTCATTTTACAATCGGTTTTACGCGAATGGAATATCAACGTGAATCAGATAAACGCGTTACAACGAATGACTTTTCACTCAACGTTTAATTAACCGTTAAAACAAACTTAATTAAGAAGCTCAAGTTATATATATATATATATATTTATACACCGATTTATATACACTGTATACCATTTATATAATATACATAACTATATATATATATATATATATATATATATATATATATATATATATATGTAACGTAAAACTCTTCATTCTCTATAATTACTTATATAACTTTCTCTCTCTCGTTCCCATTAAACTATTAGCCAAGTTCAAACTACTTACTTAAGTTTATCCAATGTGCCCGAACGAACGGGCGTGCATGGACGAGCAACAGGTTTCGGGGGAATTCCTTCCAAGTAAGATTTCAAAATAAACGATCTCTCTCTCTCTATCTATCTATCTATCTCTTTTTCTTATTTTTGTATTTCTTTTCCTCACTTTTCTCTCTCTCTCTCTCGGTAAACCTAAACCACCAGCGGATATTACCAACAATCCCATCGACTTTTTTTACTACTACTACTACTAATAATAATAAAAATAATAATAATAATAATAATAATAATAATAATAATAATAATAATAAAATTAAAAAAATTGAAACGCATAAAAAAGAACGTCGTTTTCTTTTTACTAATCCATGACGATACACAATGAGCCAACTTGCATATCCTCTCCATAATTCCCATGACAAAGATGTCACGGACGATGGTACTTAATACCTCCTGCCTGGTTCGTCAATACGAGATATACGAGTATGGTATAACGGCGACGCGAGTAAACGACGACGACGACGACGACAATTAAAAAGAGCCATTAGTCTCTCTCTCTCTCTCTCTCTCTCTCTCTCTCTCTCTTAAATTCTTTTGAAAATAATCGAAGCGGCGTAAATACGTTAAATAAATATGTACATATACACCACTTTTACGCAAACGCGATAAGGATGCCTAAATGTCGAAAAAGAAAAGAAAAAGAAAAAGAAAAAAAAAAAATATACAAGAAAAAATAAGAAACTCTTCCCTCGGATTCATCGTCCGACACGTAAGAAACGGTAATGGGATCGTTAAATCTTATAAATATAACGTGACGAATTCATCGTTAACCGAGCGCTTCGTTAAAGACCAAGTTCATTAGCATGGTCCCCCCTCTCCCCTCTCCACCCCCTTAACCAGCGATCGCCAAAACTAAGAGTTAGATTTCTCGGTTTCTCCGTTTGGTTATTATGACGATGGCGCAATAAAAGAAAAAAAAAAATAATTTCGAGAAGGGGCCACGCACGAAGGTCGTTTAATGAACGTGTAAGGAATGGCGAGAGGGATTCTCATCGATGCGAAAGTATCATGAATTATCACACAAGTACGATCATCCTAGCAGAGGGTCTTGCTTAACTATTCGTAATGATCGTCGTGTATGATCTTTACAACACAGAGAGAGAGAGAGAGAGAGAGAGAGAGAGAGAGAGAGAGATATCTGACCCGTGCAAGAGACTCGGTCGTGGCTCGCGTTTCAGGTCAAAATAATCATATTTTATATCCCCCTTCCCCCATTGTCATTTGTCTACCAGCTTTAATATTTTTATATGGGATTTTGAGTTCGCTCGCCCGCGACGCTCACGAGATCTCTCTCTCTCTCTCTCTCTCTCTCTCTCTCTCTCTCTCTCTCTCTCTCTCTCTTCTTTCTCTCTTTATTCCCATCACGCGAATAAATAAATCCGTTTACCTCGCGTCGTTATTCCAACGATCTGTCTCAAACGTGATTCCACCGCGAAACGCGTGGAATTTAAATGGCCAAATGCGAAAAGAAAAGGAAAGAAAAGAAAAGAGAAAAAAAAAGAAATTACCGTACGGTCTCTCGACGAAACCGTTATTTCATTTATTTTCTTTTTCTTTTTCTTTTTTTTTTATTTATTTCCCCTCCCCGCCCCCCTTACGATTATCGGAAAGTTCTTTATTTCGTTCGTTTTCTTTTTTCTTTTTCTTTTTTCTTTTTCTTTTTTTCTTTACTCGCAAAATCGTTAAAATAATCCCCATCGAAGTAACGTCGTTATTTAGATCGTAAAATCGAACGCAACGTTGACGTTGTTCGAACGAACGTTCAAAATTGCGGATCAATAATTTGTACAACCCGTTGAATGAACAATCGATTTTACACGTTAACGAATAACGCGTACGTCGATCTAATGATTTTTTCATGATTGTTAGCAAGTTCAACGATACGAGAGATCTCATTTTCAATGTTTCTTTACAGGACAGAGCTGAGCAGAGTTTGTAATTATTAAGAAATATACAACACGTCGCGAAAGAGAAATTAAAGAGACGCTTCGAACGAAGTCAAGTAAAGTCGAGCGTTTTGATTATATCGAGCATCGGCATTAAGTTCAACATGTTAATTACGAATACGACGATAGATTATTATTAAGTTAGTATTATCTCTACTCTGCGATATACATTAATGCGATGATCGACGATCTAAATCATTGTTTCGATATTACTAATACGTATATTAGGTATCTCTTTTTAACGATGGCAATCGTTCATTGATATTTATCAATCAACTTCTCGAGCTAAAGTTACGAATAAATGATATTTTTTATCGTGAAAACGATAACAATATGGTGATGTAGATACGATTGAGTGAGATTATGAAAATGTATGAGAGACTTACTTAATAAATAATTTCTCTTATCGATGAATTTATTCTTTTTCTTTCTTTTTTATCTTTTTTTTTTTTTCTTTTTTTTTATCGATAGACCCATCAATAAATTTATTTTTCCTTTATCGACAGACTCATTAATAAATTTTTCATAAATGTTACGAATGAAATAGCAGGTTGTTAACTTGGTCGAGATACGGTTAACATCAAAGAGAATAGAATTCGCGATTAGAATGGAGAGTACGTTGTTTAATTTCGAAATACTTATCTTTCGGGCATATATAAATATACGTATGTATGTATGTATCTATGTATGTATGTATGTAGAGGAGTAACGTTTTCGCGTATGAATATAAAACGTATCTCGAAGATGAATTATTTTTTTTTTCGTAATAAATAATTTCTCGTCATTTCTTCCAATCCAAGATCGTAACAATGATCCGCATCTAATCCGATATTACGAGACAATATCTCACTTGCATGTACGACAATTTAATATTCGTCAAATAAACGTACCACGTTAATAGAATGTAAAACGAATAGAAAATATGATTTCTCACTGTTCGACGTAGATTGTATTACGAAATCACAATAATAGAATAGTATTAATAAAAAATCTAACGATCAATAATTAAGCTCAATTATTGGAACCATTTAAAACACTTGAAACCTTATTAAATAGTATTGCAACAACAAGAGATATAACTTTCACTGACAAAGATCAATGCTTCAAGTCTTCGTGAAATTAAATTTCTCGATAATGACAATGAACTTATCATATCTAAGGTGATAATCTTATGTAAACAATAAAGATTGTGTAGATAAGCACATTATATAATGTAGTATACTTAATTGTTTTTTCCTACACCACACTCTCTTGGTTACTACTATAATTACACGGTATTGAAAGATTCCTTCGTCCTACATTTTAACGTAGAACTACATCGTTACAGATAATTAAAGTATTGTTTGAAACATGGTAAACAGATAACGACTATCCCGATGCGATCATCAAGTGAGAATGTTCATTGAAATATTTTTAAACAATTCCTGCCGATAACGATAATCTCATGAAAGTAATCAAAATCGTTTAGATAAGTAATGATATAAGTACAATAAATAGCAATTATATATATATTATTGTATCCTTATAACTATATGATTTCGAAAAAAAATCATTCGTCCTGTTTTTTAAGTTAAACTATACGGGTATGATAATTAATTGTACTTTCTCTTCGATTGCATAAATATTCAAATGTATCTATTTTTTGGGGTCACTTTTACCAACTTCGATTAATTCAACATCATCAGTAGTCTAGCTAATAGTAAACCTGGCTAATGGTTGATCACTGTTGTTTTTTCAACCGATTGAAATGTCAGCAACAATAGACTCATGTTCTACTCAGATGTCGGTAAAAGTGAATTCCTATTGTTTCGACCTGGTGGTGACGGTGGATTTCTGTTTTGCAAACCGTCGGTAGAGTGGATTTTTGTTTTGCAGACCGTCGGTAGAGTGGATTTTTGTTTTGCAAACCGTCGGTAGAGTAGATTTCTACCTTCATCGTCCATCGATAATAGTAGATTATAATTAACCAAAGTTAGGTATAACAGACTATTAGATTCCCTTTATAGTATCAGTCGGTAAAGTAATAATATTTTAGCTTACGATACGATATGATAATTAATATATAAATTCTCGAATTTAAAGAGATTATCTTTGCATTTAACTATATCTTATCTATTTGCCTGTATAAATATTCTTGGCAATGTATAAGTATCAGTACATTAGTGTTTAATTATAATTAGATTGAAGAAATTGTAAAAATACATTGAAATATGCAGCCATTCGCCCGATAGTACTTGCTTTAAAAATGTACATTTTAATATATAGCAAGTAATACCGACCCAGGTCTCACCACGTGGAGGTTGCTGCATTTGGAGACCCATGAGCTAACGGCGACTCGCAAGATTAAAATTTTTAATTAACAAAATTTTATATTAATATTATTTTAATTTTCTCGCCCGTTATCGTCTTTTTCACATTTAAACGAATATACTATTGTTTAAATATTAATTTATTGTATTCCGTGTACAATACGAATCGTTTACATAATTGAAAAATTATCGAAAGTATCAATTATTCGTGTTTACCCGTTAAAAAGCAGGAAATAGAGAATTTGGATGTTTACTCGTCAGAATGCAAAAGAAAACTAATCCAATAACTATCAATATCCGTTCTGTTAGTATATTACAAACATCCAATTTTGTATAATTAATATTATTAAAAAAACAAAGAGAACAAAAACATAAAGAAAAAGTGATACTAGCGCCACGATATGGAGAAACATAACCTTAGCATCGCATCGCATGTTTTGACAAATTTACAAACAGCTTTACGTTCGCCAATTATAAACTTAACGATTAATCATTAACGTAATTTACTCGAATAAATGAAATTTATGTAACAATGTCCGAGACTATAAACGGAATTTGTCTTTTAATGTGTCCCGAGAAAGAAAGATGGATGTAAGTCATAATGGAATGTAGTTATCTTCTATCAATCATTTCCATACATATCAACAAAGTCTCAAAATTATTTCAATGTAATTTAAACACAATTCCGTATTTTATACCAATTAGGAGGGAGAAAGAAGGTTTACTGCATCGATTTGAGATTGATGAAAAAACAAAACATTTAAAAAGACCAAAAGCTGATCCGAACAAGATAATAAAAAGTTTTTCTCGTCCTGCCGCTGGTCAAATTATGACAGATCCGAGTCTTTTACGACCAGGACCCGTATTGCTATCGACAATTAAATATTTATTCACAAAGTATTGTTGTTCATCATATTAACGGTAACATTGTAACGACATTTGTTTAACAAGTTCTTAATATTTTATATAATTTAGGATATTGACACGCACAGACGTAGATTGGGTATATATATATGACTTTACATTCGATCGACTGCGGGCCATAAGACAAGATTTGGTTATTCAAAGGATTGGTACGGCTATGAGTATTAAACTTTTGGAACCCATCGTAAGATTTCATACTTATGCTGCTCAAAGGTGAAACGAATAACGAATCGCAAAGCAAAAAGACAGTCTGATAATTTATCGTGATATTATGATATTTCACAGACTCTGTGAACGAAATATATACGAGTTCGATCCAAAAATTAACGAACAACATTTGCTGGAATGTATTAAGCAATTGTTAGTTTTGTACGATACGGCGAACAAAATGGAGAAGTTAGAGCTTCACGAGGACATAGAAGCATTACAATTGAACGATAATAGAGCAGAAATGGAAGCATTGTATATTCTTCTAAACATCGGAGATATCTCAGCATTGAACAGAGCTTTATCTCTTCCTGAAAAATTAAGGCATGTCACGATAAGTAAGATAGAAATATATTCATTTCACTTTTAATAATTAATGTATGTTATGGTACTTTATAATTAAAATAATATTCATATAATAATATAGTACAAGTACATAAATATTCATAAATGTACGTTGTAGAAAGTCGGAGGAAGTTCGATTAGCTACAAATATATCTATAGCTTGGTACTTAAGGAACTACGTACGAGTTTTTCGACTAATACAAAAACTCCGTCCGATACTTGTATGTGCCGCAATGTGCAATTTAAAAAGTATGAGAAGGTATTTCGACGTTACGTTGTATCTTTTCATTGTCATAATACAAGTATATATATTATATTTTTTCTTTTTTCTGTATATTATTTTAGAAGTGTGTTACAAATCATGAGTTCAGGATATAATAATAAAATACTCACATTTCCTGGACTAAAATTACAAGAGCTAATGTTGTACAAAGACATAGAAAAGCTTGAGAAGGACTGCAAGCTATTTAATTTAACATTTACTAATCAAAATGTTTTGTTTCAAAAAACATCGTTTAACGATAAAGTATTATTGGTGAGTATTTAGTATTTTCAACTTTGATTATTATTTATGGTAATATAAACTGTACAATTTTATCTTTACTTACAAGGATATATCCTTGCGTTTGCATAATATTGAAGTATAAAAAGCAAGTTAAAAAAATAAAATAAAATAAAATGGAATTATACCTTCTTATCAATGTTTACTATATTTGTTTCATATGTTTTAGGCAAATTGTGAGATATATTACACACCTCAGGTATTACACAAGTTCTTGCCCAATATACTTCTGGAATCTTTATAGACTATTGAAAAAAATGTATAATAATCTACTTGCTTTGTTAAAATTAATCTTAAAATTAAGCTTAAAATTGATCATTTTAAACCATTTTCTTTTGTTAGATAAAAATAGAAATATACATACAATGTTCTCCGATTTTATAAAAATTCTTCTTCATGCACATTATAAACTGTACTTAATCATAAATAAAAATGTGATATAGAATTTCATGTAACAAATATTTTATACAAATTTTTGTTGATTATTTATCACCCATATTATCAAACCTCTATTTTCAGGATGATGTAAAAGTAAATTATAATTTAATAATTACATCAGTCTATTGTGAATCACTAGATGAGCTACTTGACGAATCTGTTGACATAACTTCAACATCTTCCGTTTCTTGTTTGTGAGTATTCATAGCTACGCTCCCTTGTCCACCCACAGACATATGAATTTCTCCCGACGGATGCCATGCAAATTGGTTTGCTTGCGACACTGGAGGTTCTAAAACAATACTTATTTGAAATACATGAAACTTACTTATAACTAAAATGTATTTTTTATATATATATAATCTGCAAAAAGTATATACCACCCGCAGGATGACCTGTTCTATGTAAATCTGAAGGTATGCCCGGATGAGAGCCTAACATCGGCACATTTAAAGGAAGGTCACTTAGTCTACCTAAACATCCTAACCTCATTTCGATATCTGAAAAAAGAATTAATTTGTTTATCCTAATGGTTACATTTCTCAAAAATAGACTAATGTAGTGATTATACAAAAGATAATGATCCTGTACCTGTAGGATAAGGCCTTCGAGGATCTCCTTGTTGCCATGTTAATGGTGCACAAATTGCATTCGAAGCACTTATTCTATGAGCAAACTTAATTAACTCTTCGGAAGGTACAGGACGTTTGTTAGCACGCGCGATGGATTGTAATTTTTGTTTTGCCTGATATATAGCAGTGGCTAATATTTGTTCGGCTTCCTTCAACTGACGTTGTAACTGTTGTATATCTTGGTCCTGCCTTTCGACTTCTGCCTTTAAGGCTTCCATTTTTAAATTTATTTTTGCTTGCTCAGCAGCTCGCTTCAAAGTTGCCTTCAATTCGTTATCTTTCGCGATTAATAACTCTGTCAATTGTGTGTGTTCTGTAGTGGATAATTTCAAGGGTTTCTGAGCTATTATGTTTTCTATCATTTCCCTAATATAAGAAAAGAACGAAGATAACGATTATGCGAATGTATGTGCAAATATACAGGCATAAAATAGTGACACATAAAAGTACAATTTATTTTAATGTGACAAAATGTACTTCTATTTCTCTTAATTAATTATTATTATACGTTCATCGGAATAAATAAAAGAATAAATAAATATATCTTACTTTGCTATTAATTCAATATCATCGACTATCGACAGAAGTGCTTCTTTTGTACTTTTACTTGAAGTCATCATATATACGTTCGATATTAACTGAAACTTGGACAACAAAATACTTTATATAAAACTTAAATCATAAATTAAACTTTATCACCAATGAGAAAATATAAAGATGCTTTTTTCACGTGTGCACCAAATTAACAAACAACGTATATCGTCTTGTCGTTATGTTAGAAGTTTATAAAAACATAGTGAAAACGAATAGGTTGCCATTTTTAAATCTACCGAAAGATGTTGCATTGCAGGCCATTAACTTACGAACTCATGAGAAAGTATTTCCGATTATAACGCGAATATCTTACGAATGCAACCACATTTTAATTTTATTTTTAATCAATGCGAAGTAAAAGAATCTAAAAATTTGATTTTTGGACGAGAAGAAATTCGTGCCAATTTTTGAAAATCATTTATAAAACTATATTATATTATAATAGTTCTGAAATTGTCCCCTAGGTGGCATACCGTGTCTCAATATTTTTAGTGTCTAATTTTAATGGGAAAGGAAATCTTCCTCTTAACGAAACGATGTATATGTTCGATATTGATGCGTTTAATAAAACGAAGCGTAAAATTAAATACGTTTCTACTTTTTCCGAAATAACACGAGCAACAATTCATGACGGAAACAAAATATTCAAACGTTTCCCACTCTACCTAATGTCCATGCACTTGAAAATCGCTGAAACGATATTGGCTGGACGAAGTCGCACGCTATTGGACAACTGGCGTAACGTGACATTTCCATAGCATCTACGAACCTACCATGAACGAAGTATGATTAACAAATGCACTTCTTTATGGATTTCGCTTCTTTTTATTTTATACGCCAATGATGGATCCTTGAACAATCGTGAACAAATAGATTTTACAATAGACATTTATTTCAGCGATAATAGACAGTGCAAGACGAGCGAATTATCATTACAATTAATGATGGAAGTTGATTATATATTAAGTAAAATTTACAATTTACTTAACTGTAATCGAATTAATCATATAAATATAATGAATAATGCTTCCTCAATATTTTACGACGAAATTATTTATTTCATGACAGAGACTTTAAGATTAAATTATGCCAATGTTAAAGATCATCGTTCCCACTAAACATACACGAACATTCTCTCTGCTTATATGCCAAGAATTAGTTTTACCTTCGAGCAATAATTCAACTTTGAACTTATTTTGCATTATTAGTTTCTATTAACTAACTTAATTTGCCCTTGAATAGATGCTTTTTACGACTAGCAATCACAAAGAGCAGCTTTATTATAAAATGGTGCAGACATTATTAACATCTGCAATTGAAATTCTCTTCTGGATTAAGTAATTCACTGCTTACATAAGTAGATATAATAAAATGTACTGCAGATAATCGGTATAACGAGTTTTCTGATGGAAAAAAATGGAAAAAAAGAAAAAAAAAAAGAAAGAAAAAACAAAAAAATGAACAGTGATATGACTGGTTCACCGCATATGCGTTAAAATGTCTTACGACACAAAATTTGTACTTAAGATAGTTGTCTGGAATAAAGATATATGACTAATTCTTTGTCAAGCATTCAGCACAATGTGTTAATGAACCAGCAATAGATGGAAACAGAATAAACAGCATAGTGTTCTTAATGTCGAAGGAACTCAATGTCATAATTTTGGTGCTAAGTGTTTAGGCACCACACGCACATATAAATGTCCTTGTAGTTTTAATGAATGGCTATAAGACCAGATTCCAAAAGCTTTTGTAATTTTGCGGCTATATCAGGATTCTTTAAATGACTGTAAAAAAACAAATGAAAGACAGAATATTAAACATTTAAATATCTTTTTTTTTTTTTAATATACTATATTTTTTTATTTTTCAATATACTTACTCTTGTAAAGCTCGTGGATCGCTTTGCATTTGTTCCAAAATCAATCTCATGGCTGGATCTCGTAAAATACTTTGAACTTCCGGGTCTGCCATTGCTCTTTTTCTAACTTCCTCTGGATTTGAACTAACGGAAACGGCGCACGAACGATAACCTTCCAACGCCTCGCTATTCGACGGATCTAATTCCAATGCCTTTTGATACGCCGTTAGTGCCTTGCCTTGTTGTTGCATACCTTGCAATATCTTTCCTTTCCTAATCCAGCCTTTGATAAACTTTGGATCTATCTCAACACATTTTTCACAATCTTTCAATCCAAGATCAAAAGCAGCTAATTTAGTATAGCAAGCTGCTCTATTACTATAATATTTAGGATCATCTGGATTTCTTCTAATAGCTTCTGAATAATGTTTTATAGCTGCAGGATAATCACCATCTTTGTACTTTTGGTTTCCCAATTCCTTCTCTTCCTCTGCTTTAATAGGATCAATATAAGCCTTCCTCTCTTCCTCCTTTATAATTTTATCTATATCTGACAATAATGTCTTAATCTCTGGTGTTCTATGCTCAGACATGGATTTTTCATAGTATACTTTAGCCTGTTTCCAATTAGCCATTTTTTCATATGCATGACCAATTCTAGTAAACGCTTTAGCTATGAGTTTAAAATCAGCACGATTTTCTCTCCCCACCTCTATAGCTTTTTCACATTGAGCAATACATTTCTCATAATCTTTCTGTTCGAAATAGACCGCAGCTATATTAAGCAAATAAACAATTTCCGTGGGATCAAGTTCAACCGCCTTATTATAATGTTGAAGGGCTTCGTCAAAGTTTTTCTTTTTATAGGCCTCATTTCCCAATTTCTTTTCGTTCAAAGCTTCTCTCTTCTCCACCGGTAAGTTTTCTCCCTCTTTCTTCTCTACTTTAGGCTCTGGTTTTGGTTTCGGAGGTTCAGGCGGTTGTTCTTGCTCTACTTCCATTGTTTCATCTACACCTAATAGTACTCCAAGGGTCGTAAGTATTCTTGGATCTTGAAGATTCGAACTTAAGCTTTGAGGATTAGTACGTAGCTCTTGTAATAGTTTTAGATATTCGGGATCATTTACATAAGCCTTCGTTCTAGAATCATTCGCCAGCTTTTTAAGAAGATCAGGGTGATTGAAGGGATTTAATCTACTTGAACTTTTTTGTGCCTTGACATCGGCCAAACTAGCTTTCATTTGAACATTGTCTGGATCTAACATTAAACCTTTTTCGTAAGCAGCAATAGATTCATCTAATTTACCTAAATAAGCAAGAGCGCTACCCTTGCGAGAATATCCCTTTCCCCAATCAGGCTTCAGGTTAATAGTTTTTTCTGCATCTTCCAAAGCCTTCTCATATAGTCTTGCTTTGGCGAATGCAGCAGAACGATTACTATATAGGACATGATTATTACTATCCAAGATTATGGCCTGGGTATAATTTTTAATGGCTTCGTCGAATCTACCGTCTTGCAAAGCAGCATTTCCTTTCTCTTTCAATACGGATACCTAAGCAGAATCAAACACCATTAATGCAAACGCCTACTAATTTTTTATGCCGATCAAGCAAAAATTCATATCAATGACATAAGATCTGTTTGAATTTATCAGCAAAAAGGGAAAAAGGTGGAGGCCAAATGAAACGCGAAAAGTTTCGTATCATTCCTATACCTACGATCGATGTGCATGGTTTTTTTCATCAAAGACGACGATGTGTGTTCCCCGATATATGACAAAAAAAAATTATACAGATACATATATATTAACGCGTCTTTTTGTGCGACGCAGAAGGGAAAAAAAAAAACCAATTCATTAACGAACATTTACCTTGTCCATAACGGTGTCGATGTATATAACAAAGTGAATTATAGTTTTATAATATTTGGATTATAACTCGCACACTGTATACGCGCGTGTAAAATAATTTTTTTTGATGACTCGCGAATGTAATGTCGTGCCGGTGCAGATTTCAGAAAGCTCCAGAAATGGACAACTAGCGCCTCACAGTGTTTATCACGAAAACACTTACTACGTATAGTAATATATACGTACCTTCCTTTACATTCGACAGGTTTTTCTAGCACATCCGCAACCTTCGCCCGTTCCTACAGCGTTCTCATATAGGCAATTCATGCCGTATGTATAGAAGACCGAATGAATTATATGCTTGTTTGTTAAGAAAAAGAGGAAAAGAGAGAAAAAGAAGAAAACTATGCTCATAATCACGTCCAACGGATTCATCTTTCTTTCTTTCTATTAACACCGGCGATCGAACGAATTATAATTCAAACGATACCGAATTAATTCTCGTCGGTCGGTTTTTATTACGAATATATATGTGTATATATATATATATAAATATATATATATATTTTTCTTTTAAAAGATTTATAAATATTAATACTGACGTTTTACTTGTCACGTAAAGGTTATGAATGTATGTGTAGCTACGTACGTCGATTGGTACGTACTGTGGCCTACTTTCGACTTATACGAGATATATATACATGTATCTTCTTTACGCAATGGCAGTTATCTACTAATCGATATCTCACGTTCCGTATAAATTGACGAACTTATATTCGACTCGATATATTCGCCGATATGTTTAAGCAAAAATCGAATCCAGTCGTCCCTCTTTTTTCTCTTTTTTTTTCCTATGTCGTCTCGTTGTCGCGAGGTAAGATTAAAAAAGGGACAAAAAGATTAAGGACCTGATTTGACTAAAAGAAAATATTTGTCGCTTATATATATATACATATATATATATATATATATATATATATATATATATATATATACACATATATATATATATAACCATGGGAGAACTCGATTGGTTGATGATACTGCAATATTTTGGACTACATTCGCACGATGATGTTTTCGGAAAAGTCATATCGCTAGTGACGACATATATATATATATATATATATATATATACCATTTAAAGAAGAGGGTGAGGAAAAATCGTTGTCCGATATTACTAACAGGCGCGTCAATTTTTCGAACGCATTTTTGAAAATTACTCGATAAAAGCAAAACTATGTCGATCGTTTCAACGGCCTTCTTTCTCTATGATCCCTATCGCTTTGTCGGTAGAATTCGAAAAATTTTTATTTCAAGCATCATGGTAAAAAACATAAATTTTTATCGCCATACCTCCAAACGAGATATTAAATAATCACGAAATTAATTTAACAAGGCCACGCGAATTGATCATCCTATTGTTCCTTCGAAAGTTGGTATTTCCGATAGTAAATCGAAGCAACTGGGGTTTTCCAAGCAACAACCGTCCGACCTGTTGCATAGTTCCTCTCATTCCTCAAAGAGTGTTGACCCTGAGCTAAGAGACTATAATACGATTTCTTAACGTTCGAATGAATTCGATAAACATATATGCATGTATACAAGTTTCAACATCGAGTATTATTACACCGAAGGAACGAATACCGCGATCTCTGTTCGCGGAAATTGAATTATAATAAATTCTTTTTTTTTCTTTATCTTTCTTTTGTATTTTTGCAAATAAGAGAAGACGATCGAAGTTCAAAATTGAATATAGTTTTACCTTTCCCCACCACCCCGCCGTTCTTTTCTTTCCTTTCTTCGATGCGTTTGAAATCCTTCGTTAAAACTTACCTCGCCTTCTTTATCCGTCGTGTAATCATAAAGAAGCGAAACAAACGAAGGCCAACGCTTTTATCGGTCGCGATAAAGTAGCGAGCGACGTTACCGACCTGATAATATACATATCTCCATCGGGAATACGACGATTGCGCGCGCGTATTTCAAAGGAATTTTAATTCGTGACAATGAGAAAAAAAACAGTAAACAAAAAAGAAAAAGAAAGAAAGAGGAGAAAGGAATGAAGGGCGATATAAACAAAAAACAAACGCAAAAAAAGAAAAAAGAAAAAAGAAAAATTGAAATAACTACGGCCCCCCATTCAAAGAATATTTTAGTAAGCTATAGGACACGCTTAACGCGCCCATAACATAGAAATAGCTAAACAATTCTATTTCGCGTGCTATCGACGACGAATCATCGTCCTCGTCATCGTCATCCTCGTCTTCGTCGTCTTCGTCTTCTTCTACGAACGGAAGGGTGTATACTATAATTACAATTTCTGTTTTATGCCTTCGAGACGAGCAGACGATTCCTGGCAAACTCCCTTCCTCCCTCCTCCTCCTCATCCTCTAATCCAAATATAATTCTAAAAGGCAAGAGCAAAAACCGTAGACCAAACTCCCCCAAAAAGGAATAAGTCCGATCCGGATTCTTAGAATATCTAGACCGTTACACAGCGAGCCAACGCTATCTTGAAATAGATTCGAAGTTTTGTAGTAGCCGGTGTTATACTCTCTCCTCCTTATAATCCAAATTAATTTTTATGTTTCTTCGTAAAAATTATGATCAAAACGAGATATATTTATATATATATATATATATATATATATATATATATATATATAAATATATAAATAATATATATACACATATTTCCGTAACTTGTTATTGGGAAATATTTTTTTGGTTACGTGATTGAACATTTAAAAAAAGGGACATAAGGTAGCTTAGTGACTACGGAATTATTTGTAATTATCGAGGAGACAATAAAGTGATTATAATATTAGGACGCCCCCCCCTTTCGTCGAAGGGCTTTTATTACTATATATATATATATATATATATATATAAAAAAAACAGACAAAAAAAATAATAATTATTATGGACGTTATTTAACAATAGTTTCTATGTTTATATATCGGTAAAGTTACCGTCCTTTTTTTCTTTTACTTCTAATTCTTCTTACGTCATTCATTCTTCTTCGATAAAATTACTAGTTATTTTATTTTATCTATTTAACGATTCTAAAATGGGAAAATATAGTTATATGTACAATGGGAACGATGATATATAACTACTATAATAATCTACGAAAATTGTTCTCTCCCTCTCTCTCTTTCTCGCAGGCACAGCATTAAAGCGACGTTAAGAAGTAAATTAATGAACGAAAATACATCTCGTACATAAATATCATACTTAAAAACATAATATTCTCTATGAGCTATTAAACACATAAATATATCTATATACACTAATATACTACCTCCTAACGATGATATATAACTTGAATTTGAACGTTATTCCTATTGAGAACGTATTATACATAATATACGCATCGAGTCGAATTAATATTACATTATATTATTATTTCTTCGTTTCTACTTTTTTGTCGGGGGTGTTAACAAAAGAATTTTTCACGCAAAAAATAGAAGAGATTCCGAGGAACAGCAGTAGCAACAGCAGTAGCAGCAGCAGTGACGTCGAATCGTTTTTCTTAATTCGTTGGTTCATAGAAAAAAAAAATGTTCTCTTCTCTTCTTTTCTTTCCTCTTTCCTTTTTTTTTTTAATTTAATTTTCGAAATACTACCGACATTATCTTATATCGTTTATCCAATTTCGTTCGAATCTCCTTTTCGTATATTTCGTGTTAAACATTCGTCGAACGATTTAAATCCTTTTGTACCATAAAATATAAAGGATTAACTGTAATGATTCCGGCAAAAATGGTTTTTGTTGTAACGTTATATATGGGGTCAATGCATGCGTTACATATCTATACGCATACTCACTCACCTACACACACAACTCACACACACGCGCGCGCGCGCGCAGTATATCTACATTTATTAATTCTTCAATCGCCGAAAATGTCCGCAGCATATCTTACATTACGTAATGTACTTCATACATACACACACACGCATACAAAAATGTATTTGTCGTGAAAGTTACAGGAAAAAAAAAGGAAAAAGGAAAAAGAAAAAAAAACCAATCGCACAAACCAATTGAATTATTCAAGCCGAATTCGAAGTCGATATTATACATTCGAATAGAGGTCGTGAACAATTCAACGAAGAAATCGAGAGGGGGTCATTAATGTGATGCAAAGTAATGCACAGCACGCGGACTGTGCGATCCTGCCATTGATCGTTAATATATAAACAAAATTCAAGAGACCCCCCATCATTCTCTTCTTTTCTCTACGTAGGAGTGTGCAGTAGGATAAGCACTATGCTGCACAGTTAGGTGGAGTATAGTCGGATAGAAAGAATGGAGGAAGTTTACAATGGATTACAAGGTTATGTTGAGGTTACAATTACTTCTGGATAATTAAGGGATATTACAGGCAGGGATGTCGAAGTGAAAACGAAGATAATAAGAAATAAAAATAGAGAGAGAGAGAGAGAGAGAGAGAGAGAGAGAGTAAGAAAAAAAAAAGATATGTAACAACTCTGGAGTACGCGAACGACTATAGTAAACGTTGGGATGAAAGGGACACGACGGCGAGATTGGGAGAAATGTTTATAGAGAACGAAAGGGTGGTTCGAACTTGATGAGATAGAAGGAAAAGAAAGGAAAAAAGAAGAATAAATTAAAATGATGAGGTTGTACAGGAAAGGAAGGGTAGGTTGGTAAGTTGGTTGGTTGGTTGGTTTGGTTGTTTTAACTCTTTTGGGCGACACAGTGTAATTAAAAATGTCCCACCTTTTCGATGCGCGATAGTAATGCATCGGTTCGGGGAGAGGAGGGAGGGAGGGACATTTTTAGACCCACCTCGAAATAATGCAATAGCTGCTGCTGCTGTTGCTGCTGCATGCGCATGGGTTTTTATATTTAGGATTTGGTTTTCTTCTTTTTCCCAACAAATTGAATTGAAATGAATTATTATTATTATTATTATTATTATTATTATCATCACTTTTTTTTACGTTTTCATAGCTATGCGATTCCCCTGTCAACGGGAAATATATCCAATTTTGTTTTTTGATTTAATAGTCAATAAAATTTCGGTGGTCTAAAAATCGGTGGTCTATTTTATTTTACGAAATCCTTTGATGACCCAATGAGTTAATTAAGGAGATAACGATCTTTTCAACGCTATCGCTCGCTCGCTAATTCTCATCAAAAAAGAAAAAAAAATGACCTCGTCGAATGTTTCAAAAAGGAATAAAAAACGTCTTCGATGTCGATGTACATATGTATATGTGTATATATGTATATGACAACCACGACAAGATATATACTTGAAAAGAGATATTACGAGATACGGTTACGAAAAAAGAAAAAAAAAAGAAAAAATAAATTCGACGACGAACGAAGCTAACGAACGAAGGTATGAAAATTCAAAACGTGAGCGTAATTCTATGAGAAATAGAGACTATATATATATAACACGTGATATGGCTCACATCCGGCGTGTGTGTGTGTGTGTGTATGTATGTACACGGCTAAGGATTAAGTGTTTCCTTTTCTCTTTCTTTTTTTTTTTGCCGGAATATCTATCCATCGACCCAAATTGTACTTTCATTAAACGGTACAAAAGGAGCTGATTCGTTTAATGGAAAAGAAAGAAAGAAAGGAAAAGAAAGAAAACGAAAAGAAGACGACAAAACAATAATTGATGAGAAACTTCTACCGTTAGCGAAGAAATCCTCGTTTCATTCGTTTCCTTTTAAGACGATAAAAGCTTTCTATAATAATAGGCTCAGAATATAGCCTTCGTGAAAATTGAACGATGTACGTTTGAAATAACAATTATATATATATATATATATATATATATATATATATATATATATATATATATATATATATATATATATATATATATATAAAAAGACAAAAAAAAACAGGAAAAACAAAAAATAAAACTATATGCATATACACAGTTTTCAATGTAATATATATATATACGCGCGTGTCCTTAGAAGGATCGACGATATAAAAAAGGTGTATATGTTTCTCGACGATTGCAACAACCAGATCTACTGTCTTCTTGAGAGAGAAGAAAAAAAATACATATATATATATAATAAAAATAATAATAATAATAACAATAATTCAACTTCATCGTTTAATTCTTTCGCTCCTCCTCTTCCTCCTCCTCCTCCTCCTCCTCGTATATATCCCCCCCCCCTTCTTTTATACCCTCACGCCGACGACACTTTGTTGTTTGAGCCTCGTTATCGAGGGTAAATAATCGTTGTTGGTTGTCGGCCCGTCCTCGTCGTCGCTATCGTCGGAATCGGTCTCGGGAAGTGGCTCCGGGGTGGCACCGAGTCTTACGAGTTCCCTTGCAAGTTGTCCATCGAAGCAAAGGGCAAATTGATAAACGGTAACTCCCGCGTACGTCGGCGTATCAAGGCAAGGTCTGCATTCGTGCAACAAAAACGATACCACTGATCGGCGTCCACGTTCTACGGCCAAATGTAGGGCCGTCTTGCCAGACAGCGCTTCGCGCGCCTCGAGATCAGCTCCAAGTCTTACCAACAAACGCACCAACTCGACCTGACCACCGGAGGCTGCTATGTGCAGGCACATTTCTCCTGGAAAAAGAAAAGAAAAAGAAAAGAAGAAATTAAAAATAAAAATAAAACGAACGAACGAACGATATATCCATTGATCGTCGATCTCATCATACGATCGTAATTCTCTAATAACGACCCGTACAAACAAAAGAAATATATATCTTTAACCCACGGAGAGGATTCCTACTTGATCGACGACAAGGGATTATTAAAATTACGAGGCCACGTCGTCAATTTGTCGATTTGCGATCGATGGGAAAAATTACAAAGCAAAAAAAAAAAAAAGAAAAAAGAAAAGAGAAAACATTTACGTCGAGACCCCTTCGATACGACTTTTTCGTTGACACCCCCCCTGCCCGCGTGAGTCGAGGAAAGGGTTAATATAGAGGGAGAAAATGGGGTGGGGAGGGTGGCTGTTGCATTTTATTTGGAACGATCGCAATCGCGTCACATGCCTTTGGAAGATATACATAGAACTAGGAAGATGCCGGTGAATCATTGTCGTCGGAGGTTCTGGCCGGAGTCCCGGGGTCCAAACTAGGCTTGTACCGATCAAAGTGACCACTAAAATTAGATATACCCCCCTAACCCTTCCCCCTCTTTTTACCTCTGGCCAGCGCGAGTCAGGGCGACGGCGACGACCGGCGCATTGGCGGAATTTACTTTCAAAACACGTGACCCCCATCGCGTCCTCCCTGTACGACCCCGACAACAATAATAACAACAACAACAACAACAACAACAACCATGAATCGAGGACAAAAATATTCCATGGAAAGTACGCTGGAGCTGAACGATACGAAAGGGGGGAGGGGGAGGAGAGGTCGAAGAAGGTTGATTGCCTTGGTTAAACAAAAAGGGGGAGAATTTATGACAATTCTTTTTTCTTCGTTTTTTTTTTTTCGAATTGCACCGTATTCTTCGCCACGTTTCTAAATATTTGATTCGACGGTCACGATCGATCGATCGATCGATCGATAGGTCGATAGATCTCACGGGAAATTTCGATTCGTTTATTTTCTATTCTTGAAATTTTAATGATACGGCGTGCGCGTTCACGATGATGGGTCCACTATGGTCGACGCCATTGTGGGGTTTTCCGAGGCCGCCCAACCGGTGCAGGAATAGCGTGGCACGTAAATAGTCTTACAAGTATTTTTAAATATCAAAAACATCTGCTTTGGCTTCTCTGTCTCATCGTCTTCGTGATGTAACGCACGCGCTCGTACGATACACATCAAAATACCATGGAAATTAAGAAACGCGCCATTTTCTTTCTCTCTCTCTTTCTCACACACCCACACCCACACACACGCTCTCTCTCTCTCTTTCTCTTTACAAATATTCAAACGACATAACGACATCGAAATTCAAATGGGGGTGGAGGGAAAAGAAGATGCAAGATAAGAATTAAAAGGAAAACTTTTACGACAGTGCACAGTATCATCGAAATCGAACATTATTTTGAACGATCGTACTGGGTAACGGAATAAATAAATAAATAAATAAAAATAAATAAATAAAAAGAAAGGAGAAAAGAAACGGGTAAACGAAAGGATTCGAGCATCGAACTCTATTCAGCGACATATTGTGTCACAATAGAGAATTGTCTATTACCTATAAGATGATGATGCTTGTAAAAAAAGAAAAAAAAAAAAAAAGAAAAATAGGAAGAAGAACGGCGTAATAAAATCGTGACCGAGGTATGACGCTATGTGGGAATTCCAAGAAACTTAAAAAAGTTTACTAAACATTTCCCGGCGAAGTGTCTATTGGCTTTCGAACGATCCGACTACTTTTCGTGCACTTTCAATTTAAAAAATAAAAAAAAAATAAAAAATGAGAAAGAGAAAGACGGAAAGAGAGGATGAGAGAGAGAGAGAGAGAGAGAGTGTGTGTGTGAAAAAAAGAGAGATAGGAATCACAAAGGTATCGTAAAACAATTGCTCACGAGAAAGCAAACGTGTGGGTTGGTTGAAGTTGTTGTTGATTGGTCGAGGAGGGGAGAACGTACTCGACAATGGGAAAGTCTAGTGACTAAACTTTGAAGTGGCGTTGACTTTGAAAAACCGCGTATTTCTCGGAGAACATTTCTTTATTTTTTTTTCTTTTCCTTTCTATTCAAAATCGAATTCCAACGATTCGCGGCGAAAAAAGAAAAAAATTCCAATTCCAATACGATCGAGGAATATTATATATTATATATTATTATTATTATTATTATTATTATTATTATTATTATTAGGTAACAATAAAGTTTAATTACGCCCTATGTTCATGTCATCGCAAAAGTATGATCCGGATGTGCTCGCGGCGCTAAAACGTGCGCAAATATATAATCGATGCAAACGGAATAAACAACAAGCGAGAGAGAGAGAGAGAGAGAGAGAGAGAGAGAGAGAGAGACTCGGTAAACAAACAAGTCGTAAGCATATAATTTTATTATTTATTTACTCGTCTAACAATATTTTTCCCGTAGATCGTAATTTCGTTAATATACTTATCCCGTCGCTTCGATACATACACGCTGTCACAGTCTTTAGGGATTTCCCCAAGCGATCGGAACGCGGTACCGATCGTACTGATTGCGACGTGTTAAAGATTGAAAAAGAAAAAAAAAAAAAGGTAAAAGAAAGAAGGAAAAAATGAAAAACAAAAAAAGAACTAAGACGCTTCGAGATCGGTATCAGGCTAGTGATACGACGATGATCAAAATGTTATCTATCAAATCAGGCCTGATTTCAAAGATACAACACGCTCTATAGAGTACGATAAATTTAATTTTTCACGAGCGTACATCGTATATATAATACGATTTTGTGTGTGCGTGCGTGGGTCATCATTTAAGAATTTTATCGTAAATTCATTATAATACGATCAAAAGAAATGATTTTTCGAACGGGAATCCAATTTATAACACTCGAAAGTTTTCTACGAGTCTAATATCAAAACGTAATATGGTATTTCCTGGCCATTTTTATGGTACGATCTTGTGAACGTACGCGCGCGCACACGTACGAGAGAGAGAGAGAGAGAGAGAGAGAGAGAGAGAGAGAGACTCCAGATGGTACATACATTCGTCGATGAAATCATGGGAAATCCACGAGTATATAATCGACAAAGGCAACGAAGGATTCCAAAGACCGTTTAAAATCGTATAAAGATTTACAATAAACGTTTCATTCTTTTAACGCGATTTCTATGTCCTTTTAACAAGGTTTTTCCTTTTATATATATATACCCAATACCCACATATTTTCTTATATATATATATATATATATATATATATATATAACATATAAACCCAATTACATATATAAAATAAGTAAACAGTATGCTTAAGCTTAGGATAATGTTATTACAGCGCTCTTACAAGATTATTTCGATCAATTATACTGATAAAAATTGGAAGAATAAACGACGTGCGTCTTGCACGCGCAAGTAAATCGTTCCTTGTGGCATACGACGTTATGCACAAATATCGGCCACTAAATCGAGTAATCTCAAAATTAAACGATCAAAATTTAACAAGATCGTACCTTATCTTTGGATATTTCGCAAGATAATTGTTTTTTACTTTTCTTCCTTCGTACAAGACAATTGTCTTTCAAAAAAAAAAAAAAAAAAAAAAAAAAAAAAAAAAACAGAGTTCTCTCACTCCATCCCACCCACCCACCCACATTTATAACCATTCAATCCGAAATTATTCTATTCGTTAGTAACGATACGATCGATTTAAAAAAAAAAAAAAAGAAAATTTGTAGCGAGTCCGGTCGTTGCTTACCGTCGTAATTTCGTTGTTCTAAATTTTGCGGAAGCGCCGGTACCTTCTTGCCAGGTAGAAGATAATTCCTTTCGACCGGGGACAGTGGATCGGTCAGAGCCTTGGCGCAGCTCAAATCTCCGGTCTCGCACGTCAAATGGAGTGCCGTGTTACCACGGAAATTTCTCAGGGACGGATTGGCGCCTGCGAGTATCAAACGCCTAACGATTCTCGGTTGACGCGTTAATACGGCCAAGTGTAAAGGCGATTGACCGTCGTCGTTCAATATATCGAGCAAGCACGGATGGGGAGCCATCCTAATGAGACTGAACGCAGCCTCCAAGAATCCTTGAACGATTGCGATGTGTAGCTGCCTGAAAAGAGGGGGACAAATCTTTACAAAATAAAAAGAGGAAAAAAAATTATAATAAAAACCAAAGAACAATGAATACATTTTCGACGTTAGTTAATCGACTTAGCTGGATTAATGGAATTAGAGGAATTTGTGTCCATTTCGTAATTACGAAGGGATATATCGATCGTAACGAGAATATGACCGATATCTCGTGCGTTCAACGTTGTTAACGAACAAATCGAACGAACGATGATAATCAAGAGAGTATTTCGAAATCGTGTCCGAGGTTCAAATGGCCAAGTTCAAATATAATCATTGGAACATCGTTTTACAAACGTCCTCTCTTTATCGTTCGATCTTACGAATTGTGCGTGAAAACAAAATATTCGGAGATACGACACGAATCGGTTGGGGTCGAGATTATCCGAGTATAGAACACATTTTATATCTCTTTTCTTGTTTGCGCGCAAAAATAAGATCGATGGAAATATATTGTACTTTTCTTTTTCTTTTTATTTATTTTTTTTTTTTTTAGAAAAATCGATTTTTATAATTTCGACCGAACGAAAGAAAAATTGTGCAGGGCGTTCCGGTTTTTCTTTTGGATTTTCCGATCGCAAAGAGTCGTCCTTACGACATACATTAAACATCTGTTTAAACAATGGTGGTGGTGCGTGCGTGACACCCCGCGGTCAATGAGCTTTTCTCAGTTTATCTCTCTTACGTATCTATGTATTCTATTCTGACATTATAGTGCGTCAAAATAATGTTTACATTAATCGACATAAAGATAGATATAGATTTTTTGCGACGGTCATCAGAAATAATGGCACGATGATACAAAACGTATCGAGTTATCTTATCTCTCTGTCTCTTTCTCTCTCTCTCTTCCTCCCCTCCCTTCTCTCTTTTTTCGTGATCGATCAAAATTCGATTTGACAAAATTGTTACGATACTTTTTTAGTAATAAAAATGTCTTCCTATTTCATCATATATATATATATAATGATAATCAAGATATATATATATATATATATATATACAATTTCGTAATCACGCGCTTCGTAATACTTATATAATATAACATAAATACATATAAAAATACTGAACACAGGAAAATAGTAACAAGATCTTTCGTAATAATCTCCGTGAAAATTCGAATATATTATCACAATGTATCATATTTGTAGATCCCTTATCGAATATTTAACATTGCGAGAGAAATATATATATATATATATATAGAGAGAGAGAGAAATAGATGGATAGATGGATGGATAGATAGAAAGAGATAGATAGATAGATAGATAGATAGAGAGAAAGAGAGAGAGAGAAGTGGTGGTGGTGATGATGATGATAGTGGGAGGAGGAGTATAGGAGGGGAGAGAACTGAAGCATACACGTGGTATAACTTTTTATAACAATGAATGGCCGTATGTTGATCAACACGTTTACGGAAAAGATATTAGATTCTTCGAAAGATTTCGTCATATTATAAATCGATTAGAAATTAACTTGTAATATTATTATTTCCGCTTCCCAACCCATCCTCATTGAAATCTCGGTTAATAGCCAATAAAGCATTCATGGATGTTACCAATCCTGAATCCCTTAGGGTACGCGGGTATTCTCGATTAGATATCTCCTTGAAATATATATATATTTCTCTATTTAAAAAAAAAAAAAAAAAAAAAAAAAAAAAAAAAAAAAAAAAAAAAAAAAAAAAACCGTTGATTTTTTGTAATAAAAAAAAAAAAAAAAAATACAAAGTTTGGAACAAACGTGACATTTTCAATCATCGAAAATCAATCGATTTCAAATAGTAGCGACGAATTAAAGGTTGTTACTCGAAGATAAATATATATAATTCGGGCCGATGAATCTAACAACAAATTTCTACGCATTCGTTCGTATTTTATTTTTTATTTTTTTACTTTTTTTTTTTTTTTTCATGTTTTTACGAATACTCCCTCACGCGTACGTAAGAGTGAAATAAATAGAAAAACTTTCCGATACTGAGGAAAACTTTATTGTTTTTTCCCAAGTAAAATTAAAATTATATGATGGGTTATATTAACAATGTTCGATGATTATTCGCACATAGAATGGGATTATCGAAATTAGCGAACTGATTGCTGATGACATTTAATGTCTGTTCTAGAATTTTTGATTGCCTGAGAAAAGAGAGAGAGAGAGAGAGAGAGAGAGAGAGAGAGTGTGTGTGAAAGCCGAGTGAAAAAATGTGTCACGCGTTGTTGTACACGACATTTCTTTTCTCTCGTAGTGATAAAATTTCTCTTTTCGATAAGTTCCTCAAAAAAAAAAAAAAAAGAATAAAAAACAAATCGATCGTTAAAAAAAAAAACGAACGAATATATTTACTTCCGTAAGAAGTTGTCGGTCTTCACGAAATTACTCATAATGATTTTTCCAAAAATAGTGAGATAAAATATATAATATATATATACAGATACATACGTGGTATTTGACGAAAGAGAAAATCTGAGAAAATCTTACGAAAGAATCCAAAAGAAAAAAAAAAAAGAACACTTATCGGAATGACGTACGCTGCGACCTATGCACCAATAACTCCATCTCTATCTCTTACAATTTCTTATCGAACGCGACGATCATAATTTAGCATAAAATTAAAATAAAGGATATGAAAGAGAGAGAAAAACAAAAACAAAAGAAGAAGAAAAAAAATAAGAGACGAAGAAAGCGAACGAATTTTTTAATTGATAATACAAGTGTCTTAAACCAACGCATCAAGATCGTTACGTAAAACTAACATACAAAGCGAGTTTACTTTGCGAAATTGTTCTATAAATAGGCAAAACACAAAGTTTGTACTACGTACGGTGCATTAACCTTGATAACGGATAAGTTAAAGAGAGAAATAGAGATGGATAGATAGATACATAAATAGATAGAGAGAAAGAGAACGGTCGATAATTATTATTAAAATTGTTACGAACGATTACAAAGTAAATATCAACTTACGTGTCTCCTTCGTCGTCCTGAGTATAATAAAGCTGCCAAGGTTCGTCGTTATTGATTCGCTTTTCGAAATTATCGGACGTTCCGACATCTCTCTCGATTCCAGGTGACGACGACGATAGTTTCCTTCCTCCTTGGGACAATTGTCGTTGTTCGAGAATAACGATATTACGATCGGCGAGAGGTACAAGTTCAACGGTTGGCTCGGTTTGTACCTTACCACTCGCCAAGGGATTTAAAGTAACTTGTTTTAAGGTCAATTGGCTCAAGCTCTCGCTGAGACCAAGATCGACGCCGCTATCGGCTCTCATTGGTTCCGGTGCAACAACAACGGAAGCAGCAGCAGCAGCACCACCGGAATCCGTTATAACGTCCAAACCAGAACAATCGAGCTCCGAACTGACCTGCAAATTTCCACCCGAAAGGAATCCAGAATCGATGCGACCAGATTCGTCCTCCCGTTGTTCTTTCCTCCACTTATCCTCGGCGATATCGTCTCCAACAATATCATCCCGACGTTCTCTCTTTTCGACATTCCTACCCGACGCCGAGTACCACATTTTCTTTTTTTTTTTTATCTCTCGCCTATTTCGTTCGTTCTATATTTTATTCGTTCCAACACCTTGGGCCCTCTCTTCGTTCTACTCCTTCCTCGTTTCTTCTCTTCTTTCTAATAACACAACGCGCGACGCGTCTCAACGTGATGTATATATATACACATATATGTGTGTATATTCAAGTTTTTTCTATGGTTACGTATATGGTACGTACGTACGTGTACCTCGGGTTACGACTGTGCGCGCGCCGCCGCAGTTCTCACGCACGAAACAAAACAAAACAAAAAAAAAATGAATAAGATCGGAAGAAGAAATAAAGGAAAAAGAACTCCGCGTAGAAATTTCGAAAGAATCGACGATTTATATTCGTTTTTCGCACGAACGTCGTTTATCGTGCGTCGTCGCGTAATACGTAATACAATTAATTTGTCGTCGTTTAGTAGTCGTTCGCTTATTAGGACGCACCGTACCGTATTGCTCGGACGATGCCCTTCGATCTCCGTACTGCCTCAAACAGCTGCCACCACTGTTTTAAGGATCTTCCGTATCGTTTCGTTCACTCGCCTTCACTAGCATTCTTCGTTCGGATCTCGTTCGGCCGAATTCGGTCGTGTTCGTGTCTAATCGTAAGACACCGCTCGGTCGTGTTCGTGTTTACTCGTACGACACTGGCTCGGTCGTGTTCGTGTCTACTCGTAGGACATCGCTCGGTCGTGTTCGTGTCTAATCGTAGAACATCGCTCGTTGTTCGTATACGCACGTCGTCGACGTCGTTTGCGTCGTCATTTACGTTTACGTATTATACTTTCAAAGAAAGTAGTAATATAAAAAACGTTAAACGTTAATCGACGATGCACACACACGAATGTGTACCCTTTTCCCTCCCCCTGTCTCTTTTTCGTGATCGATTGATTCTAACAAAAAGTATGTGAATTCTATCGACGTTTCTTCAAATAAAAAGAGGGAAGAAATAGAAGAGAAATGGTAGAAACGACGTGTGTCGCGCGCGTGTATCATTACATTCGTATCGATACCTCGCGTAAACCGTTCTGGTATCCAACTGAACATAGCCGTGTTGCGCGCTGCAGATGTAATTTGCGACGGTCGTTGCGCTATTGGCTGACGACGATCGGAGCTACCATAGAAGGGGTAGGGGTGGAAAAACCCATCTGAACCGGGCAGGTCGCCCTCCACCAACGGACGAAGCGATTCATAAGGAAAAAGAGTTTGAGAATATCGTTGACACGATTACACCATGAATTTGGTTAGAAAGTATTATTATTTACATTAAGAGATATATAGATATATATATGTACATATACATATATATATATATCAATTTTACTGGACGTAATTTTTATTCGTTATCGCGTTATTGCAGAGATCGATGATTACAAAAATCGATCTACATTATCTAACGTAGGAAATAAAAGTCTTGGCCTTGATTTAACGAATTCATTCGCTTTTGTTTTATAAATCTTGCCTTTAGTCATCCTATCGTCATGTTTCGAATAATAACGATTTTTATCGAAACGAACATGGAATGGAAAACTTTTTAACTATCTCCTTCGAACTCTTTCCGAACGTTATATCAATGTTGTTATAAAGAATGCTATATACAATTATATATATGTATATATAACGTAAGAATCTCGATTTATAAATATGAAAATTGCGATCGACTTAATCGATGTCAATCGGTCGTTTGAATTTATATTGCGTTTATTAAATTTAAATGTCTGTTCCATAAGAGGAAGATTCCTAACTTACGCGAGACATGTGGAGGTGTCAATGCGGGTCAATAAAATATTACTAAAATAAGTAATCGCACTTTCAATTATCTCATATCTCATTAACGTCAATTGTTGGATCTGATTATGTAACTAATTTTTCTCTCTCTCTCTCTCTCATGCACATGCACGTGATCTCGCAAAATGTCCAGTTCCGTTCCCTGTATTTCGACGAATATACTACGTTCGTTTATCAAACGAATACGATAGAGAGTCGATTTCTACCGAAGAGAAAGACGCTTTCTTGTCTCCTCCTACCGTCTTACAAAACGGTCTAGTCTACTTTCTTTTTTTATTATCCCAATCGTCGGATACGTAGCGCGAAACTCATCGTAAATACCGATGATAGGTATTTCCAATTTATTGGGCTTACGATAAATCGCCGATAGAAATTAAACCCGTCGGCGTGGAAACCGATCGTTAATACAATAATCGATCACGGATCGATGATTGTTCTTAGTACTTGGATTTTCCCATCGTTTATTGGCCCGGCTCTTCTTTGCTCCGACCTCGTCACCGACGAAAATCTATATTCGATAACGCACTTTACAACTAATACCACCGGGATCGCATTCGATAACGCGCACGGATAACAACCTCCGACGAAATTATTTTCCATCCAAACCTTTTTACGAATCTTGTATGTTTCGATAGATCGCGTTCGAAAGAATACGTAAAGAAAATTACCTGCGAGAACGTTGATGACGACGACGACGACGATGATCCTCCTCCTTCGAGGAGTCCATGAGTCTATGATTAGGACACCTCATAGATTGAATTTTATGAATCATTAAGAATTCAGTGCGCTCACCGCAAATGATGGATCTCCTTTGTTACATATTACGTAAAGCCCGACTCATTTGATCGACGCATAGTTCTTAATAATTTTCTTTTTTGTTTCGTTCGTTTCGTTTTGTTTCGTACTTGCTTTTATAGAAATCGAAGAAGGAGTAAAAATGGGGGAAGGAAATCTCGATGATCAAACGGAGAGGGAGGCCGATCTTCTTCGTTGCGATTGGATGTATTTCGTTATCTTATGGATAAAAAAAAAAGAAAAAGAAAAGAAAAAAAATAATAATTGTACGATATAAATTGAATCAATAAACTCGAAAAGAAGAAAAAAAAATGAAAAATTCTTCTTTGAAAAAGAAAGAGTTGGCTATCGACGACTATCGCGCCAGTGGTACTACTACTTAAAATATACGATAATCTTTAAAAATCAAAAATCTCTCGTATTGTCATCATCATCATCATCCATATGATCTCGCGAGACAGAAGTGAAACCTTCTTTCTTTTTCTTTTTTTTTTTTTTCTGTAAATCCTAATGTACCTTATTCGAGTTATCTAAGGGGAAAACCTGAACTGAGATAAGAACAGAAAATACATTATCGCCGTTTCGTGTTCGACTTAAAAGCCGTGGGTATTGTTGTTAAACGCGCTTACGATTTAAAATTATCCGAAAATTCGAGGAATGCCAAAAAAAAACAAAAAAAAAAAGAGGGAAGAAGGAAATAACGTCGAAGCTTATTTTATCGCACCCATAATATTCGCAAGATTTTATTCGAAAGCATACTAAACGTATGTGTGTATATCGCAAGAGAATAACGAGAGAGACGAAAAAAGAAAACAAAAAAAAAAAGGAAAAAATTCAAATCAACGTGCCTCTCGTAACGCGAAAGAATGAGATAGGGCAATATATATATTGTTTCTAGCCTTGTAAAATCCTTGTGTTTGTATTTCTCCGATAATTTCATTTGTAAGATAACGATAAGACCGGATACTTTTCTTCCTTTCTTATTTTCTGGGCCCTTTTGAAAATATCACCGGTTATCTATCTATTATCGATCTTTTTCACAATTTTGAATAAATTAAAATAAAATTATTTCGATTTATCATTATTTCGTAGTTAAATTCGAGAAAGAGAGAGAGAGAGAGAGAGAGAGAGAGAGAGAGAGAGAAGAGAGAAATAAACATGTTTTCTAAACTAAGACAAGGATCTTGGTTTCAGAGTAATCATCGTAAAATTTGTCGAATGTCAAGCGTTGTTGTTTGGTTATACACGAGGTTGGGAAAGTACGATGACTCAATGACAAAACGGAAAGTAGTGGATATTTTTGCTCAGATCTCTCTATAGTCTAAGAAAATTTTGATCTTTCGAGAGTTTGGTTCCTTCGACTGATGATTATTTTCTCGACGCCAGCGCGAGTTGGCAAATTGAACGAAGGTGAGTGCGGTTAAAAAAAAAAGAAAAAAAAAATAGAAGAAAAAGAAAAAACGAAGTTGAATGAGCTCCAACATATCCCAAAATTATCTTTCGATTTTTAACGTATGTACATTTTTAAATTCAAACGAAAACGATGTTTTCCGTATAGGTTTACATTGAACAAACGATCATTGCTAAGTACTTATAAATGACGTCTTTTTCGATCTACGATAACGAATATTTATGTATATAATACGTGCGTATATACGTATATCGTAACGATTGGAAATATAATAACGACAACGTTGTTTATGCGATCGTAATAGAGAGAAAGAGAGAGATTCCGATTAGCGTTCGATTTAACGAAATTGTTTACATTCGCGGAACTAGATCGTTCTTCATCTTTTTCTTTTTTTTTTTTTTTCTAATATAATAAATCGATCGATTTATTCGAGAACCTCAACTATTATAATATCTTTTTTCTCTTCCTTTCGCCTTACTTAATTCATCGTGCAATAAACGCGATCTTTTAAATATTTTTCTTTTTTTTTCTTTTTTATCGAAGAATAGGAAGAGAGTCATTCGGCAAAAGAAAAAGAAAGAAAGAGAATAACATTATAAAGTCATAACGACATTGATACTTGCGTATCCTCAATTGTTCGAACATTTATGTTGGAGCATCGTGAGGGAGTCTACTGGTAAAAGTAATTTTCTTTTTCTTATTTTCTTTTTTTTTTTTTACGAAGAATTCTCTTCTTTTGTTCCTTTTTTTTTTCTTGGTCGATATACTTGGAACACCTAACACTTTCCTTCGAACGAAACCGAGGACGAATATTTATTTCGTTTCATGGTGAAAGAACGACGATAACAGGGGAAAAAAAAATAAAAAAATAACCAAAATAAAATAATCTTGGAATTGCATCGCTAACGACGTGAAAGAGAGAGAGAGAGAGAGAGAGAGAGAGAGATACATGCATCGATCTAAAAGCTATTTAAATTCTAAAACATACCGCTCGTCGCATCGTCAAAGGGACGACCAACCGACCGCGCTTAAGTTACACGCAAATGAAATTCGGAATTCGAATTCGTATTCCTTGGGAAAATCCTTTGGGAAAATCCTCATGAACCCATGTGTTGGAAACATGTGTACCCTAATCATGGGCTACTTTCATTTGGAAAATCCAAGATCGCATATACGATAACTAAATAATCGCGTGAAAGTTTTTCTTTCTTTTTTTTTTTTCTTTTTCATCTAATATTCAAACTTCGTTTCTCCCGAAAGATCTTTTGAAAACTTTCTTCGAACATAAGTTAGAGCTTTATTGTAAAGCGTGTATAGTATAAAAATATATAGTTTCCATTTCAAAATCTTCATTCTTTTTTTCTTTTTTTTCGAAATATCGAACAACATGCATCACGCCAGATGTTCCAGTATACCTTGCCTGATGAGAGGTTCGCAGATTACTCTAGGCAACAAGTGATACGTGTTCTTCTTCAGAGTGACTATTTGTCCATTTTCAATCTCCAGCTTCCCAAAATCCGTCAAACACTTAACCTAACAACGACAAGATGTAATATTTTTACTATAGCAAAGAATTGAAGGTATAAGGTTAAAGGCCAATGATAATTACTTACTTCGATGTAAAGAGACTTGGGTGGTAACATATTAACCGTCAAATTAAGTCCGCAATTATCCCCTATCGATCTCATATACGTAGCTAAAGATTTGTTATATGAATGGAACCATTGGATTTCCGCGTTTAGTAAATTAGAATTTATTTCCGGCGGCAGGATGCTACCTAATTCCCAACGCATCTGACGTAATCTTCTCATTCTATTATACAAGTACGCTAAGATACACCTCTTGTTTCTAGTTAAAGCTACATGTCTAAGTTGTACGGATGGAAGTAACGCCGTGTTGCCGTCGTTTTTGATCGCATTGCTGAAAGAGATGATATACAGAAAATAAATTGTAAGTTAAACGGAAAGACGAATGAATATAACATGTGTGAAATGTATATACACAAGTACCTATCAAGTAAATTTGCTTCATAAAGATAGTGCATTTCTTCCAAAACTTGTCTGACCAAGGATTCCTTAAAAAAAAAGTTAGAAAAGGTTAATATACTTACACTTTACAATAATTAGCTTTATTATTATTATTATTATTATTATTATTATTATTATTATTATTATTATTGTTATTGTTATTATTTTACTTACATTGAAGGGTTTTATATCGTCAGTCAAATCGAGCTCTGTAATAAGCTGGAAGGCCTCTTTCCCAAACATGATAGGATATCTATTAGTATTTAAATATGATGCATTAAATGTATCATCACATACGCGTACACATGTCCGTGACTATAATATTACAAATGTGATAACGTAACTAATTTTATGACGCATCGATTTGAAATATTATAGAATAAAAATTTTGTACAGTTATCGCTTGTATAAATTATATAAATGTAAATAAACACTTGTGTTTATTCTCGATCGCGACAGTAGTGACATCTTTCCAATAAACTTTTCGATACGTCATATAACAAACTGCGACATCTCGTGGAAATCGTGCAAGCACGTGTGTTATTGGTTATATATACATATATCTCGATTATATGAAACAGAGAAATTAAAATTATGTCGATTTTTCGAAATGTCTTCAAGAATTTACACAAAAGATGTTTTCAAACGTCGAAGTACAGTACCGCGATCGAATCGAACGCGGAAGAATTAAAACCGATAATCGATATAAGATCGTACGATAGTGAGAAATATTTTCATAAGTCACGAGAAGTGTGGTTAGAAAATTTTGATACAGTGGAGGAAAAAAAATTGGGTTTGATTAACTTGCATCCGGAAATTTTCGCTGCTCAGCCACGAATTGACATTATTCATGAAAATGTTAAATGGCAAAGATTGTATAATTTTGTGGTAAGGACCGACGACATCGTATCGTCGCATATATTGTATCACGTTAATTGGTCAAAACTCTCTTATATTGTCTATCCTATTGTTTTTTGTTTTGTTTTGTCTTTATCTTTTAGAGCTATGCGCATACAAAAACTCGAGCAGAGGTAAGAGGAGGTGGTAGGAAACCTTGGAGACAGAAAGGTTTGGGAAAAGCGCGTCATGGCAGCATAAGATCACCTTTATGGAGAAAAGGTGGCGTTATTCACGGTCCCCGATCACATACCACTCATTTCTATATGTTACCCTTTTATACACGTGTCGCTGGGCTTACGTCAGCGTTATCCGTTAAACTTGCCCAAGACGACTTACATTTGATAGATAATTTGGAAATACCTTCTGATGAATCGTCCTATATCGAGCAATTGATTACGGAAAGAAATTGGGGTCCTTCCGTGCTTATCGTAGATAGCGAAGACATTATGCCAATTAATTTGACTATAGCAACCGATACGATACCCCATGTAAATTTGATGCCTGTTTATGGTACATATCTATATATATCATTACATAACGCATCCGTGATGGATTATCGTGTTTAATGATTTTTGTACATTTTTTTCTAGGTTTGAATGTGTACAGTATGCTAAAACACGATACATTAGTATTAACACATCGTGCGGCACGATTGATAGAAGAAAAATTGCTATTTCATTTGAACAGGGCAGATAGCAGAAAACTTTTAGGAAAATTCAAACTGAGTCAACAGTAAAAAAAGATTTACTTAACGTCGCATAATCGAAACAATTCATTTACATAGATTTACTTTTACTTAATGTACGTAGTGTACCATATTCATTTTATTTTATTCTGTTAAAAAATAAATTTCTAATGATACGTAGCAAATAACACAACTCTTTCCTGTCGTAATAATTATGGGTGAATATCTCGTCGATGGTTATTACTTCTGCCGCTCGGTTGTTTATGATAAAAATTATTGCCTATTAAGGAAACACTAATTCTATGTAGTATTAAACCGTCTTGTCTCTTGTTTGTTTCAAATGCACATCATATAAGAACGTGTGTATGTGTGTGTGTGTGTGCAGTACAATAAGCTATATATTATGTAGAGTTCAGTTTTTTAAACAAAAGCAGCTCGTACGTACCGGGAATATTGCAATGCAATATGTAACAATATGAGTGTGTGTATCGTTGAGAAATATTTCAACGGTAAAACCGTAATATGGTAAATACAGTTTTATCGGGAATAACTTAGATAGACATGGAAAAAAAGTTAAAATTATACATGCTATATAATATCTAGGGTCATTTCTTTCTCAATATAGGTACACTCGCGGATTTTCTTGGCAAAGGCTGTAAATAAAAAAAAAAAGAGATAAATTTATTAATAAAAATTTTATCATTGAACTGTAATTGATATTTACTGGAGGATGAGGGTCAGCGCCAAGCATTTTTTCTCGTACAGCCCATCTTACGGTCATATGTTTTGCTTCTCCAGGAAATGCTATCTGCTTCCATTCTTCCTGATACTTTTGATAAAGAGCTACAGGATCGCATTTTTTGTTTGTCGTACTTTTTTGAACTTCCGGATGTAATCTCCAAGGCCTGATAACTGTATACGAAAGTTATCAACGTAACCTTTGTCGAAGTTATAAAATTTTTATTTTTAGCTTTAATATTTAATATCTTACATGATTTATGCGTGGAACAGCTGGAACTTTTGGTGCGCGGAAGACTTTGCGATCGTACAGTGGTGGACTGATCGGACAATATACTTTTTGATCTCGACTTACGATTATTTTCTAAAATATTTGGGGCACTGATCGGTCTACCGCAATCCGGTAATATTGGCTTAGAACGTAACGGTTGTTCTTGAGAAACCGTATTGTATTTATTAATATCATAGCTGGCGTTATAAACATTCTGCATGGAATAAGAATTGATAAAAGACTGATTGTCGCACTTTGATCGTTGGACGTTCGAACTAGATTTGGAATTCATACAATTGCCATCCTTTCTATTTAAACACGAGTCCTCTATAAGGTTTACTTTTTTACATTTGTTTTTTATCATATTCAAGGGTTCTCTAACCGGCACGTCAAATTCTTCCTTTGCATATCTTTGAGGTTGATTTTCCTTATCCTTCGGTATACATTTGATCTTCACTTTTACGAGAGATTCGTCGTCATAATTGGAAGAATTGATGGTATTGTTAATACGTTCGCTTAATTCATTGATATGTTCGCAGAGAATTTCTTGAACCATTTGCTGCTGTTTCCTCATTATTTTCTTTCTGATTTCTTCCTTATGTTGTTGCCTTTCATGTTCCCTTATCTTCTTGTATATCTTCAAATCTTTCAACAATAACGAGTACAACAATAAAAAACAAATTATTGTTATATATGGTTAAATATTAAAATATAATATATTTGTATATCAAAAATACAAATTCACCCTCAGCGAAAACAATTGCTAACAATTATAAAGGTCGTAGAAATATCATAAGTAAAAACACTAATATTTTTAAGCACATGTAGAACGTTTTTTACCTTTCATAAAAGCTTTAAGCTGAGGCGCAGTAATGCCAATAAATCCCAAGGAATTAAGAGTAGCGAGAATTTCTCGTGGGTCATCCTTTATGTCAGACATATTATTAAACTTATCGAGATAAAGGAATTGCACTCTTCGTTTATACTATTTCAAAACGGTAAGATCTATGACGGTTAATAATCGTCATTGAATCATTCCAATCATGTAGGTAGGAAACTACATAGTTAAAAATTGATCGATACTTATGGTACGTAGATTTCTACTTATTCTTCGCCACGTTTGTATTATAATTCTATATATATGTATATAAGCTATGTATTTTCATAAATAATTGCATTAAAGAAATTATTATTTACAATGTAAAATATAGAAAAAATAAATTAAAAGTCGATTTTTACAAATGAAAAATAGTGTCATCTAGCGACGACGCATGTACTATAAAGACCGTTCGAAACGATTTTAAATAGAAATAATTATACAAACGTATATCAGGAAAAGGAAAATAATGATTAAATAGATCATTTGTCTCTGAAACTTATTGTTAACATTATGCATAATACTTATCGCGTATGTTGGATTCTATTATAAAATGAAAAAAAAAAGAAGTAATAAAAAAAATAAATAAAAATGCTATATATATATATATATATATATATATATATATATATATGTATATATATATAACATCGGAATATACATAAGGGTTGCGCAGAATCTTGTTTGACGAGTGTTTGAAGTTAGACGAAGCGTATTTAATTGTTCATCAGTCTGAAAAGGGACCTTGAAAGGTAATGTCGTCAACGAGGCTTTTGGTTTGTTTCTTTTTGACGCGAGTGATCATTTTAAAGTATATTTCCGGTAAGTGAATTTTAAAATAGCAATAAACGTTGTACCAATGTACCACGAAAAAGTGCGAATTAACGTTAACGTATGAATTATTGACGGAGGATGTCGTACGAGCGAAGAGACATTTTTTTTCCCTTAATCTATCTAGCGTTTTGTACATCGAATCCGTATATAAAAAAAAAAAAAAAAAAATAAATAAAAAATAACAAAAAGAAAAATTCATTTTTACAAAACTTACTTCTTTTTCTTTTTTTTTTTTTTTTTCATCGTTGTTCGTCACAGCGATCGATGCGTCGTCTGTCATCGAAAGGATAGACGTGCCATCGGTTGTACGCAATGGTACCGGACCAATCGAGCTCTCTTGCGTTTACAAAATCGACGAGAATGAGAACGGTCTTGTCGTTAAATGGTACCACGAGCTCGATCAAATCTATCAATGGATACCCCCACGTAACTATACCAGGACTTATCTCTTAAGAGGATTTATATTATTACAACAAAAAAAAACACACACAGACACACGCACGCACACACACACACAAAGACAATTGCATTGGATTGAGAGACGATTTATTAAATTCTAGTACCACCACAAGACACGGGAATAATAGCTAACTACACGGAATACCCAACGGAGAATTTGAGACAGCCTGAGACACGATCGATAATCTATTTAAAAACGATCACACTTGAAATGAGCGGGGAGTACATGTGTGTTGTCGAAACGTTTCGTAGGGAGCACACGATAGCTGCCAGGATGATAGTATACGGTAATTAACTTATTATTTTTTACGTGGGTTTAATTCAATTCCCCATAAATTATACCTCAGTTATGCGATCCACGAAATTGTACGTAAGTGCAATCGATTTATCTTTACGTAAAATTCGTCGACGATAATTCATTGATAAATAATTGTTATTTTGCAGTACCGGAAGGGAGCGCAAAAATTTATGTAACTCGTTACAACGACACCCACATCAACGTCGAGTGTAAGGCGTTAGGTGCAAGGCCCAAGCCGACCTTGATGATTTACATCGAGGGTATTAAAGTCGACGATAAATTCGACGATTCATTGAAAATTATTAACGAGTACAGTGACGATAATCTTTCCGTGACGCGTAATGCCATCATAAAAAATATTATGAATCCTGTTTTAATAGAGTGCGAGATTTCTATATCCGAAACTAATTACAAGAGAAGGGAAAAGATGGTTTATTATCCCGATAATACGAAAAATTAATATAACGAATTGTTTTTTTTTTTTTTTTTCATTGTGTTGCGATAGTAATTTAGTACGATAAAAAAGACAAATAATAATAATAATAATCGGAAAAAAGTAACAAAGCAGTGTAACTTCGTGTTCGATGACGACGTTTCGATCGATCGTTTTTTTCTTTTTCTTTTTTTCATATCACACACTCGTCATTTGACAAAATTTAATTTTCCTTCGCGAATAAAAATTCGATTTCGCGAACGAACGAACACCTCGTGCGCGCGTAATCGAATTTCATATACATTTATTTCTACAAATGACTCACACGCTCGAACGAAAATTAAAAAAAAAAAAAAAAAAAGAAAAAAATTTAATGATCGCTCTTAAAAATCCCCTCTCCCTCTCTCTCTCTCTCTCTCTCTCTCTCTGTCCGCTTTGATACGGGGATTTCTCCGATTTTCGAATGATATTTCAAAGGGAGGAGGTATTACTCCCCGATTATAAAATCATATTGTAGGAATATCAGGGTTTATAAGGGATTTGGTACGAGAATACTTCAGTCAACCCCCGTACTAAGAGGATCGACAATCGAATGTTAATTAGCTTCAATACATATATTTGCAACGGTACGGCGATTGCGTATAAAGTCGAGGGTGGATGAGAGGATATAGATAGACGTTAGCGGGAGTGTATGTGTGTGTGTGTGTGTGTGTGGAGGGGGGGGTAAAATTTTACCTTAGAAACCGAGCAACGAGGATCTTCCGATGCTCCTTAAGATCATTCCTTCGCCAGCTCTCACCTGTTAAAGTAAGCAAGTCAAGTTTACAGAGTATCGTATTTTCACTTCGAAGTCGATCGCGTACATATCGTTTAAACAAATTTTTCCTTTCGCGTCAGTTTTGTCTATCGTTTCACGAATTTTTCTTTTCCTTCCCGTTTACGACATTATTATTTTTTTGTTTTTTCTCTTTTTTTTCAACGCATCGTAACGTTATTTTGCATGTTTTAACGTTTATTACGAAACTTCGTTATCGGTAGACAATCGTTGATACGTCCGAATGACATAAATCTTTATAAATCGTAAACATCAATTTAGAAATTTCTTTTCTGTCGTATTATATCGTCCGTCGAATAATCGAACTTATCGTCATTTTTATCGTTAGGCCAAAACGACGAAGAGGAGGAGTGAAAAATTGGATTCTATCGAAAGAGTGAAATCTTACGCTCACGTTCGGGCAGCAGGACGCAACGATGAGCCGCATCTGTGTAATCATTCTTATTACAGGTAAACTAATTGCAAATATTTAATACGCGCCTTGTATCGTTGCTTTTATACTTCTTATTTATCGTTATTTTTTTCTTTCTTTCTTTTTTTATTTTTTTCTTTTTATCGCAATTCGAATTCGATTCTTTCGCGTGTACGATGCGAATATCATCTTTTTTCTTTTTTTTTTTTATCAGAAAATGATCAGTGAACTTTGTCGAGTAAAGTACAACAATACTATAACGAACTCGTAGATTCAAAGAGATTATGGATTAAATGGAATTAATTGATCAAAGTGCTTAATATTCTCGCGCGCACTGGAATCCTATTAGCCGTCGTAGTCTATAATTATTTGTAAAAGTGTTTGTCAACGATCGAATCGAAATGTCGAAATGATCGTATAAAAAAAAAAAAACAGATTAATACGATGCGAAATGATTTTTTTGAAAACGAAAGTCTGAACGTGAAATCGTTATATCAATTTTTGCGCAATTGAGTTGATCCTTTAATAAAAATATTTTTCGTAAAGATTTTTAACAGAACGAATCATAATTTTTGTTTTTTTAATAATTTTTATACAAATTAAAAATATAGAAATACTACGCGTTTAAATAAATTTCATTGCATTTGATCGATGCGACATTAATTATATTCATCTTACAATATTTTCCCTTTATAGTCCCTTACGTTGAATATAAAAATATTGAAAGTTGAAAGAAAAAAGTTAGTTAAAATTATGCATGTCAATTTATACATTAATAGAACAACTTCGTAATTACTCAATTAACATTCATTACCAATATATAAAAGTTCGTGTTATCACATCCATAAATGCATCAAGTGTAGTCCGGTTGCCATAGCGTTTTCACATAATTCCCGAGGATCCTTGTATTTACTTCTCCCCTTGGCCGTTTCATAAACATTGAGAAAATATTCGTAGAAAATTTTTAATTACCGTCTTAGCTCCATCGGGGTCTCCGTTAAAATATTCTACGACTTTATATTTTATAAGCTTAATTATCATAATTTGTAGATTATAAATCAATATTTCTTCTTCTTTTTTTTTTGTTTGGCTTCTTAAAATTTATCACGCATCTATTTATACCTTTTGAATGATGTAAAATAAATTAATATTTATATTTTATAAATTGTACCGTCGATAGGTACAATGTACTGACATATTTATATATTCGTAAAGAGAGAAAAAAAAAAGAAAAACAAAGAGAGAAAAGAAAAATTTTTAAACCTTGCTTTTTAACGAAAGATTATTTTTCTTTGTACGATCGATGACGCGTTTTTTCTGATTTAATATTTCAGTATGTGCTTTGTGGACTATCGGAGAGACCCTATCGTGCGACCAATGTGGACAGGAATGTGTCGTAATCTGCGGTACGCGACAATTTCGGGCCTGCTGCTTCAACAATATGAAAAAAAGAAGCTCCGACTTCGTATTTAAATTTTGGATAAGGCCACGAAGATATTCAATACCATTCTACGGTCCGGCTTACGACGCATAATATCAATGAATTAATCTATACACCCGTCGTCGGATATACTTGCAATTATTCAAACGATCTATAACCCTTCAAGTAGTCGCCATGCATATATATATATATATATATACGTGTGATATAATTTCCTTTTCTTTGCGATAAACGATCTGTTAAAAAATGATATTAAAGACATTATAGTGCAGCAAATACTCGAGAATAATTTTTTCATTATAATACGTTATATCATTGATCGTCCGATCAATTACTTTCACGATATCGATCAAATTATTATATCATTTTTTTTCTCCCCCCCCTATTTCGTATTATTATTTCGTTCTTTATCGATCCAAATTGCATTTATTGATTCCTTTTTTTTTTCTTTTAATCGTTGCGTATCTTTATCGACGAGACGCTATATTTTCGTTGATACGTTAAAAGCATATAATTATGATTTTTAGACGGGACGAGACTCGCTTAGTAATGGGAATACAAATTGAAATAAAAATAGATTTCGTATTGGCGTGTATATACATTTATATACATATAAATATATATTTTAACTTTTGGTTTTAAATTATTTATTAACTTTGTATAAAATTTTAGATCATAACGTTATATTGATTTGCGTATAACGTTAATTGCTTTCTTAATTAACAATTCTTTTTTCTTGCCAGTACAAACGTTCGATTGGCTCAATAGTATATTGCACTTTTTTTTAATATTATCCCATCGTAACTGACTCAATCCCGGATAAGAATTCTTATTCAAAAGTATAATCAAATCTGATTTTGTTAAATTATTGAAATCGGAGGTAACGTTTTCGCTCGATATTGTATCGCACGATTCAACCAATTTTTTTTTCTTCGCTTTAGGTTCCAATCGACACAGAGTGGTTCTGCAATTATCGAGTGAAGGAAGGCTCTTTTCTTCTCTTTGTTTTTGTTTCTTAGATTTTATAGCAATTGTTCGTTTTCCATAACCCTCGAGCTCGTCATTGTTCAGCGACGATTTTTCTTCTCTCAGTGATTCTTTCTCTTTATGTTTCCTCTTATTAAAATTTAACGAACAGCTCGAACGACTGACAACTTCTGAAAAATAATGTAAAAAATGTTTAATATATTTTCAATATTTTTTGTTTTATCCGACGAATAATAACACATTCGTACCTCCTAGATCAACGTCCGTATGAATGGAAAGTCCGCCGACATTTTTCGAAATAATTGGTTTTGAAATATTTTCCGATAGATCGCGTATAGAATCGGTAGTTTCTAATTCCGTCGAGTTATCGTCAAGGTCGGAAGTCAAATCATTGTCTAAATTATCATCTTGTACCTCGATTAATTTGAACATCTTGTCCTTCAAAATATTTTTTTCTGGGATGCTACGGTTATTTAAGAAAAAATATTCATAAGTTAAATATTTTCAATTTACAATTTTATAAATATCAATTTAGCCAGTTTATCCAATTGGAATATACCTTGACTCATTTTCGTCTAGCCACGATAAATCAAGCCACAATTTTAAATCTGACGGTAAGTTGTCCTTTTTCGAAAGCCATGGGTGACCTATCGTTTTGAATGTACTCAAAAATCTATAGAGCCCGTTATACCATACGCAAGATCTTTTAACTAAGTGTCTCGATAAAATCCTAAAACCATATATGACATATTAGAATCAAAATAAATATTTCAAAATATATATAAATAACATACCAAATTCTACTAATGATAGCATATGCTACAAGCGTAACAGTCCATGCATGACCCAAGATGATACGAGTTCGTAAGTATGTTCCGGCGCACTTCGCAACTTCTTCCACTCTGGCCAAAAGCTTAGCGAAACCTTGTGTTCTGACAAGAATATACTCTAACATTTGTTTGCTTGGCAAAGTAACAAACACGCCGCTTAATTCTATGTGACTCTGAAATCTCTTGTATTCCTTTTCCAGCGCCAAATTCAAGTAATTTAGCAAAGCCCTGTTCACTTTCTCCATATTCTTAAAGCCCTTGTCATTGCGAAATTTACATTTCATTCGATATATCAACCTACTTAACATTGCTGCCTCCATGTGTATATCATTTTGAGATTCTAAATCCTTAATAATGTGCTTTAACGTCGTCTTAAGTCCTGTTACGTCTATATAGAAAAAAATTACATGATAATTGATTACATAAAAATATAAATTTTATCGTACATGTATAAACAACTAAAATGATTTCATCTTTTATCTACGCGATATCAGGTTTTAAGGTTAATATTTAGGTTAGAATATATTTTTACCAAAATTCTTAGCTTCGATACGCCACGTGATACTCGGTGGGTGTTCAACATGAAGTCTATTCCAAATAGCTTCCATATTTTTTATAATACGCGCAATGCATTAATAATTAATATATAATTTAAATACAAATATTTTCGATCGCATCAACGTATATTCATCGTATATTCCGCCTTGTCAAACGAAACATGGTACATAACCTGACGTAACACGTCTGCGAAGAGACCGATCACGCATGCGCAGCTTTGAGAAGAGTGGGGGATTAGGTGGGGATACTCTAACGCGTCACACTCAGTGCCGTATGTGTTATTATCCTACTCTTGGGCACCGAAGGCACGAAATATTCTCTGTAAACGGAGCGAGTGACTTTCTACGGTCGGGTTCTTATTACTGACTGTCCGTCGCTGTTCATTTAAATTCATGACTTACGCACACGGTATATTGCATGTGTGTATACATTTGCGCATACATGATCTTTTACATATGAATCACATTTATTGCAATCTTGTGATTTAAAAAAAATCAATAATTTTTTTCTTTTCTTTTTTTTTCATCGTTCTCTTATATATTAATAACATTCGACAATTAAATCGATAATAATAATAATCAATGATTAAATAAAAATGATCAACGATAATCAAATAAATAATCTCTTGTATATTGATGACATTCGATAAATACAATTTTTTCTCGTAAGGATGAACTGTAAAAACATTTACGGTGCACTGTAAACTATCATACCGGGTGAATCGGATGGTTTGATCGGTGTTGGTCGGCAAAGAACAGGCGGTCCAGGTGGTGGACCACGTGGAATTAATTTTTCCACTCCGTAATAACTGAAACCACCTTGTATTATCGGACGATAAGTGAGATTCGTCCATTGTCCGCAACCATGGGGCGGATTAGCTGCTGGCGCGAATCTGAAATAAATACAATTTTATCGACGATTGAAATGTATTGACGGTACGTTAAAAAAAAAAAGAAAAATATTGAAAAATATATAGATCGAATTTATGTGTTAAAAAGAAACAACGATAATTGCTATAATACGATCGATCATCGACGTACCTGACGGCTTTGATGGGTTCTATTTTCGGAAAATATGCTTTGCAACTTAATTTTGGTCTCCTTGTTTCAGGCGGTGGTAAAGAACACGTTATTATCGTGCAAGGGGTTGGACAAGGATAACTCGGATCGGGTGGAATTTGCGGGGGTGGACAGGGTGGACATATTACGGAACATCGAAAGCACTGATCACTTGAACTTTAGAACGATGCATACGATCAATTAATATGATTGGATCAGGTTAATCGATCGATAGTAGATTAAAAGCTTTCTAATAGCTTACCACATTTCGATGGATTTATTGTCTTCTCATAATTTTTCAAATTATTCCTCTAATTTATTATTCATACGTCGTTTACGGAAAATTTCGTTAAAAGGAAACGATACAAATTTATTTTGTTTAAACGTATCGAACCGAACGTCTTTAATTTATCCGAACGGAGATGGATGAAACAAACATAAGAACGTTGGAATCTACGAAGTCACTTGCAAACGAATCTATATAAAAAGCAAATAGTATTTAATTAATTACGATCGTCCGTGTCAAATTTGTTCCATTTTTCCTTTTTTTTGTTGTTGTTGTCATTGTTCCGATCGAAGGCGATTTCATCCCAATAAGATATATAAATTTTCATGAACGCAGAAGATTGATTTTACAAATTTCACTTTTATTGAATAATTTGTAAAAGTCGATGATAAATCGTATATAATGTGAATTATTTATAATCGAGTTAATTTATATCACGCAAAATCACGTTCTATGATTTGTTTTCTTATATTACGATTAATCGTAGTCATGGTATATCAACATGTAACGGACATTCCAGGTATGGGGGTGCAAGGCATGCACGGCGTAGGACAGGCGGGTGGTAGACAAGGATAACATTTACTGGTACCAATGTAAAATAGGCCCCCGGTATTAATGGGTGTCCGAACGACAGGCATTATAGGCTCACAGGGTGCTGGTACTGGTTTCGGTATGGGTGCGGTAGTAACGCAAGGATAACCGGTGCAAGGTGGACATATGAAAGGACATGGTGGACAGGGTGGGATAGGTCCTAACGGGGGGCACGTCATACATGGTACTGGTGAACTTGGAGCACATGGACCGCATGGTCTCGAGGAAGCCAAACCGATCGGTGGTACCAGAGGAATGGTACAACAGGGATCACATTTTATCGGGGCACACGGATTACAAGAAGACGGTGGACAGCACGATGATGGCACACAGAAAATGGCTGGACATGGAGGTTCGGATGGTGGACAGCAACCGCAACTGAAAGGATAATTGAGAGTACGATTAGCGCTTACATTATTTATTTGTTTTCAATGACAACAATTATATTGCACCTTTCGATAATGGCCTTCAGGGCTTTCTTATCGTATCTACCTTGACACTTTACCATCACCGACATATTTCTTACTTGTGAAAGTTGCTTTACTTGAGAATTTTCTTTCTAGCATTTACGAGACATTTACGAGACACCGAATTATGGATAGGAAAAGTGTGAAGTTTGGTGATATAATAATCGAGAATCTTCGTAAAAACAGATTGATAGATTTACGGATTTGTGTAACTACGATATTACAAAAATTCATAAGGGGGAGAAAAGAAAAGAAAAAAAGAAACAATTTTTAAGCCGCAGACGTTTGAAAACATTAGGATGAGGGAGCGTAATAATTTTTATCAGGAAGAGGGCCGGAGTGTGGAGGTGGCCAAGGCGGGCAAATTGGTGGAGGTGGTGGAGGTAATGCTATGCAAACGGGTCGTGGTTTACAACAAAAGCAAGGATCGCACGGCGGTAAAGGCGGATAACAGCAAACTGGTGGATTACATGGGCAACAACTATAAACGAAAAAGAACAAAAAAAAAAAGAAATTAATAGCCATTTGTAAGAATATCTGATACTTTTGTACTACCTAGAAAAAAAAATAATAAAAAACTCACTAATAATTTTTCAAGAGATAGTACGAGCTATCGCAAATATTAAACGTGCCCTTCACGATCACCGACATTTAAAAAAAAAAAAAAATAATAATAAGTTACTTTTACTTTAAATTTTGTGACTTCCTTCTTAACAACGCGTTGACATTTTTTTTTCAAATAAATTATACAAGTTATATCTTTTGTTTTATTCGTAATTATACGTATATCCTTGAAGTTGTAGAGCATTATACGAACTGTAAAGTATTGAAAAATACGTTATCATTATTACCGTAATCGTAATCTATTTAATATATTTTATTCATATAGTTCTCGTATAATTGTATAAGGGACGTCGGAGTTCTTGGAGTGACTATCGACAGTGCAACTTTGAAATGATCTTTGGTAACAATATCAGCGTCCAAGTTCTCCTCAAGAGCGTTCATTGCTGCCTCGTGGCATATCGCTTGAATTTCAGCCCCGGAATAACCCTCCGTTAACTCGACCAAATCCAATATATTTACATCTTCCGCAATTGGCATTTTTTTAAGCTTTATGTCAAATATTTCTTGTCTGGTTTTACAATCGGGTAATCCGACGTAAATTATTCTATCTAAACGGCCAGGGCGAAGTAGAGCCTGATGATAAAAAGGGAACGATTCGTTATTATTTTGGCGTTATTTGAATTCGATAAGGATCACAAATATGAGAACCTTGTCTATTTTATCGGGACGATTTGTGGCCGCTACCAATGTTACGTTTCCTAATGCCGTGACACCGTCTAATTCCGTAAGTAGTTGCGCCAAGACACGTTCTTGAACGTTACTTCCATTACCGCCCAACGAGGATCCCCTTTCTCCTCCAAGGGCATCGATTTCGTCTATAAAAATGATAGAGGGTGCAACCTGACGAGCCTTTCGAAAAACCTCACGTACAGCTTTCTCAGATTCGCCGACCCATTTAGAAAATAGTTCAGGGCCCTACGAAAAAAAAAAGAAAAACAATTACGTTGTTGAGAATGTGTTCGGTGTAAGGGGAAAAAATATTTGTCGTAAAATGAGTTTACCCTAATGTTTAAAAAATTGACTCTGCTTTCCGTAGCAAGGGCTTTAGCGATCATGGTTTTGGAACAACCAGGTGGACCGAACATAAGTACTCCTCTGGGCGGTGTTATTCCCATTCTGGCAAATGCTTCGGGATGTCTCAAGGGCCACTCGATGGATTGTTTCAATTTTAATTTTAATTCTTTCTGTCCACCTATATCGGACCACCTAACTGTAGGAACTTCTACCAGAACTTCCTTCATGGCAGAGGGTTTTGTTACGGTTAAAGCATAATTAAAGTCCTCTACCGTTATATTTATCTCATCGGTTGCGTTAATGGAATGCTGACGTTTAATGGCGGCCATCAGTGCTTGCGAACACAGGCCGTATATGTCAGCCCCGACAAAGCCATGAGTAGAAAAAGAAATATTTACTATATCATTTTCTGACAGAGTATTCGGTACCTTTTTGAGTAACTTAAATAATATATCGAAGCGTGTGCTTTGCAAAGGTACATAAACTTCAAATTCTTTATCGATTCTACCGGGTCTTCTCAAAGACGCATCTACAAATTCAATTCTAGACGTAGTAGCTATTACGACGACATTATCTTTCGTATTCTGTAATCCATCAAAAAGTGATATTATTTGAGCAAGAACCCTTCTTTCTTGATCTGTACTCGAGCTACTCCTTTTAGGACATAACGTATCGATATCTTCCAACAGTATTATACATGGGGTTTTAGCTTTTGCTTCTGTAAAAATTTCTTTCAGCTTCCTCTCAGTTTCACCCATAGATTTACTATAAATGTCTGAACTGTGAACATTAAAATAGTTGACATTGTACTCTGATATAATAGCATTAGCAATCGTAGATTTGCCAACGCCAGGAGTACCATAGAGTAAAATTCCTTTGCTGATAAAAAAATCACCGATATTACATTTACCTAATGCAACGTCCACTACATCTTTTATATCTGCTATTAAATCATTATATCCTCCTATATCCTCTATTCTATACTTTACTTTTTTCCTTTCTTCTTCGACCACTGATACGTCTTCCCGAATGATCCATTTTGTCGAATATATAGCCTTGTAATATTTTACATAGGATTCATCCGTAGTTAAATGTAAACTATTGAAAGCCAATAGTAAATCGTCATTCTTATCCGTCGTATTTTCATTCTGTTCTACCGAAGCTGCCATGATTATGTACGTCAACTTTCTTCCATAAAATGGGATACTTATTTTATTTCCAATGCAAAATATTTTTTCTTCGTTACAGTTCTTAAAGAGTATCTCTAAATCTGTAGACATATAAGGCAATGCGTGTTTGCCGGTACACTTGACGGTAAATTCTTTAGCTACGGCTATGTCGTCCTTTACACTTTGTACCTTAATCAAACCCTTCATATTATTTAATTCAATGGCTAGAAATGATCGGTAGTTAATGTCATATCTCTCTGTAATTATGTAAATACATTTAACTTATATGTCCAACTTACTTGGCTTGGATAATGAAACGCTTAATAATGACTTATCGTTGGTAGGCCAAGCTATTTTTACAATTATATTATCTTTTGTCGCTACAGTGACAGGATCTCCTATGGCAACATTGCATAACTGCATCGCAGACAGCGACATAAACACCATATCATTCAAGTCTCTTTCGGATATATTCGTCGGCGCTATAAAATAACGTATAACTTAATAACATGAAGTTATAAAAAATTAACATATCGATAATATATATACCTGGAGCATTATAGATTTCTAAGGTACTATGCAAAGTATTATTGATGATGAAATTATGGTTCCAATTTTCAAAAGAAGGTGGACAATTAGATTCGTGTAAGGTTGCATCCTTTTGCCCAAAAGCGCACTGACATTTTTCACACGTTGTCAACGATAATAAACTTTTGTTAGACTTGGGTGACATGCTAAAAGATAGAAAGAAGAAAAAAAAAAGAAAATTTATTGTCACTACTTTCAATAACCGCTTAACGCGAACAATAATAATAAATTAATCGTATTTAATTGACAATCAAGATGTTAAATATAACCTAAAAACGAAACAAAGCTTTGATCTAACTGACGATACAAGTAAAGAATAAAAAAAAAGGGAAAAAAACCTCGTCGTTGAAAAAGCGAAGATTACGATTGGCTTTTGATGTTTATAAAATAAAAAAAAAAAATGCTTCTCAATCACGCGCCAATAAAAACATATCAATAAATCGCATGGCCATACGTCTTTCGAATCGCAACGTGAATATTCAACTTGAATGTACTACTTGAAACAAGCTCTCTTTTTATTTCTTATTTTATTATCATATCGACGACATTGATTTCGGTGAAAACGTTTCGAACGTTATTATTTAATTTCTAAAAATTCCACTTTACGAGTAAGTAAAACCAATGAATAATAACGTAATTTCGAATCAATGAATATTCGGATTCGTCAAAATTACATTTTTCAAGCGAACATAATCGGATCGAAATGTTTATTAATTACTTATTACTAATTTTTAATTAATTTTTAATTAATAAATGTTTATTAATTACTTATTACTAATTATTTATTTATTTATTTATTTCTATGAATATAAACGGACGTTTCTTCGCTCGTAGGCGGTACGAAATAGTTTGATACGATATTTAAAAGAAAAAAGAAAAAAAAAAAAAAAAAACAAAAAATGCGATGAGAGGAGTACACTTGACAAAATAATTTCGCAACCAATTTTGCCATACGAGTTCTTAAGGACTGAATCTGACAATGGGATTGATGCCGGTGATTTGTAAGCAACATATAATGACCAAGAGAGTTATTCCCGCCGCGGTAGCACCGGAGGAGCGTGTTAACGAGAGTTCAGAACGTAAAGAAATATCTCTTGATGTAATCAACAATGATGATGCAGTCGCCGGTCGAGCCGCCCGCCATTGGTGGTAAATCGCGATGAAGGAGAAAGAGAGAAAGAGAGATAGAGAGATAGAAATTGATAAATAGATAGATAGATAAAGAGAAAGAGAGAGAGAGAGAAGATGATTGTAACAAAAAAAAAAAAATAGGAAGGTAAAATAGACCGACGGAATGAATAATGTTCTCTCATCTCTTTCTCTCTACTTCCGTTGCATTAGCGTCGAGGGGAGGGAAGGGTAAAAAAAGAAAGGGTCCCTTAACAGATAAAATTTGCTAGCGAAACTTCTCGACGTCTCTTTATTTTTTTTTTTTATTTCTTTTCTTTTATTTTTTCCCCTCCTCCGTTCTCAATAATAATCATCCCCTTTGAACTCGTAACGTCTGATTAGCCACAAACCTCGGGAGACAATTTCTTCCAACGTTTTTGCAAACGGGAAAGAAAAAGAAAACGAAAAAAAAGGTTGCAACGCGTGGGTTCGAGACAACGCTAGGGATAAATCCTTTCGAAATTGGAAAAAAACATTTTGTACGGTGCGACGTTCGAAATCATCGGTTCATGCCAATTCGATCGATCCAAAATTTGTCAATCCCCTTTCACTCTCTCGAAACTTTTGACTCTTCCGACGAAAACCCCCATAAACGATATAATAATGTAATCTGAAAACCGATCGAATCGTATCGTATCGTCTTAGCGTTTATCCTTCTTCCAAGAAAAATCATTAGCATCATCATCATCATCATTTAAACGAACGATCGTAATCCGTCTAATTTCAAAGTTATCACGAACGTGCAGTTGGATCGTTCGAAAGAAAGTTTCGTCGTGCAGATTTTGTAACGCTCGAAAGTTTTAAATTTTAATATGCATTTATTAAATAATAATAATAATAATAATATCGTCAGGAATTTTTCCGTACGACACCAACGATTCGTGAAAAAACGTTCGCCTGTTAACGTGCAACGATAAAAAGTTGATCTTGTAACAAAAAGATCTTTCGTATGTATATTTTCTATATCTAACCGTATTTGTAATTTTATTCGAATCGAGACGTCAGTCGAGCGTGTTAATGTTCGCACATAGGTACGGTTTTATCACGGGTAGTGACGGTAGTTTTTTGGTGTGAACGCACGCACGCACACACACGCACACACACGCGCACGCACGTACGCACACACATATATAGAAAATATGCGCCATTGGAGAAGCCGGTTAAAATGAATAATTTGAACGAAAAAATAAAAGAAAAAAAAAAAAGAAAAAAACAAACAAAAAGAAGAAAAAAGAAAGATCACGATCCGGTGCCATGTGAACGAGCTGTAAGTCAGGCAGATAGACAAGAAGACAAGCAAGCAGGCAAGTGGACAGACAAGCGAGCAAGCCAAGAAGACAGGTCGGCAGGCCGGCAGGCAAACGAATAAGCAAGCAAGCAGGCAAGCAAGCGGGCAGGTTCGGCAAAATCAACGCAGCGGAGTGATTGCCGGCAAAGTCGGCAAAGAGAGGCAAGTGATGGACGGCCCATCAGGAGGGCCCCGACGTTCCGTACCAAACGAGATTAATAGAGATCCGGCTGTCAGCCGGACGCCTCACCGTCTGAGCGAGATGATCTGAGCTGGGTACCACCAGACTGGCCACAGTCTTCCCGTGGATCGCAACCTGCGTGGGCAAGAACCGATCGTGATCGATCGCACGGTCCTAACCAATCCTCCATCGTCTAAATCTTTGTTCGTCCTATGCGATTACAGCGCGTTTTCAAATAACGTTTCGTTTTATCCTCTAGTCATTACGGGGGAAAGTATCGTAATGAGATAACGATAGTGAAAAATTACACGTTATCGCGAATTAACTTATACGGCGATTAAAAACGGAGAGGAAGAGAGATTAAGAGAGTTTAAGAGAGAGAGAGAGAGAGAGAAATAACAAAAAAAGAATAAAAAAAAGAAAGAGAGAGAGAGAGAGAGAGAGAAAGAAACAACTCGCTCAATTATCGTCCATCATCGTATTCTTACAATTTCTCTACAAATAGGTAGTACTTTATTTTCGTACCGATGCGAATGCAAAGCGCGAGGGGATGGTGGAGCGTCCTCGGCAGTTTTGCCCTGATTTTTCTCGCCAATATACGATTAGGTAGGCTATCGCCATACGCAGGATATATCATCGTACCGTCTTACGTACAACCGTCGTATTCGTTGTCGATGTATTTTTCTCTCTCTATTTTATTTCTTCCTTTTTCTTTGCCTTCCGAATTTTCTCTTCCATCTTCAGAGTATTCGCAGAATATTCGATCGACCGATCGCAATGCGGTTACTCGCAAGTAATTTTTTATCATTGAATGAACGAAGTAAAATTTGAATTAAAGATTTGCGGAATGAACTCGTTCTGATTGTTTCTCTTTTCTTTTCTTCTTTTTTTCTTTTTTTTTTCCCCTTGAAAAAAGGAAATCAACCTCACAAGAAAAATTCGTTTGTTTTATAGCTTTCAGCGAGGAGGATACGGAGGGTAAAGTTCAAACGGAGGAAGCAAGGCAACATCTTTGCTGTGCTAGGCACGAGAAAATGATCGACGTCGGTTACGGTGAGTTATCTACTAAGGATTTAAACGAATTAATATTATTACGAATCGATATTACAAACGAAATATAAATCATGGATTAAATCGTGCGACGATTGCGTGAGTCATTCTTTAAAATAAAAAAATAAAAAAAAAGATGAAACAAAAAAAGGATAAAAAGAAAAAAGGAAAGATCGAGGTTGCATAATGCATCGCGGACTCGTTCGTCGTTAGAAAATACGACCTTGTCTTCGTTGGACACCACCGGGAAAGATTATTATTGCTGGGTGTTTAATCAATTGATGCCCGGTGTCGATGTCGAGGGTAATAAGAACGTCCGGTATTCTTGGGACAGCAAATATACTTAAATACTTAAATACAATTGACACGCCGTCAATAATTCGTGATTTAGAATGCCGGATGGTATGGGCGCCGTACAAACGGCGAAAGAATTTGTTTCATCGTACGGCGCGGATCGGCTTTGAGCATATCGATCCAGATTAATCGTTAGAACGTTCCTCCTCCCAATGTGGTCGATTCATTGACCGTAATAAAATGTTTAACGGACCCTGAGACCGCTGGACAGGCGAGAAATGAGTTCGCAATTTATGTAAGCCCGAACATAGGGATTAATTATTTCGTGGAAGTTTCGTATTCGTTGGTTGTTGTTGACATTGTAAATTGTCGACGATATATATATATATATATATATATATAATAATATCCTATAGTATGTAATCGTAAGAAGATCCGCTATGTGTTTATCCGTTTTAATAATAAATTTAACGAGTGCCAAGCGAAATATTCGGCGATAAGATTTATTTGAACATTCACTTATATCGGTAATCGTTATCATTGATTTAATGATGTATCAATTATTTTTTATGATTTATAAATATTACACAATTTGTATATATATATATATATATATATATATATATATATACATATATATATATATATATATATATATATATATATGTATATATATATGTGTACATGTGAATGTACGACCAAATTTATATTTTTTAATAACATCGCATTTGCGATATATGTTAGGATTATATATATATATATATATGAGTGTGTGTGATTTGGATAAGACACTTACAAAGTTCGAACTAAAGATAAATTTTTTGATGATGTTATTCGTATATTTCTACCAAGAACGTATACGTTAGTGATCTTAGAGAAAATATACGCAAAAAAAATATATTTATATATATATATATATATATTTATATATCACGAAGGAGCGCAGGAAGGAATGCAAATAGTTAAAAAACAAAAAATTTTCTAATTCGATACCATCGATAAGCATCCACGTTCGAAATAATTCGATGACATCGTGTATGGTATATGAATTCAATCGACGAATGCGTTATAATTTTACGCGATATATTAAACGTTCTATATTAAACGATAAATTCGTATCGTAATGCGATTTAACAAAATAATTGCAAACTTTTCTTCTGTCCTCGGTGACGCGATTTAAATGATCGGAATTTTAAACGATAATACGATCATTCGCGATTTTTTTGTTCGTTCCTCTACGGAATATTAACATAATTTTTGAATTTTCCTTCAGGAATATCCGGTGAAGTCATACAAATCGACGTAGGACATTGTCGAAAGATCTGTCCTCGATACGTTTCCGACGATCCCGGCGACGCAAGCAAACCGGCCGTTGAGGTAAATAAAAATTTCGATGGAATGAGGAAAACATATTTTTCTTTTTTTTTTTTTTATCATCTTATCTTCTAACGCAAATCGACAAAACGTAGGGGAGACATTATTTCGTGGAGGATATATATATTTTTTTTTTTTTAACGCGTTGAACGTTCACAAAATTTTTATACGAGGTTTATAGTCGACGCGGTGCCTTCAAAAAAAAAGAAAGAAAGAAAAATCTTTTACGAACCAAGTCACAGTAAGAATATATATCATAATCATTTATAGATATAAATATTAATAATTTATATATATATAATAATTTTTAGAGATATATAACGAACCTCAATGTTCATATCCATGCGAATTTTATTTCACGTATTTACAATTATCATGTCTTTACGAATGACGTCGTAAGCGAAATTTTAGCGAACAGATTTAACAAACGTTTCGTTTATAACATCGGTATACATATGATGAAGTAATGCAATCGAACGATGACAATGAATGTGTTGAGGGGGGGGGGGAACTTTTAACGTACCTCGATCAGCCTATAGGGACGATCATTTCTTTTTTTTTATTTTTTCTTTTGCGATATCGTAGCAGGAATGCGGGTTTAGGGTGGAGGGCCTACGTGACTATGCGTAATCCGTGACTCATACTTCGCGCGGGATGCACCAGGTGCAAAAACACCGTAGGCTGATTGCCGCATCAGGTTCCATACGAAAAAAAGAAAAAAAAAAAAAGAAAAGAAAAAAGCCAACCCTACCTGGATTGAAGTTTATCGAACCGGTCCATCGTGGGGATCTCTTTCGAATTCCACGCTGGGCTCTTTCGGCTCCTCGAAAATGATAATGGCTTTGTGCCAGAGCGAATTTTGGTCGAAAATAAATCAAAAAATTGCAAGATATTTTTAAAAAATATCCTAAAAAAAATATTCTAAAAAAATATTCTAAAAAAATATTCTAAAAAAATAGGAAGGATACCTTATTGGTCCTTTCGATGTTCTCGATTGAACTCGCCAAAATAAATAAGACGATTTCGAATTCCACCCGAGAGAGTCGGTCCTATATGGTAAAAAAAAATACTACGCTCTCGAAAAGCTCTCACGGATGCGTCTGGTTCTTCGATTGGAAAATCGATTATTTAAGAGTTTCAAACCCCGTGGATAATGGCCATTCAATCATCTTCGACGTTCTCCGATGAAAACCAGAGTTGTCGCCGACAAGAGACATTAAAAATATCCTTTGAGAAAAGAGTGAATATGTACGAGGAATTATTATTACATACATACAATAATATCCACGCGTACGATCAAAAATATGATACGAAACATGAAAATTTCGATATCTCGCCGCGATGAGAGTAAACATTCTTTTAATTTCAATTATACTCGAATATTATTACTTTAAATCATTGATGTTCGTTCGAACGTAGTAAATTTTGTAGAAAATATTTTTCGATAATAAAAAAAAAAAAAAAAAAAAAAAAAAAAAAAAAAAAAAAAAATTATAGCTTGAGTGTAATTAGTCTGTAGAATCGTACGTTGTCGATGTTATCGTACAGATCCGTGTATTTGTTGAAAGAAAAATAAAAAAAAAAAAATCAAAAGATCCTGATCGCGATGCACGGTAAACTAGCATGAATATTTTAAAGCGCGGTTTCGCGAGAATTTTTATATTAAGGAGTATGATATATATGTATATATATATATATATAGTTCGAGAGTCCAGTAATGTCGGCCGATTATGCCGAGGGCTATATGAAGGGTGAAAGAAAGACTGGAACGTATCGCAGATTTATTACGCATGAGTTCGACCAATCCGGAAGCTGGAATGTGGCCACGCCAGACATCGCACGATCGAAACAATCCTCACGACTCCGAGAGAAGAGCTCTCTCTCTCTCTCTCTCACCCCGTAAATGTCGACAAATATTTTCAACTATTTAAAAAAGAAATTAATATTCGTCTTTTTTATTGTTAAATAATAGAAAAAAAAAGAAGCGGCATTTAAAAGTTAATACATCGAATATGCAAGAACGAAAATCCAATGAACCGATGACATTTTGAATATAAACGTAACGATAAATAATCGTTTTGACAACAAAATGTTTCTCGTTGATAACGACGGACAATGTTAAACGTTATAAAAATAATTATATATTAATGATATTATCTTTCTTTCTTTCCTTTTTTTTTTAAGAAATATAATAATAATAAAAAAAAATAATAATAATAATAATAAAAGTGCACACGTACACTTAACGTCGCAAAGAAAATAGGTCGATAGATAATAATAGTTTCCTATGTTAACCCGTGAATATTCTATACTCGATATATGTATTATAGTATATATATAGTATATATGTACGTACATGTACAAGATATATACGTATATACATATATACATATACCCTTTGGTTACGTTTACGTATACATACACGAACAATTTCTATCAATCATTGTAATATCTATTACATATTTTTAACAATACACATACACACACACACATATATATGTATGTAACCGTAGAAAAGTTTTGTTGTAGACCATTGGATACCATACGGGTTTGTTCGAGTTCGAATCAAAAAGGTTGTAAACGGGGAACGATTTTCCAAGGATTTAAGAGCATTTCGAGTGTCCCTACGTTTATCGCTTCCTTTTTCACAGGCGGAGAGAGAGGTTATTTTCGTCACGTAATGCAATCCGATTGGTAGTATTTACGATCTTGCAGCTCACCCACGCTATCCAGGAGAGAAGAAACAAGTCGGGAATACTGGGCTGCACGCGATATGCAAAGGAGAAGAGAGAGACAGACAGACAGGGAGAGAAAGAAAGAGAGAGATAGAGGTTGCTTGA
>OU426860.1:8027147-8047147 GCA_911387685.1 Dolichovespula media
TCATCATTCCAAATCGAACGCAAAAAGATCGCATCGATGCAGACGCGAAGTGCATTGTCCCTGTTGCTAATGATGTCGGCGATGTCATCGTCGACGCATCTTCTACCCGAAACGAACGCCTATCCGTCGGATCTTCTCAAGGATGTTAAAGGTCAGGAATGGATGGGCCGACTGTCGTCTTCATCGTCGTCGTCGTCGTCGTCGTCGTCGTCGTTTAGTGAACTCTATCATGGAAACGAGAACCACGAAGACGATTTGGAAAAGTTGCAAAAGGTCCGTCGTCGTCCTCTTGTATACGATATCTAACCGATATGTTTTAGTTTTCTCTCTTTTTTTGTTTTCTTTTCGTTTCGTTTTTTCTCTTGCACGTACGTCTTTGAGAAGTTATTTACTTTAGGGACGAATAACGATAACCGAGTGCAATGGGGTTTACTCATTTCGTGAGAGATATTAATATTAATCAGATATAATGATATTACAGATCTTCGGTATACGCGGCCATTGCGATAAATCAGCACACCGTAAAATACCACCACAGTTCATGATGGAACTTTATAATACTGTTGCCGACGATAGCGGCGTCACGCGAGGACGAAATCCATATAATGCCAAGATCGTTAGGAGTTTCATCGAAAGGGGTAAATTTTTTTTTATTAATATCTACACTAACAAATCTCTCTTTATATATATATATATATATATATATATATATTTCCGTCTTTAATCCTCCCCCATTCATACTTACCACAAATTTCTCTTCAAGTAATCGCTAATCGCTAATCGTATTGTTTTGATTCAAATCAATCCTTTAAAAGTGACGATTCGTTTAAAGTAAAAACAATGATTAAATATCGCACGTCCCCACTCATACAGATACCTTCTTCTCTCATTACTATTACTTCAATGTGTCCGGCCTTGAGATAAACGAATCGATTCTGGAAGCAGAGTTACATCTTTACAGAAAGAAAACGCCCACCGAAACGTCGAATCCATCGCCGACGTTCACGTCGCCGTATTATTTGGTAAGCGTAAGACACACACACACACACGCGCGCGCGCACGCACGCACGCACACACATACATCAAACGATTTCCTTCCTCAATTTTCCCATTTTATAAGATAATCGTCTCTATTCAGATAAGAGTCTATCAAGTGTTAGACGAGAGAAGTCTCGCCGTACCGAGTCATCACAAGTTACTCAATACTCATTACGCTGGGGTACATGCTTCAGGTTGGCAGGTATGTTTTTTTCTGTGACCTTCGAAAGTAAAAAAAAGAAAAAAGAAAAAAAAACTACTTACTTGTTATCATATGCCACAGTACGTTTTATATATTAGGGTGTCCCTCCCCCTCCCCCTTCCTCTCTCTCTCTCTCCCTCTCTCTCACCCCCCTAAGTAAATTTCTTCCATGTCGTATATCGGTTTCGCGTGAAAAAGAAGGAAGCAACCTATGGGACACCATATATGCATATATATGTATATATATGTATGTATACAAATATATACATATATTTATGTACACGGACATATACCCGGTTTACCTTCTAATTTAAATAGAATAGATGAGAACGTATAAGCAAAGCTTTCGAGTTAAAAGTTGCAAAATTATTAACGAAACGGTTACTACCCATCACCAATCCCACAGGTGTTTGACGTTAAGGAAGCCGTTCTCTCTTGGGTCAACGGTGATTCGAATCTTGGGCTATTGGTTACGGTAACGAATTTGTTCGGTAACGAAGTAAACGTCGAGTTTATACGGCGTAACGAGTGTCACCATAACAAGCAACCGATCTTGGTACTCTTCGACGACGACGACGACGACGGTAAGGAACAACAACAACGTCCTAGAATGAAAATCCATGTTCCGGATTACTATACTTATGGGAATGGCAATATCAACGAGGACGAGTTACGTCGTGACGACGGTTTAAACGACGATAAGATCGACTTGGTGGAGAGAGAGTACGGTGAGCGTCATCGAGGACAGAGTAAACAGAAGGGCGAGTTCGAAGGTATCTCGTCGGTACGAAGACGCGAAAAGGAATTTCTAGCGTGGGATAAGAGGGAACAGGACGTCTCGATGGATTCGACAACTTGGCGTAAAGATATCGTGGAACGTGATAGACGTGACACGAAATTAATCGGGAAACGTCCTAAGAAGATTATATCCCATAAAACCAAGACAACCCACGTTTTAACGTCAATGGATATTTACGAGAGAGCGATGCTTCGGGAGAAATTAAATAAAGCGTCGAAAAAGGTTACAACGAGGAATAAACGCAGGGAGAAGAGATCGACGAACAAAGGTAGTTCAACGTTGGGTCAAAGAAACGCAACTAACGTTTGCTCGAGACACGAGCTTTACGTTGATTTCAAGGAAATCGGTTTGTCCTCGTCGATAATAGCTCCCAAGGGATACTCCGCGTATCATTGCAAGGGTCTTTGCGAGTCACCACTCAGTCAGGATCAAGAACCGTCCAATCATGCTACCGTACAAGGTATCGTTCATAAGATGGGTCTGGTGGAAGGCGTTGAAATGCCCTGTTGTGTACCCACGAAATTACTCAATACCAGTATACTATTCTTCGACGATAACGAGAACGTCATTCTTAAAACGTACGAGGACATGGTAGCTGATCGTTGTGGTTGTCGTTAATCGTATAACTCGTTCGTTTCGATCGGAAATTGTTGTTGTCGATTTATTTGTTTGTTTTTGTTTTTTTTTTCTTTCTTTCTTTCTTTTTATCCCCTCCAACACCGAAGAGTCGACGTCAAAGGGACAGACGTAGAAGAATTAGTGATCATCCTACGAAAGATTCGCGAGTGTTTCTTCGGGGGATCATCAAGATTATCACAATTATGTTTAAGGGAATAGATTAAATGTTGTATCTTTTCTTTTTCGGGCGGGGAGGGGAGGGGTTTCGTTTGGTTCACTCGAGTACTTACGTCCTCCGGAAGGAAAAATATAAGAAGATTATTATCTCTACAATATCGAGCGTTTCTTTTTTTTTGTTTTTTTTTTTTTTTGTCGCATAAGTCGTTCTACATCGACTAAGTCCTGTTTGTAAATAAGAACATTCCCGTGAGTACGCGTGAGCGCGCGTATCTCACACACACACACACACACACACACACACATGAACACACATAAATACACGTAAACACACACGCACAAACAATATCACGAACACGCGTAAACAAATACACACGCAACGTTGTATTGTAATGTAATCTATTGTATTGTTATAACGTATCTCACTGTAAATTATTATTATAATCGTAATTCGTAGGATATTGAAATGTTGGGATTAAATTTGTATATATTAATATCTCGTGATAACTTCATTACAGAATTATTTATAGCAGAATAGTAGTTATACAATAAATGATATTTAAACCGATTATCGTTATTATTATTATTATTATTATTATTATTAATATTATTATTATTATTATTATTATTATTATTCCTTTGTCCCTTCGATCCTTAACAAAAAAAAATAATATATATATATAAATATATATATATATATACATATATATAAAATGACGAATCATGAAAGTCTGCGTTAAAAACGTACGCACAGGACTTGATCATTGTCTGCCATCAAAGGAGCGTTCCGAAATCAAATGCCGTTCTCTCTTTCTCTCTCTCTCTCTCTCTCTCTCTCTCTCCTCTCAAATCGCTCGCGGAATGTTTTCGAGAGGGCGAACGATGAAATCAGCGGTGAAATTTATAAGCCTGGCGTTAAAATAAATGCGACAGTTATTCGTGTTGTTGACGGTGAGTTTGGCGCCGGTGGATTGCAGAAATGCAGTCGCGGAATGTGAAACGCTACCGGTATTTAACTTCCACGGGTACGTTATGGAAAACAAAAGATAAGGGTGGCCAGCCTGCCTCTCTCTCTCTCTCTCTCTCTATCTATCTATCTATCTATCTATCTCTATCTCTCTCTTTCTCTCGAAGCAATTTCGATGTTTAACTCGGACCACTCGATATCGCGAACCAATCGAGCTTTGCAATATTTTCTCATTATTTTCTCTTTTTTCTTTTTTTTTTTTTCATACATACGTAGAAATACTTCTTTTTTATATATTCTTTTAGAAATATTTCTTTTTTATACATACGTAGATACCAAAATGATACGAAGAATTCCGATAATATTTCTATCCGTCAATTTCGTAACAAAGTTCAATAACAATTTAACGAAGATAAAATTTCATTTGAGTTCATCGAATGTTGCGAAACTTTTTTCTATCATAATATATTGGTAATGGGGTTGGAGGGAGCGGGGTAGAAAAAAAAAAGAAGAGAGAGAGAGAAACGAGTTGTGAAGAGTGCTGAACAATGTGATCGTTGGCTTATGAAATAACTTACTTATTCTCGTATGACATCTTATTACCTCGAATCATTCTGTTACTATAGGAGAAAAACAAATTATATTTAAACGAGCTCATGCGGAAGGCATCACAATCGTCGTACGATCCTAATAAATTATCTTTCTCGCGTGTGTATCATGGGGTTTTATATTCGCTTGCTCTTTAAATTATAGAAATTTAGAGAATTATACGTGGAATGTTACGTGGCATCGCGAAATGAAGAGAACTTTACGATCTTCTCGCTTTTGTGTTTTACGTGCGTTTATAATTTATATATATATGTGTGTGTGTGTATATATATATATATATATATATATATATATATATATATATCCAATAAAAATACGTGATACAAGTTTCTATGATTTTACGGTTTGTGCTCGAATTTCATAAAATATATACAATGTATGTATATATATATATATATATATATATATATATATATATATATATATATAATATTATATTACATTTTTATCACGTTAAACAAAATAATAAATAATACTCGAATAATTTACTTTTTACTCAATACCAAAAAAGTTTATCATTATATATAAATATATATATATATATATATTATACGTTATTTATATGATTATAAAATATTATTATAAAAGAAATGATTATAAAAGAAATGTAAGGAGATAAGTCGGGGATTGGGTACGTACAACACACCCCATCAATTTCTCGATAGGGCACCATTTACATATCCTCCGTGAGGTGTCTGACTGCTGCTCGCGTGCCGGCTCTCACTGCATTCCCGTACGCGCATCTCCGGTTATATTTACTCCGGGGTGGGTGTATTTTCGAATCTGTTCGACTAAAAATAACCCGAACGTGTTTCACTGCATTCCATTCATGTTGTATTTAGATCCTGGCGCCGTAATACGTATTGATTTACGGATACGGCTTTGCGCGAACTTTGCGTACGTAAGGACAACATATCAACGACTTTTCGTTACTAAAGTTACCCCCAATTAAAACCAGTCAGTTAATCGGACATACAAGATCCATCTCGAGTAATCATCTTTCGTTCGTTGTGCTAGAATCGACGAGACAAAGATAAAATAAAATAAAAAAGAAAAAAAAAGAAAAAGTAAAAAATGAACCACTTCATTATTCGCTCACCCTTCCGAAAACAATTTTAGAAAAAAAAAAAAAAACAGAACGAATGGAATTATTCGATAAACGGATTTTCGATTGATAATGCCGAATGATACGATCGATCGATCGATCGATCATTCGAATAAGATACATAGGTACGTGAGTTTGATTAACGGGTAGAATCGAAATTGGAGAGAAAGCATGACATATGAAATAAAAGGAAGAAAGGAAAAGGATGGTTTTTCTTTGTACCTGTTTTTTCTTTTTTTTTTCTTTTTTTTTTTTTTTTAAGAAGGACGAAACGAAAGCCTAAGCCGTGATACGCCATAATAGAAGCTATACAATGACGTAGTGTTCTGTCATCCGGCGTGCTACCTCTTCCAACCGTTTCACCTCGCCGCCACTGGCCCATTATAGTGGGACAGAACTTCACCGATTCACAACTATACACATAGTGGTGTACGCCTTTGAACAGTGAGCGCCGCGTTTTCTACCCGTACCTTTTCTCTTCTCGCAATTCTCATACATCATCATTTTGATAAGAAGATAAACTCGCGTGTGCTTTTTCTTCTTCTTCTTCTTCTTCTTCTTCTTCTTCTTCTTCTTCTTCTTCCGTAATTTACTTATCCTTCTCCCCGGTATGGGATACCACCGATGAGCTTACGCTTTTTCAAAATCTTACGATACTCCGTCGTCGTCGTTATTCCATTAAACAATCGCGAGGGAACTAATAAAACAAAGAGAATAACGTCGATCGATAATTTGGTGACAATAATGAATAAAACCCGGAAGATATTACTGATCGATCGATTGATTGATTGATTGATTATTGATCGTGCTAAATTTGATGAAAATCACGGTCGTCTTGCGAATTATAACGCTAATAAAGAATAAAGAGTAATCATAATAATAATAATAATAATAATAATAATAATAATAATAATAATAATAATAAAAGAATAAAATAAAATAAAAACCAACAAAAATAAAAGAGAGAGAGGAAAAGAAAAAGAAAATGAGGGCGACACAATTGACGATCTGTATAATCATTACTCATTTGATTTTAGCCGTTACTCTTATACGTTATCAGGTAAGTGAAACAGTAAACAAATTCAAAGTGACACTTAAATAGAACGTTCTCGTCTCCGATGATATACGAAATTAGATGTAAAACCGTTCCATCGTTGATCATTTTTGAACGTGCGAGTTTTGTTATTTTTTTCCTTCGGATAATCCGTACCGTTTAAAAAAAAAAAAAAAAAAACAAACGAAATAATTATCGATAAGAATGATACACGTTGGTCGTTGGAATTATACATTTTACGGCGAAATAAAATGTGTTATACCGATCGATCGATATATATCTCATATTATATCCACTGTTAGTTTTCGTATCTCTTCAAACCGAAAGTAGGAATAGAGGAGTTCTTCTTCCCGGCATCGTACGTACAATGGCTACGCCATTGAATGGGCAACGATCGCATAACACGCGGCTTCTCAGAAGTAGAAATGTTCCATCTCTCGCATCGTTGAGCGTATCCCATTCCAGTCCATTCCACTCATACCGTTCCAACACATACCGCTACGTCCCTTTTTCTCCTTCAAAGTCCGTAACTCATCTACGAAGTAAACACGGTCTTTTTGATGTTAACGCTCGTTGCGCGTTGCTCGCGTGAGAAAACAAAGAGAAAGAGAAAAAGAAAAGGAAAAGAGAAAATGAAAAAAATAAAACAGTTACCACAGTGACCGATAAAAGACATTAGACCCAATAAAAAACAATTTAAAAAATGATACCCCGCACGGCGGGTGTACGTACGTGCGCGTACTTAGATATTATCTCCATTCGATCGATAATTATCGGGACGGTATATGCCTCTCTTCGTCGTTTCGTGTTTTTCTTCGGTACTTTCTTTACTATACTTTCTTTTTCATTTTTAATCTTCTTTTTTATTTTTTATTTTTTTCTAAAACTACATTAACGACCCTACGTCGTAGCGATCCGATCGCCATTTTGATTCCGCTCGTAACACTCGTCGGACCTTTTAAAAATGGCGCTCCCAAATGTCGCAATATAACATTTCAATGTTCTCTCTTGTAATAATGTACAATAAACGATATCAGGTAAAGAATGCTCTATTAAGACGGATTTTCGATGAAACTACGAGCACCGTTCACTTTTTCCCGACTATAAATACGTCGATCTCGTTGACGATATCTAGAAGGAAACGAGAGGACGACGAAATCGATGGTAGGTTAAAGGGACGCTCGAAGAATCGAAAGCGACATTGCAAAAATAATTCCACATGTTCTCGTATTGGACAAACGGAACAGGTAGGTAATGTTATATACGTTATCGATGAAACGCAACTAACGAATCAATTTAATGAGAACGATAACGAATGACGAACTTTCGTATCCCACAGATGTCCGTTAATACGAAAAAGAATAACAATTACGAGAACGAGAAGTCCGGGCGTTTAACGAAAAAGATCCTCCTCGGGGATGAAAATATTGATACTCGATTAGACGATATCGGGGCGTATAACGTTAGATCGTCGATAATTACAGATGGATACGTCAAGGGCAAGGATACCGATACTTCGATGATCGGCGATTACGTCGACGGTAGAGATTTCCCTTCTATTTATAAAACTTCGGATGATTTTTCTAGCATGTTGACGAATCTTTTTCAAACCTTGCTAAATGCATCGCTTGAGAACAATCACAATGTATTTAAGGGATACCAATTTGTCAGAGAAAAATTGGACACGGACCCGTGTCAAAGGTGGTTGAATAATCAGGACAAACTCGAGGTCGCATTTTCGGGTGAGATTATTTGTTGAAATATTACTCGTCGATTAAAATGTAGGGGGGGTGGGGAAATAAAAAGTTGTAGTTAGAACATAAGTTACAGGACACCTCGCTGTTCTACCGGCCTGTCCTTGCAAATATCCCAACATAATATTCTACGACAACAATCTGTGGGACGAAAAACAAAGGAAGCATTTCCGTTGGCGCGACGTTAGCGGCGCATCCCACCGATTGGACGTTTACAAGCCTGGCGCGGCCTATTGCGTGCGTACCATGTTGGCCACCGGAAGCGGAAGCGCTCAACATTGTTGCTACGACAACGACAGGAATCTGATAACACGTGGTTCCGGCGCAGGGACACCGCATTACGTTAGTCCAGATGTATCATTGATTCTACACGAGAGAATAGACATATTACCTTGGCGTCTTTGTAAAGGAGATTTTTCTAGGTATTTTTATTTTGGGAATTGTGCGTTTGACGCGTCGCGATAGGTTCCATCGTTTTAAAAAAAAAAGAAAATAGAAAAAAAACAGTACATGTCTACGTTGTTTAGATTTAACGAAGTGAGGCCGCCTAACAATGGTAACGGTTGTAAAGAAAATCCGGACAACGAGGAGTATCAACGACAAATAAACAGTACGAAGTATTATTGAAGGACTCTCATTTTTATTATTTTATTTTTTGTTTCCATTTCATTCGAGGAGGAGATAGAACGAAGCGAAAGTGTAATAAATTGTAATAAACAGTATTTTTTTCTTATTTGAAATAATATTGTTCGTCATGATCGCGCGTAATTTTATTTCGACTTTATCGACCTTTTTTTTAAAAAAAGATTATAAGAAAAAAAAATATCTTACCAAATCTCTTAAAGGATGTGCGTGCGATGCGTTTTCATTCTCAAATATTCCCGCTCTTTCCTACATTACCGATGCGACGAGGAAGACGTGAGTCGATCGTCATGGTTACCACCTGCGTACACAACAAAAACGACACTCTCGTTCTTTGATCCTTCTGCCTAAAGTTAAATAAATCGTACTTTAACGAAGATGGACTGGGCCACGGATTTGGAAATTACGTCGAAGAAGGTAGATTTCCATTCGAATCGTCACACAACGATTCACGAATATCGTTTACGTTCGTGATCGCGTACGTGGTTATCGCGTCAAAATTTTCGTTGTTCGATGTTGTCAACGATTTTATTTTTTTTTTCAAATTTTCTAAATCTTCCTTCGAACGCCTTCCAAATCTTTACAGCTCATTCCTAGATTGGGCAGAAGAGCGGGTCAAAATATTACCCAGGACGATTCGAAGTCCGACGAGGATTTGTTGAACAGTCCAACGTCTTTATCCTCGGGACGTTCAACCCAGCCACCTGTGGCGCCACCTCGTGCCAGGAAAACCGGTTGGGGCGACGATTTGAAAAGTGGCAAGTGAGTGACGATATAAAGAAAAAAAAAAAAAATAATAAATAAATAAACCATTTCGATTTTGTTCTACCGTATCGAAAAAATTAATATTTCCGAATCGTCGTCGCTGTTCGATCCGTTGATTTTTGTCTTTTTTGTTTTGTTTTGTTTTTTATCGCAGAACGAAGGCCTCTTCCAACATCATCGAACAGTGAGTATCTATTATGAACGACAATATAGAATCAGACGTCTGTAGTCACTAACAGATTATTCCTTAGGGATCGATTTCGATCGACCGGAAAAGAGAATCAACAAGACGGTAATTGATCGCTACACGAGTGTACTTTTTCTTTTCTTTTTTCTTTTTTGTAATACAAAACACCGTACGATATAATTCCCTGACAAAGGAAATCGATCGATCGATCGATCGATCGGGTTGCGATCTTATTGCAGATATCCCTGTTATCCCGGATTTAGACGAAATTCAAGAGGACAATGTTCTCTCGGATTTTTCCAATACAGCAGCACCCGTGTAAGTTAAATATTTGTGTTACATTTTTTTTTGTTTATATCAAATAAATTCTAACCGTTCTTTGTTCGTTTATTTTTTTTGCTTTGTTTTTATTCTTTTTTTTTTATACGATCCACATCGAACATTCATTTATTTGAATAGAATCGACACGAACAGAGTCACTGCTTACAAAGAGTTAGATACGGATTTAATTAAAAACGAAGCATTCACGTCGTTGGACGGTATTGGCCTTTTCCCTCTGACGGAAAAATTGTACAACGAAAATATGGTGAAGGAACCCGACGAGGCTTGGAATTGGAATCTTTTGTTCACGCAAGTTGCATCGGAGATAAATAACGAGGTCCAGAAAAAAAAAATTTAACGTTTAAATACGACGTATGTGTGTGAGAACGTGATGCGAATGCGTAATTGTATAAATTATTTTTTCATAGATGAAATACACAAAATAAAAGTTATTTCTCTCGTTGTACGACATATTTATTGAAAAATTATATTCGATATCAAACGTTAAAGGTCGAGGTGTATATATTCTATCGTGATGAAAAAAAAATAAAAGAAAAGAAAAAAAAAGAAAAATAAATAAAATAAAAAATGGCATACTGCTTTTCCGCAGTGCCTGTATATGGAAGCGACAAATTACCTCGTCTGACCTATTCGATTGCCCCCCAATTTGGAAATCGCGGTAGTTCGAGGAGCGACGTGAAGACTCAACCGTGCAGGCGTGCATATCCGAGGTTTTTGAAGAAAACCACGAACATGCACGCGCAATCGGGAGCCGAACACAAGCTACTTGAAGCGACCACGTGACAACACCCACTGAGCAGATCTGCCATATCTCGACGTTTAGCGATCAATGTTCAGCTGTGCCATCACTAGCACACACTTCCGTCAATGTGTGATAGTTGCCTGTTTATAAATGGAAGATACCTTTAATGAGTATTTGTGAGAAACTCTGATATAAGGTTATACAACAGAGCCATCTATTGACGATATCGAGGAACCTCGACTTTATACTACTGCGCATCCTTCGTTTTCTTTCTTTTCTTCTTTATATATATATATATATATATATATATAGGAAATATATATATATATATTCCTCTTAGCGGCAAATTTCAAATGTTCGCTTTTAACCCTCTCCCCTCCTAATCTTTCTCTCTCTCTCTTAGCTTTCGAACTTTCAAATGGTAGATACGATTTAAACGTCATGTCAAGTCAATTCATACAAATTTCGTTTTCTTTTAAGGAAACCGTCTTCTCGTGATCACAATGGGTATTATATATGCCATTGTAAATAAAGAAGAAAATCCTTATCTAGCCTCAAATAAAAGAGAAATTCCTGACTGTATACCATGCCCGACCGAGGATGATAGGAAACCTGGCAATCCAGGTAGTTTCGAGGATCTTCATAAAAAAGTGAAGGACCTTTATCCACAAAATTTCGAGGGTGCAAGATTAAGAATTAATAAAGTTCTTAGTTCCCATTTTGATGTAATGCACACAATAACATTGAGTTCTGTGACTCCATCGGGATACAAATTTGGCGCATCTTACATTGGCACTAAAGCAGTTGGTTTTCAAGAGAAGTATCCGATTGTGAAGGGCGACATTATTCCAAATGGAAACATGACCGCAAATTTTGTACATACGCTTGGATGTAGATTTAGATTCAAATTGTCTACTCAAGTCGCAAATTTTAAGTACAAGGCTTCAAGCTCGTCCATAGAATATCGCTCCAATGATTATACATTGGCGTTAACATTAGCAAATCCAAAATTTTTAAAACAGCAAGGAATTCTTGTATTACATTTCTTACAAGCGATTACATCAAGGATTACATTGGGCGCAGAAGTGGCTTGTCTTAGAAATTCTAAAATTTCTGGAGGCCAACAAACGTTAATGTGCGTAGCATTCAGATACAATACAGGACCAGCAACATGGTCCGCCACATTAGGAGAAGCCGGTCTTCATATTTGTTATTATAGAAGAGCTAGCAAACAACTACAGCTTGGTGTAGAGATAGAAACTAATATGAGGATTCAGGAATCGGTTGCCACTATAGTATACCAAATTAATATACCATATGCCGATCTTATTTTCAAAGGCATTGTTAATTCAGAAAGTAGTATTGGTTGTGTATTTGAAAAGAAACTATATCCAATTCCAGAATCATCATTAATCATTAGTGGACACTTGAATCATCTGAATCAACAATTTCGTGTAGGTGTAGGTCTTGATATTGGTGTTTAATTATTGTTAATTGATCATACAATATGTATTTAATCGTATGCGTTCTATGACTTATATTACGGACATCTGTGAGTTTGAGATTTTATTACTTTAAGTAATAAAAACTGATGTATTGATATTATTCTTTTTATGAACTTTATAACTTATATCTTAAATTAAATAACGTTTTTATGCTTCGTAAATTTTTTTGTACAACTATTTTTACTTCCAATTTAGTAACAAAAAAAAAAAAAGAAAACCAATTATAAATTACACTATTGTATAATTATTAAAAAATATATACACTTAAATTCATTTAAGCATGTTTACAAAGTTTTACACAAATTTTATATGAGAAAAGTACAATTGGCAATATTAGTGATTATGTTTTGTAATTATCACTGTGAATTAGATCAATTTTATTATAAATTACAATTAATTGTACCTTCTCTATTCGCTTATTAAAAATTAATAAAAGATCAATCTTCATTAATCATCCCCATTAGCTATTCTTTCATCTAAATCATCTTGTTCAGCATGAAAAGATGTTATTTTCAATTTAGTAAATTCTGATATAAATTTTTCACTTAGAAGACCATTTTCATCTGCATATTCTAAAATATCACAGATTAATGGGGATTCAACTCTCAACAAATATTTGCATGTTTTTGGTTCTAATAAGAATAATGATATACTGGATGGACTGCCCATGCGATTCTCAACGCACTTTAATTTAACCTGAATAATGATATTCATTAATAACTAATTTAACTTAAAATCGTATTATTCGTTATTTGAATTTTAAAATCTAATACCTCTGTTTGACGTAATTGGCCAATTTTTTCGCAAATAGTTCCATCGCTATAAAAATGTGACAAATGTTTACGGATTTCCCGTGGTCCTGGTTTCTTATAAGGATGAATAGCAATCCACTCCAAGTGTTTTTGTATATCAAATTTACCAAGATTAACAGTAGTCTTAGTGCCATCTTTTTCTGTATGATATTGGACTATAGAACGTCCAAAACAGAATTCATATTTCCACCAACCATTTCCCTGTTTATTATTAGAAATTATTATAATGTTCCGGTTAATAAATAATTCATAGATACTTACTCCGTGTAAACAATTTTTGCCACTGAGAAAGTTTTGGACTGAATTAATTTCTGTAGGAGTTATGTTTTGATCTACTATTGAATTAACGACAGAATCTTCCTCGCTATTTTGTTTATCAACATCTATCGGTCGTATTTCGACCCTTACACGAGGATCACCGTCCTGGAATAAATTCAATGTTACTTTATTCTAAATACGGACTCAATTGAATCGCTATATATCGAAATTAAAGTTAGATGATTAATACCGATTATATGTGTAGCGTATTTATGCTTTGATCAAAAAAAAAAAAGAAAAATTATTATTATTATAATTGTGCAAAATTAATAAAGATGCAGGAATCCATGATGTTTTATGTAATATTAATTATCACATTAATTGTAAAATAGATCAAATAAACTATAACATAGATTAATTAGACTAGCATATTAAACAAAAGATAGTTTTGCGATATATTATATTAACGGTTGAAATTAAAAAAAAATTTAGTATATGAATTAGTATTTCAACAATGTATGATCAAGAAATAAAGTATGTAGATGAAGAAGGGACAGAGTGAATTAGATGTCAGCACAAGCCCATAACATTATGTGATAACGGGCATAAAGCATAAAACCTCTCTCCCAAAAATGAAAATTTTCTGACCTGGCCCTCTTTATCTACATGGAAGATCGCATAGATTTTCTGCAGCTTGTTATCCTGTGTAAGAAATAATCAATTCAGTTTATAAGTAATAAATCAACTTAAAAATAAAGAAATCATTAGTTTAGTACTCGGAAATAATTCATTTGATAGAGATAAATAGCTTTGAAAAATTAGGATTCTAAAAGATCGAGGTAGATAATTTTAATGCTTCCTTTTTTTTTTTTTTTGTACGATTTAAATTAGTAAAAAATTTATTTTGATCTGGTGACATGCTCTTTCGCATAATTCAGCAATGCTTAATTTAAGTTAATTTTCAATTTTTGAGATATTCTGTGTGTGTCATACGGTACATAAAACATATATACGAAACATATTCAGAAATGAATCGATTTTGATTTTGATTTTGATATTTATAAATAAATAAATGTGAAAAAAAAAAAATATATATATATATATTGACAAATTTACCATTACTTTTTGATGTCGAAGTTTCAAACTCTCCATTTCCATAGCAACAAGCGATCTAGGTTTTTTAGGTGTTTTATCCATAGGGCGGCATTCAATTTCATTTTCCTTAGATTCTTGTGGTTTATAATCGGGATGGTAACAAAGCAATGGGGATAAAACAATGGCCTCATATTCGCAACTTGATGTTTCTTTTAATGAAAATATTTCGTGTTTTCCATGTTGATAGCATACATATAGAACTCTTATCATTCTTGGTTTATTGCTAATATCGCAAAGCGTACCATCGCCCATTTTAATCTCTACATAAGGCATATTTATCCCGTCTACTTTTTTTACTGGTATCTTCGACTTTTTATCAGAATTTTTTGCCAATTCATCGTACTCGACGGAAAGTTTGAAATTTTGCGATTTGTCGAAATTACCAAGATAATATTCTTGAGTTTTGACCTTTTTCCCTTCTCTATCTTCGTGATATTGGCGCACGAAATGACCATGGCATAACTCGTAAGTCCAATAAGACTCTAACTATTTATTAAAACGGATTATTTGTCGTAAAGAACATTAAGTCTTATTAAAATTCTCATCGTTCTTTAACGATATACCTACCCTATAAGAACAAGTATTTTGACGAAATAATATCGACAATATCTCTATCGGATTTGATCCCTTATATATTTCAGCATTGTTATGTTCTTGCTCTATCATATCCGGTATTAAACATTGGTAACGCTCATTGTTGGCAGTTGTTATAAAATATGGCTCCACATTAGTTTCAGGCTTCTACGAGTGAAAAAAAAAAAATTTTAATAATTATATCCCCGTCCGATCGCACATTTGCCCCCTCCCCTCCTCTACCCCCATAGTTTTCATTAATATTCTCTCAATATACTCACTAATAATTCCGTATTACTTTTGTCCGGCCAATTAATTTTGAATAGAATAGTATCATCGAAACTTTTAACTTCGTGGCCCAATGCAACGGCAAGTATAACGTTTAAAACGTTATAAATACAATAAGATTTCCACATTTTCATTGACGTATTCAATTATTTTATATCATATTTCGTGTCAAATACGTATGTTCTGTGAAAATTAGCGGAAAACGTTTGTAAATTTTTACGATGACAGGGGGGGTGGGGGGAAAGCCACCTTATCAGTCAAACAGTTGCAAACGCCATCTCTCGCGACGTACTACGCGATCAGTATTAAATATTTAACGGAAAGAAAAAAGAAAAAAGAAAAAAAAGAAAAGAAAGAAAAAAAATAAGAAAAAATAACGACCAATGAAAACGTTTGGTATAACCGATGATTAACAACAATATCAATGGAGTATGGTTAAAATCCTTACTTCCACGTTTATTTGAATTATTCGAAAAAAAAAAGGGTAAAGAGGATTCTTCGATACGATAGAAAAACCTATGCTCTTCGACCAAAGAAAAAATCGTTTCGTAAGTAGTACGATGCAACTTACTACATACAAGGTGAAACTCCTAGGTGACGTTAATTTCCCCAAGAAATCGTATAAATTTGCGCGGCAATCGTTCGAAGAGAAAAATACGAGCTCATTCGTCGATTATTTCGCCTAAAAGAAGGAGGAAGTGAAAGTGGAAGAGGAGGAGGGGGAGGAGGAAGAAGAAGAAGAAGAAGAGGAAGAGGAAGAAGAGGAAGAGGAAGAAGAGGAAGAGGAGGAGGAAGAGGAGGAGGAAGAAGAAGAAAAAAAAGCTGACAAATTACGAATTTTTATTGATCAACGATCGGCTTGGTATACGATCGCAATCGCAAAAAAAATCTCGAATGTTTTCGCTGGTACGTCATATCACGGGGAAGGGTTATATTGGCGCGGAAGACGTATATAGACGGCTCACGTCAAATTCAACATGACCGCCATTGCTGCCGAACGATCTGACAACGACCTAACGGAATCGTTGTGGTCGTCGCTTAAGAGAAAATACAAGGGGACGGTGTGCCTTCTTAATTAGTGTACTTAGGTCGGTTGGACCGTATAGAACGGGGAATTTTTCAAGAGAAACCCGTTAAAGTCAATAGGCTATACGATAAACGAGATACGCGATAAGTTTTCTTTACGCTTTTGCTCTCTTCGTGCGACGACGACGAAGACGACGAGAGAACGAACCATCGTTCTTGGTCGAAGGAAAAGGAACGAAGAAGAAAAAGAAGAAGGAGAAGGAGAAGGGAGAAAAGGGAAAGCAAGAGAACAAAAAAAAAAAAAGGGACGGAAACGATCGTAGAACGCGTGTGTTGGCTTATCGTTCTTCCCTCGAAATAACATGTCCGATACGCGACGTCGTCGAAAATCCAATCAATCGTGCGGTTCTGACGATCTCTCGGATTCTTACGAGGAATTGAACGCCACAAAGGAGACTCAAGTGAGTGTGAGACACAACGTAGTAATTTCGATTTACGATTCACGATTCACGATTCACGATTCACTTTGCCAATTATTCGAGAGAATTTTTGCTCGATTATTTCCGAGATACTTCTTCTTTTTTCTTCCTTTTTTTTTGCCCCCTCCCCACCCCCCTCGTCTTCCACCTCGGATTTATCGGATAAGAGAAAAAATGAGGTCGGAAGTTCGATACCAAAGCTATTATAAACGAGTAAACCAATATTATGTTTAAATACATCGTTACAAATTCGACGATCTAGTTCTATTGGTAACTCGTTGGTTATCTAGTTTCGCTAATGTCTTACGTTTATCTCGGTTCGAATAATTTTTGGAATGCAAATGAAACGAACCCCCGATAAAACGCTCGATTTATTTTATTTATTCTTTTTTTTTTTGATTGATTGATTGATTGATTGATTGATTAAATTTTCGTGACAATCAATGGCCGTATTTGTGAGAACTTAGTAAAACCCCTCGTTGATTTGATTTATTTGCGTACCTGTATGTAAATTTAGTATGGTAGGTGTTATTGTTTCTCTTATAGAGTAGCGAACAAACCGATGGTCATCAAGATTCGGAATGCGATGTTTATGTAACTGATTCGGACGTCGAGTCGCAAGAAGGCGTATTGAGAGAAAGCGGAGATGGGCAAGAAGAAGAGAAACCTCAAAAGAAATTGGACGACGATGAAGACAGAAGAAATCCGCAATATATACCTAAACGTGGAACGTTTTATGAGCACGATGATAGAACTACAGACGAAGTTACTGATAATAACGCAGAGACTACGAACGAAAGAGAAACTAAAGAGAAAAAAGTGTGGAAAGATAAAGAGGATAGATGGGATCATGATAGATATAACGACGAGGAACAAGCTCCAAAGAGTCACGAAGAATTGATAGCGGTGTACGGTTATGATATTCGAAACGAAGAGGGTCCACCTAGAGCTAGAAGGAGAAGAAGATACGGGTAATAATTACATCTTGATTATAAATAAATGTAATGAAGTTAAATGTTTTCTTATTCGACTTTTAATATATTATCAATATACGCAGACGTGGTCCAAATAAATATACACGTAATTGGGAAGATGAGGATGCTTATGGTAAAACCAGTAATAATACAACATCTAAAAGCAATAATAAGAAGTTTAATAGAAGCGGAGAAGATTTCCCCGCACTTGGTACTAATAAGGTGAGTATAACTTTCCTTAAAAATATTATTTTTTTTTGTTCAAAAAAATATTAGAATACATGCGACATAATAACATATATTAGAATAGTTTGCTTTGTTGTTACATACAAAGTAGATTTTTAATTGACTAAATTACATATCGCTGATATTGATAGATGGGACAGCATTGGACGTTAACCTCATTTCTTTCCTTTACTTTTCTTTTTTTTCTCTTTGACTGCTAAGGTCATTAATGTCAATTGCAAATTTTATATTACTCGTCATTTTGACGCGTACAATTGCGTAGCCATTTAAAACTATATTTAAAGAATATTATTTCTTCAACTTTGATTATTATAGAATTCCTCCGCAACTGTAGAAGAACCAGTAATATCATCGGCATGGTACAATAGTAAAAGTAAAACTATAAATAAAACACAGAATTTTCCACCTTTACAATCACAGCAAGATGGGCAAAAGACAAAATCTTCAGGAGCATCTGTTGGCCATACGTAAGTAAATGTTGCGACAACTGTTATCATAAATGATATTTATTTTAATTGTTTTTTTTTTCTTTTCTTAATTATTTTAATTGTAGAAATGAAAACAAAGTTCCAAATGAGTCCAATAATCCAGTTTGGAGAAAAGAGGGAAAACATGGAAGCCATAATCAGAATACAAATGGAAATAATGGATCTAGTGGAGATGCGGAGAAATCCGTTGAAACAAAAATTTTACCTAGAGAAAGTAACAAACGGAATGTACAAGAGTCGACAAATTTCGGAACAGGCAGAACTCGTGGAAGAGGATTTAAGGCAAATGCTAATAACAATGTATTGAGCAATAGAACAGTTGAAACCAAACCAAAAGGTAGAGGAGCTGGACCAATAAATTCTGAAAATAGACGAAGTAATGCAATACAGCATGACGATGATAATCAAATTACGCATGACATGAAAAATATTCACATCAATGATGGTGGACAATATCATCAAAGTGGTAAACATAATAGTGAGTTGACAATTTATAAATGAGAAATAAAAGTTTAATAAATGGATTGAATTTTATTTTTAAATCTATTTTTTTTCTCTTTTTTTTTTGTTTTCGTAGAAAATTACTATGCACAATCCCCAGGTCAACAAAGAGCAAACACTGTTCCACCAAGAATGCAGCAACAGCAATCTCATCAAACACAATCACAGCAAGGACATCAGCAACAACAAACAGCTCAGCATCAACAACAGCAGGATAGTTCTGCTAATAGACCAAAGCGTTACTCCAGCCTTCGTCAACGTCCAACGGTTTCCGAGAATCCCACGCAACAAAATTATCAGCCCTCGCATGGACAACACGGGCAACATACGCAACATACGCAACATACGCAACATACACAACATACACAACATACGCAACATACGCAACATACACAACATACGCAACATACGCAACATACGCAACATGCGCAGCATGCACAACAGCATGGGCAGCATGGGCAGCATGGGCAGCATGGACAACACGGACCACATGGGCAACACAGTCAACACGGTCAGCATGGTCAACACGGTCAACACAATCAACACGGTCAACATGGTCAACACGGTCAACACGGTCAACACGGTCAACACGGTCAACACGGTCAACACAGTCAACATGGTCAACATGGATATTTTACTCCTCAAGGTAATTAAACAAAATTTATTCTACGTATGATAGAATAATAAAATTAGT
>OU426860.1:8052147-8059647 GCA_911387685.1 Dolichovespula media
TAACTCGTGATATTGGTCATTCGAGTCGTTCTAGCGCGATTGTTTCGTTTCTTGAAGCAAGGAAATGCTCGCTTGAATTGCCTCCGAAATTTACCTGCAACAGAGGAACCACCAAGAATTTACGTTTTATTTATCAATTAACTCGAAAGAAATAACGCTAAGGCGAACGAGGAATTTTTTTTTTTTTTTTTTTTTAAATATATACATAAATATTATATCCCAAACATAGTTGAGGATAATGCCGATAGCCCTAAGGGTAAGCTATATTGTGCGGTGATGTCGATGCGCATAGTTATTGGCCGTTTATTTAAAAAACAAAAAAAAAAAGAAAAGAAAAATATGTGAGACGACAAATTTAATTATTCGATTATATGCCCAATAACTCGAATGCTCCGACCACTTGTTGCTTGCTACGGTTACTTTGAATAAATTACAAAAAAAAAAACTTATCTATGGAGCTACTAATAAATGTATATGTACATATATGTAGATTTTTTTTTGAATACACACACATATATATATATATATATGTATGTATATACCTATCTAGTTTTAATATGCATTATAAAGGTATTATAATATTTAACGAAACAAAAAAAAATATATATATATATTATAACAATTCGTATATAAATAACGATTCAAATATCGTTTATAAAATGTATGAAAAAATTGAAAAAAGAAGGAAAAATAAAAAAAAAAAGAAATACATATACATATACATATATTATATATATATATATATATATATATATATATATATATATATAAATATATATATATATATATATATATATATATATATATATATATATATATATATATATATATATTATATATATATATATATATATATATATATATATATATATATATATATATATATATATATATATATGTACATTATACATTTCCGTTTATACCAATTATATCACATGCTTCATACGTCTCTACGAAACTAATGAGAAACTATGAGCTACAGGTACCGTTATTATACTTAAAATATCATTTGTCGCTTTATCGAAGTAAATAGGGCGGGGGTGGTGTAGGGGAGGGCCAATAACTACTAGAATCATGTGTGTGTGTATATATATATATAGCTCACCCTCCAAGCATAATCGACTTTGCCACCGGTACTGTTCTCATCGCCGTTTTTTTTCTGATCCGTTCCACCGAGATTCGTTTCCATCATGGTTTCAACGGATTTCTTTTGGCAGGAGGACGGCCGTTTTACGGAGGACACAAAGGGATCACGAGAACATCGGAGCGTAGAATGGTAGCCATTACCCATTCTATAAGCGTAGTTGCTCAGCCGATGGGTCGCATGGCGATCATTCGCATTGCTCGTGGGTGTACAATCTCGAAAAGTACGCCGAAATTCGTGCCGGAACTTACCTATAAATTAAAACATCTCCTGGCACCGTTCTTTCTTTTCTTTTCTTTTTTTTTTTTTTTCTTACTTTTTCTCTTCCTCTTATTAATTAATCTATTAATCGATTTCTTTTTAATTTTCTTTTTCTTTTTTTTTAAATTTTTCTTCTTTTTGTCGATTAATTGATTCATTAATCGACTTCTTTTTATTTTTTCTTCTTCTTCTTATCAACTAATTAATTTATTAATCGATTTCTTCTCATTTTTATATTTTTTCTTTTTTCTTTTTTTGGGGAGGGGGAGGGGGAGGAGGGTTATTTTGTTTTACGTTCCTTCGATCGATCTACTCGGACGTATACAATAATCTCAGTCTCGTTTTGTTTTCGTTAAAAGTGTTTCGGTAATTTTTAAAACACCGAGAGGTAAACGATTTTATTTCTATTTCTATTTCTATTTATTTATTTATTTATTTTTTTTATTTTTAATTGATCCCTTAAACTCGACGTTAATCTTTTTATTTTTGTCGTATTTTATTATTGGTTTTTTTTTTTTTTTTATTGTCCCGGACATACAATCGCGATTTCGGTTTCTTCGACGACGGAGAATAAATTTACGATTTCTTTAGAACATTGTAATAGTTCGTTCTTATTAAAAAGTGTTCCAATAATTTTTAGACCGTCGGGAGGTACGATTTTATTTCTATTTTTATTTATCTTCTTTTTGCGACGTTTAGTTTTTATTTTATTTATTTCTTTTTTCTTCTAACCTATACATAAAACGAAAGTGCATCGGTGAATTATCGGAACGTACTTGATTAGTTTTGTTCGTAAAATGACGTAATTTATAAGGGATGGTATACTATTCCTTTGTCGTTAAAATAATTATGCAATAGCGACGACAAAATAATTTCCTCTTATTCTTGAGATACGATATATATATATATATATATATATATATATATATATATTTACATATTTATATAAATATCGAATTATTCATACATCTTTAAATCGATATTTTTTTTGTGTGTTAAATAATCTACCGTGATAACAATTTATGATTTAATAATTGATTCCATAAAAATTAACCTTTCTTATTTTCTTTTAAACGATTAAATTAATAATAATTATTAATAATAATTTTTTTTAAACAAATGAATATTACTTCATTGGGATAATCAATCGTTTATCGTTATTCCCGTTAAATTACCGAGAAATTGAAATTTACTAGAAACCAATTTTCTTCTGTTCCTAATACGCCGAGATTAAGCCGTGTCTCTACTTAATGAAAATCAATCGTTTTCGGAATGTTTTTAAGAAGATATTATTAAAAATGACCGACCCAATTAAATCTTTCGTTAGATGTTATAATTTAAACGAATCGCGAGGATCGATGTTGCTTTCGTTTAATTATCGATCATTGTTAATCATTTTAACGATGCTCGTTTTATAGTACGTTGTATGTAGTACTTCGTGTTTGTCGTTTAATAAATTAATTTATCGTTATTGAACATAAGGTTAAAACGCGACAATTTTTTTTTTTAACTTGTCAACGCTTACTTCGTTTCACACGTTAACTAATGGGATCACCTCATAATTTTCTATTAATATTACGATATCAATTATATTCGATATTATTATTATTATTATTATTATTAAACTCATTCGTTCGCTATGATCTAGTCAAGATTAAATATATATACGTGCAATAGTATTTCACAGAAGGTAAAAATATCACGTAAGTTACGAGATCGGTATTATATACAATATATGGTAGATATCTTGGATTATGGCGATATTGAGATCGTCGTAAAAGAGGCTGTTTCTTTTTCTTCTTTTTTCTCCTTTATTTCTTTTTCTTTTTTTTTTGTTATTACGAAACGCGAGATATGGAAAAGCATGTAGTATCACACACGCAACTTATTAAATATACACCGGGTGATTCACTAAGAGCCTTTCCTCCCCTCCAAATAATAAAAAAAAATAAAAAAAAAAAAATAAAGAGATAGAGAAACAAAGATCCAAGGAAAAAAGGGGGGGGGGACGCTTCGACGTGAGCTTACAAGGAGAGATTGTAAATAAGAATCATAATTTATCAAAAAGGGTGTTATGGAGTCGTTTCTATATAAAACCGAAAATGCGTGGGTAGGTAGGTGAGAGGGGGGGGAAAGGGAAGAGAAGAGATTCAAGGATATCCATCGAATAAAAAGGTCCTTGAGCGTTGCGAAGGTATCCCGTCGGACAACGAGGATCGAAGATATAAAAACTGTCTTGGGGAGGAGGAGAGAGAGAGAGAGAGAGAGAAAATAACGGTACCGAGCATACTGTTCCTATAATTTATATGCACCGTCGTTAAGGGTGCGGGAGGGAGATGGGGATGGTCTGGGTAGAAAAAACCCCCCGTCCATGTGCTCGTCCCGCACATTCGTGCGATATAAATCCGATCGCTATTCTACGATAACGAGACGGATACGAATACGCGAGATCCCTCGATCCCGGGATCGATCAATTTCGTGTTAATAATCCTTTGCGGCAAAATTGAAAAGGTTATACACGTCTTATGACGGAAGGCAATTTGTCCGAGACAGAAGTATTTATTTCTACGTCTACGATAACTCGATCGAGATACACGTTGAATGCGAACGGAACTTACGATAATATTTCGATTATCGAGCTCGTTATACACCGGGCGCGCGAAATTTCAAGATTCGAAAATTATTTCTCACTTTTCGTATCGTCTTACGACGATTTTACGAGAGAGAAAGAGAGAGAGAGAGAGAGAGATCACGTATAAAACGTTGGTTAAGAATAATAGAAGATATTAAAACTTTGCGAGAGGGGGGGAAATAGGTTGTACTCCTCGATACATCCTGTAAATATGGATTGGATCGAGTCTCGATCGTTATTACGGTTTATTTAACGAAATAAAAATGAAATTCAATGAGCATTAACTCACGCGCGAGAGAAAGAGAGAGAGAGAGAGAGAGAGAGAGAGAGATACGAACAAAGTTTTACCCATCTCTAAAAACCAACTCCGTTATTCTTTTGACGACTTTTATATTTATACAATAATAATATTATAGATTTATCGGTACGTTTTCTTTCTCCCTCTCTTTTTTTGTTGTTGTTCTTCTTCTTCTTCTGTTCTTTACTTTTTTTTTTCCTTTCATTCTTTCTTTCTTTCTTCTCAAGGAAATAGAAATTCGATGACCCAAATGATCGAACCTAACCTAACTCTATACCTTAACACCAGTGTATAATGTTTTTAACGGGGGGGGGGGGGAGAAAGCATTTGCGTGCATCACCTTTAATAAGAAATTGTCTTACGAGATCATCGATATCTTTCATTTAAGGGGTGTCTGTGCTGTGTGTGTGTGGGGAAGAGGGGGGGGGATACGCTCGGATATCGTTGGAGAGAAAAGGATGCCAATTAAATACGACACCGTATAGCGGGGTAATGGGGGTGAGAGTAGGGTTGAAGGGAATCTATATTTTATCTTATAAAGAGGATTCGCCAAGAGAAATCCATTATTTTTGCCGGTCACGTGATTTTCTTGTTTAAACGAGCGATGGTGGTACCTCTATTGAATATGCTTTGCATATATTTTATACACACATACATACATACATATATATGAATGTATGTATGTACCTACTATATAAGCATATTTAAACGTACGTAACAAAATTTCGCGTTAATCACGATTCATGTGGTCCTATGTTTAACTAGATTAGAATTCAACTGTTCCCCCCCCAAAAAAAAGCGTGTAATAATATCGTTTAATTACCGCTCATAAAATTGTATATCAAGGGATTCATGGCGCTGTTGACGTAACAAAGCCAATGAACGAACAGGCTCACTTTGACCGACCAGTCGCCCGACGGCAAGAGCATGATGTATCTGAAAAAAAGAAGCAAAACAAAAAAAAAAAAAGAAAACACAAGGATTAATTTTGAGACACATTAACGAGTCGTTTCCTTACGTCGATCGATCGATTGGCTTAAAAAACGCGCGTTCTTTCGTTCCAATATTTACGAAATATATGATATTCTTCAAAGATATCGTCGAGTTTGACGATTTTATTTTCTTTGTCTCTCTCTCTCTCTCTCTCTCTCTCTCTCTCTCTTTCTATCAACATACTTTAAGATCGACATCAGATGCACCGGAAAATAGCAAATGGCGAATGTGACGACTATGGCTATCAACATCTTTGCCGCTTTTCGTCGTGATCTCAATTGGCCCTCAGGATTTCCAGCACCGGTGGAACGTATCTCACCTATCTGACAGGCTCTGCTAGTCACTGTAACATATAACAACACACGTAATACGCATACGTATAATTCATCTTTGCTAAGATTAGATTCACGCGATAGATAATATTTACTTTAATTCGCATATCCATGAAAATATAATATCAGGGTGTCCCCGTATGTATCTTACAAATATCCCCTTAAGTTTCTTCTTCCGCGTTACGCTATGAATTACTGTGAAAAAAAAGAAAGAAAACAAAAATAAAAAAAAAAGGAGGAAACTCATGGGACACCCTAATGTTCATATTTAACGACTTATACCATTTAATAAATTCTACATCGTCTTTTTTTATCTATGAACGTAACGAAGTAAAGGGTATACGCTATGAATGAGTATGAAAAAAAAAAAGGAAGAAACTTATGGGACACCCTAATGTTCATATTTGACGAGACTTATACCATTTAATAAATTCTACATCGTCTTTTTTTTTATCTATGAACGTAACGAAATAAAGGATATATACGTGGAATGATATTGTCGTTTTTTTTTTTTCTTTTACTCACAGTTATGTCCAGGAATATCGCTACGCCAAAGTACGTGTACTATTTGCCAGTAGGTCAGGGTCATGAAAATTAACGGTACGACGTATAACAAGGTTAACTTTATCGCCCAAAATATAGTTTGTTTCTCGTGGCTCCATGATGGCTTGCATTGCGTGTAAAGTATCGTCTTTACCCTACTCTCGGATGGTACCGTGTGTAATACCAATATATCTGGAATATCTGTATGAAATAAAATCGTATTCGATTCATTTGATTATTATCGTGGATTGTAACTGCGGTTATTCATAAATATACATATATTACGTCGAGATTAATGATTTATCATCCAATGTATCATTATAAGTGAAAGATAAAAATCTAATTAATATTAATGCCTCGATGCGTTTAATATTACTGAACGATCGTGTTATATCGAATATTATATTACTTTTAATATGTCAAAATAATATTGATATTAATTCATTAATTGATATATATATATATATATATATTTATTATATAACGATTATATTATTTTTATTATTATTATTATTATTATTACCAAAAAGAAAAGATACCGTCCAGATAACGGCAATCGCCGTTTTCGCCCATCTAGTAGTAGACCTGAATCTCAATGGATAACAAATGGCGTACCATCGGTCTATCGATATGCATGTCAATGTTAAAACGCTAACGCTCACCGAGACTGTCTGTAATAATAGAATATACAAAAAGGGGGATTTGAATTTAAATATCATTTATTTTTGAGTGTTGCGTCCGCGTCCCCCTCCCTCCCACCCCGCCCCCACCCATCCAAATCCGTACTCTTATGTAATACTATTTCTTATCTGATAAGAGTTTAAGGTAGAACGTATAAGAGGAATAAATTGGCGACGCTTGGTTTCGACTTAAACGCACGCGACGATAAAAACGAACGCAATTGAAGTTGAACCTTATTTGCAATTGAATAAAAGAAAAGTAATTTGCTTATAGATTAGCATAACCGACCGTTTAACAGGCGATGCCGCATTTTCTTCCGCAGTATCACGGCCCGTAACGTTCGAAGGCAGATATTCTCGTTTAATATAAGTTCTAGTTCGGATTTACGTTACGAGAGGGGAGAGAAAAAGAGAAAAAAGAAAAAAGAAACAAAAGAGGAGAAACGAAATATTTTCAATATTTTCGATCGATCGATCGATCGTACTTTGTAGAAACTATGCGTACGGAGAAGAACGCTCGACAATGGGCGATTCAATTGAACGTTTCGAAGTCACGAGGATTCAAAGTTTAAATAATACGTTCGATGCGGAAACCAGATTCCAAAAGGATTTTACTT
>OU426860.1:8064647-8139647 GCA_911387685.1 Dolichovespula media
ACTAACAACAGGAGGAGGAAGGAGGAGGAAGGAGGAGGGAGGCAAGAGGAGGGGGAGGGGACAATAAGAATATACATCCAGGAATCTATTCGAAACGAACTCTCCCGCGGATAATTTTGTATCCTTACGATGGCCTTAAATCGATAGGAATCGATTAATCGATAGTAATCGATAGTAATCGATTAATCGATTAATTGAAGACGGTACCCAACAAACAACCAATGTGATTCCCAACCGTGGATATTATCGATCGTACGAATGTACATAATAAATATGTCGTTTCGTTAATCGATAAATCGTCGATAATTTATCGATAAATATATCTACCTCCACGATTTTAATCTTATTATTATACCATTGCGATCGTTACTTTTATACGCACACACGTATGTACGTACGTATGTATCTATGTATAAAATTGAATAAAATAAAAACCATCTACTAGTTGGAGAAAGAACAGTCGATAATTGAATTTCCTTTCGACGTTCTGTAATTCTCTTTTTTCTCCCTTTTCTTTTCTCTTTCTTCTTTTTTTTTTTTTTTTATTTATTTTACTTCGATTGCCACGTAAAAGTGGTTCGGAGGTACGGAGGTAGTACTTTCTAACATCTGTTACGCGTTGGACAATCTCAAATTACGATCATAAAACGATGATCGAGTTCGTTCGATCGCACGAAACGCGCCATGTCTCGCGTTTTTATCCCTTCTCTGTTTTTTTTTTTTTTTATTTTTTTTTTAATTACCTCAAGATCAATTAAAACGCAGGTAAAAGGTAGCAATTAAAAGTAATTATTATACGCGTATTCCCATAGTGTGTCAACGGTACGATGATGTAGAATCTATTTAATAATGTTATAATTATACGTCGTTCCAAACCGTTCGATCTTAATTGAATGGAAGGGTTTAAAAGAGGGAGGGGAGATGAAGAGAGAGAGAGAGAGAGAGAGAGAGAGACGGGGAAAACAAAACAAAAAATCGAAAAGATAACGACCGTAAGCTCTTTGACGGCGGTAAAAGGCGAGATTCCTTTTAATTTCTTCCATCGGCCAATAAACGTCGCGAGATTTTCCAATATGGCCGAACTTCTTTGCCTTCCTTTTCATTTATTTTTTACTTTTAACTTCTTTTTCGCCTTTTAACTTCTTTATCCTTCCTCCCTCCTCTCTCACCATCCGATTCTATCTATTCTTATAGCAACGGCCAATTTTATAAGTCCACCTGCCCCGAAGTGGTTATCAACGTTAAAAATGAAAAATTGAGATCAGATAATCCGCAACTTTTTCTTTGTTCTTAATATTTGTAATTTTTTCTTTCTTCTTTTCTTTTTTTTTTGTTTTTGTAAATCGCATCGATCACCCGCAACTTTTATTCGACGTATAGTATCGATTTCCATTTGAAAAGAAAAAAAAAAAAAAGGAAAGAAAGGAAGAAAATAAAAAGGGAAAGACCTAAAAAAATATTGTTTATAGCTTCGGTGTCTTGACAACGGTAGACCCTATGAAAAATAGCCTCGATAAGTACTGCGTTTCCCCTCCCCTCCCCTACCCTACACATCCTCATCCCCATCCCCATCCCCATTCCCATCCCCGTGTTCAAATTCTAGCAATTTTTCTTTCGAAACGTTATTGTTTAGAAAAGCAATAAGAATCGAAGAGCATTCGGTCTTTGCAATATCGAATACATATAAAACATTCTACGTTATGTTGACACTATATACAAACAGTTAGAGAAACTTTTATCTACTGATCAAATAATCAATATTCATTATGTCCAATTAATTTTAATTAATTAATACAGGACCATCGTTGTTTGATTTGCAGCACTTGCATCAATCGCATCGATCTGTAACTATCAAGGTCAAACATTCGAACAAAAATTATATGTCAAGCAAATATTTCTACTGTTGAAATAATGACGGTATTTAATGATCCTTGAAAAGAAAAGAAAAGAAAAAAAAAACAAATGTTGAAACATCAAAGCGACTTGGGAAATGGACGACTGACTCTACCCATTGGTATCGTTTAATTTTCTCGCGTGTGTCCAGATTTTTCGAAAGAAATAAAATATCAATCCATCCAATGTTTGCATTAATATCGTCCGACGTACAACAGTATTTGCCTGCATATTTGCCGTTCGAAAACATAGAGAAAAAGAAAAACAAAAAGAAAAAAAGATTATACGAACGTTGTTAAAGTTCCGTAAAAAAAAAAAAGAAAAAGAAAAAAGAAAAGAAAAGAAGAAACAATTCACGAGCCCAAGTCGAAACAATTTGAGGAATCTTGAACTATGTAGAGCGTCGAGCGGCACATGTAAATTATTAACGGATGTGACGAGCTAGTCCGTGCAATTAGGAAAATGTTTCTTTCGTTCGTTAAAAAAAAAAAAAAAAAACCCTTCAAGGCCATTGTTGGGATCGCTCGTGCGTGGTTTATCGTGGAGGAAACAAATTTTTTTATATATCGTCGGATCGTGCTAAGGGATAGTTTTATTCCTCCGTGAAATATCGTTTCGTTTTATTTCGAGAGTGCTCTTACCCGATCGATATTAGTTCGGTTAGAATATATCGAGAAATTCTTTCGCGTTTATTGGGAACGATCTAATCGCGGATATCGCGAGTCACATGATTAAATCGTAACGCGTTTCTCGAAGGAGAATCAGAAGAGAACATCACTGTTTTCGAAAGAACGTGACACATGTTTCGATGGCAACGAACGAATACTTAAAAAAAAAAAAAAAACAAAAAAAAGGGATTTGTTAGAGATTCCGAATTAATCCTTAAGTTGACGTATCCTTTCGTGCTACGTACGTAAAGTTCCGAGTTTGATTTAGAAGTCTCAAATACGACGAAATACACGTTCCATGCATTTGCCTCGGATAATCCCTTCTTCAAGCTTTACCGACATATTGTATTATATACTATATATATATATATATATATAGGGTGTTTCGAAAATCGTGGAAATTATATAGGAAAATCCGAATGACGATTATCAACTTTATTTAGTGTCTATCTATATATACATATATGTATGTACATATATATATACATACATATATATACATACATACACACATATATATATATGTATACTTATATATTATATTTTCCGGAATCGGAAACCTATCGATATTCACTTTCATAAATCATATGAAATATCAGCGTCCAATATATACTGCGACTTCCGAGAGTCAACTATCCTCCTTTATATATATATATATATATATATATATATATTTATATTATATATTACAGCTTGTACAAAATCAATGATAGGATGATATATCGTTATCGAGTGCCTTACCCTTCGAAAGTGTCTTTAAATCGTTTTCGAATCCAGCGATCAGGAACAATTCGAAGAATTCAAATACGGCAGGATCAAAAGCGATTTGAAGAATTTCAAATATGGCGTATTACGGAACTCTTATTCGCACGTATCGCGCGTTGTCTTCTTGCTTAGGTGGCAGAGAGTCAAATGTTGCATGTCGCAAATAACGTCTAACGTCTTTCGTTCCTCTCGGATACTTACCTACCTACCTACCTACCTACCTACCTTACCTACCTTGCCTAGAGAAAAAATAACCACATAAAACAAGCATTCTCTTTTCACTGGGACGAAAAATTGAAATATTTCAATTCAACTTTTACGATCTTGAGACTCCCATACATACATTTTGCCTACAATTTCTCCAAAATTTTTCGGAGAGTAAAGCCGATCGGTTTTATCCTCCACTACGATAGCATACGATAAAGGTCGAAAGAAAAAACGAAGTTCGAACCTTTTTTTATTTTTTTTTTATTTTTTTTTGTGAATTCCGACGAATCCGTTTTTCCGATTAACGTCCACGGTAGGACGCGTTCTAATGATCGGTCGAACTCTTTGATCACGTTCGATTAGAACATTTATTTCGAAATTAAACCGACGGCCGAACGGGTAAAATTTTGGATTTTTCCATTCCTTCGTTCTCTCCCCTTTATTTCTCTTCTTTCACGTTTCAGCGATTCCAATCGACGATTCCAGACGACGTACGGCTGGATTGGGGCGGGTGAGAGGGGGGGGAGGGAATCCGTAAAGAAATTTTCTATAATACTGGAAGTATCATTTTTGGCACGAATAAACAAAAATATTCGCGAGAACGTTTTATATATAATAAACGTCGTTCGACGAAATCGTATTATAGCCAAATATTTACCTTACGAGCTTTGTTCTTTCTTGAAAAAAAAAAAAAAAAAAAGAAAAAAAGAAAAAAAAAAATAATTCGAGATACGCGTGAGATCGCGCCGGCGTTCGTGAGTGGTCAGCAAAATTCAAATCCTTTGTGTTCTTATGTAATCGCATTATCGGTAACACGTGACTCCAAAACTATTCCACGTGGAGTGCATAAATTATGGAAGAAGATTTATGGTAAGGATTATTTTATATAAAATCGTACAACATCGTTCATTATTATTTTGCATATACGATTATACTTCTTAAAAAGAGGCGATAAGTTATATTTGAGAAAAAAAAGAACAATGAATAAATAAATAACAAACGAATGGATAGAATGACTTATAAAATGTTATAATAATAATAACGATTCGAATCAAATAACGCATGAAATCTACCGGAAAATAAACGTTTTCTATATACTCCCGTAATTCGTGCTCAATTCCATTATATTATATATATATATATATATATATATATATATATATATATATATATATATATACACGATATACAGTTAAGTGTACGTACATAGTTGTACACGTACAAATATATTTGTTGATGAAGCGATATAACGTAACTTTTGACTTTCAGATATATCCAAATTTCGCATTTATGTACGTAGATAAAGTGTAGTTCTCCTTTTTTTATATATTTATATATATTTTTTTTTTTTTCGTACTTGTACGTGCACGTGGCATATAATTTTTTTTCGCGTTTAAAGAGCGATAGAGCGACGAGTCTCGTTCGCTCGACAACTTTATCGTTAAACGCAAAATAACTTTCCTAGTTACTTTCAGTAATTTCCACGGTGATTACGAGGGTAGTAATTTTTTTAAACGCTTTTGTGTGCGCGCGTAATAAAAAAAAAAAAGAAAGAAAAAGAAAGAAAGAAAAGATAGAAACAAGAGGAGACGAGTACGAAAATAAAGGCATCGAAATATCCGTTGAATCTCCGTCCTTACTATTTATTTTCCTCCACCTTTACCCTCATTTATTCGCACGAGTGAAAAGTCACGTAATTTTGATCACGCATTGCATCGCGATGTGATAGATGGATAGCCAAATGGATGGATAGATAGATAGATGGATAGAGAAAGAGAGAGGAGAGATTTATTGTTTCAACGTGATACGCCCTAAAGGGTGGAACTTTCGTCGATTCTACGGCTCAGAAACAAGACTTATGACAGACATGAAAGGTATTGTAAGGTTGTAACCAATGACGATGCGTGTACACTCATATACGTACGTACGTCCGTGCGTGCCAGTGTCCAGTGTAACAGTGTAACAGTGTAACAGTGTACCAGTGTATCAGAATGCGCGCGCGCACTTATTGAATGTACCATACATGGACGCATCGATGGGAATTGAGGTTAGAAATGCGCGGCTCGTATCTAAATACGACAATGTACGCGCATGCATATGCAGAAGCGTGATAAACCGGTCGAATAATATTTCTCTGAACAATAACCATTGAAAGCACTCTCTCTCTCTCTCTCTCTCTCTCTCTCTCTCTCTCTCTCTCTCTCATCGTATGTACAACCTCACAGGACCCAATACACCGGAAGGTTCTGCATCTAAACAGGCAATCGACTTTATGTGCCTTGATCCGATGGACGTACCGTACGTTCCGCCAGCTAACTAACAGGTCACAAACTTCATCACAGCTTTACCGGAGACACTCTTGGACACCATTTAATTACATCTACGTCCATGCGATGTCTCATTTGCTATCGTCTTTGTCGATACCCCAATAAGTGGGACTCTAATAATCGATGGTTGAAGTTAACCATCCCGATTCTAACTTCACTTTATAGTCTTATATAATTTTATTTATTTATTTTTCTCTATTTCTCCCTCTCTCTCTTTCTATTTTTCTTTATTTATTTTTTTTTCCTGTTCTTTTTCTTTTCTTTTTTTTTCCTTTATAGATCCACCATAATTACGTCTACAACGAGACGAGATCTATGACAATTAACGAGAATTGTAAATTTAAAATAGTCAACGATATTTTGAAAATTTAACGAATCACCGTAGCTCGACCACGTTCTTGAACTTTACGCGTTGACGATCGATAATAATAATAATAATACATACATACATACATAAATACATACATAGATACATAAATACATACATTCGACGCTCGAACGATTTTTAAAAAAATTTTATCGGATCGATCGATCGTTCGTTCGTTCGTTCGTACGCACGCGTGCGCGCGCGCGGAGCGTTATGTATAAACGTTTTTCGAATCGATTATACTGAGAGGAGACGTGAATCTTTCGAGCGATTGTAATTTTACGGTTAGAAGTTAATAACAATGGACGATAAAAAAGTTATTCCTACGACGTTACAGATCGACGTTACGAATTCGTTATTGGATAATCCAATGTGTGTGGTTAGCAACTTGAAACTCGCACGTTCCCTTTCAAAAGAATCGTTATGAACGATCCCTCGTTCGTCCATCTCGTATTCGTCGTCGTCGTGGTAGTCGTTGGTGTGTTAATCAAATTATTACTAAATCTATTACATCACCCCAGTTTGTAATGTAATGCATTCGATAACCCAGAGGGTACCGACAAATCGGGTTCCCTGTTATATTATCGCCCTCTTGCGATTCTTAAACACGAAGATTGACGTTCCACCACGCACACGTTTTTTCATTCTCCTCCCCCCCCTCCACCCTCGTTCGCTCTACCAGACACATATATTACCACGAGCTATCGCTCGGAATAATGTCAAATACGAGGAAGATGATGATGATGATGATGATGATGATGATGATTCGATCATTTATCTTTCAACACTTTAACGCACCTTTCTTACGCAATCACGATAATAACAGGAAAATAGGTAGCCTAGACCATCAGATCGATTATTCTCTCTCTCTCTTTCTCTTTCTCTTTCTCTCTCTCTTTCTCTTTCTCTCTCTCTCTTTCTCTTTCTCTCTCTCTCTCTCTCTCTTTCTAATTTATTTCTACCCCCTATCTAATTCGTCAGAGTTATTTCATTTGTTTCGAGAGAAGAATAAAAAAGAAAAAAAAAAAAGAAAAATCTTACGAACTCCGATCGCAGTCGTGAAAATAATTCCAATGTTTCGTCGTTATTATTTATACGACATATTTAAGTGTAGTGTTTTTCTTTTTCTTTTTCCTTTTTTTTTGATAGAATTATTTATTTGGAGAAATGAAATTTTTGTTTAATCGGTTAGAAAACCAGTCGATTGTATAGAGTCAAACCGATTTTTCATCCTTTCAACGGAAAGAATTTTAATTTTATGCTCGCGTCTATATACGTAGTATATAAGAAAGGAATTATTCTACAACGACCTATCGTAATTAGTTAAAGAGGAACGTTTCAGGACCGTGTCTTTCGAGCACGCTTGAAATAACACATTCCTCATTTAAAAATCTATGGCTCTGGAGGAGGAGGAGGAGGAGAAGGAGGAGGATCGCGTGAAATGCGTCGGGTATTTACAATTGGCGTCACGTAAAAACGTACTAATCAATCCACCGTTATTATCGGCGAGATATGGGACGGGGAATTTTTTTCGTCGGCCGATAAACTCGTTTATTGCGTTCCATTCTTCGTGAAAAATATAATCTCAGAGCGGAGCCCTTCGCGCGAGGGTCACGAAATAATAACTTAAATAATTTCGATCGAGTACCTCGGTCCTTATTTGTATTAAAAAAAAAATAAAAAATAAATGATGGCGTCCGATCGAATTATTAATAGTTTTTGTTTTTATTTTATTTTTTTTTTATTTCAAACGTGCGTGCGTGCGTGCGTGTGTGTATGTGTGTGATATAAGTTAGCATGCGAGAGTCGGTATTATTACATTTTTATTTTATATGCCAGGACGACGATAAACGTATACGAGAGGCTAAGATAAAAGAACGCAAAATGGCGCGTCAAAAGAATATTTGTGATGTACTTATACACATAGGTGTGTGTATATATGTATGTATGTATGTATTTATATATATATATATATATATCTTTTTTACATGTATACATATATACATATATATGTATATTGAAAATTCAAACATAAACGCTTGATAGTTTAATCCGAGGTATCGTCATTTTACTTCGTAACACAATGCATGATTAGCCTCATATTATCTTGAAGTTAATCTCGAAAGAAGCAAGAGATTAGCTCTTTTGTCCTTTATCGTCAAGAAATTTCCAATTTTCTCTCTCTCTCTTTTATAAGAAATTTGTATAAAATGTTATTAAGTGTATAACATTATATATATATAATTTCGAAAGACAAAAATTAGAAAAAAAAATTGCAGAATTGCAGTCATTTAATGTTTTTCTTAAGGTCAGAGATCTAATTATATTACTCTCTCGGGAGGATAAAAGAGAGAGAGAGAGAGAGAGAGAGAGAAAACTCACTACTACTTCTAAAAAATTAATGAGAAATTTTTAAGTGGCTTCTAACTATTATAAGAAGAAGAAAATTGACTAATTTCATTATTATATGGAACACCCACCAACCCCCACACGTAACCAACAATTTATTCTCATTTTTCTTCTAGTAGGAAATTTTGCGAACGAATAAGATCATAAAAAAAAGTTGTGAATCAACGCACCCTCTCCCTTTTCATTTTCCCCCTTTCTTCTTCCTCTTCTTTTTCCCTTAAAAGAAAACTTTTTCCTTTTCGAATACAATTAGTTGGAGGCGTCGGTGCTTTATACATGGCAGCCAACAACCCCGCGGTTACAAAAATTACGTGCTGGGTATGTCTTGATATCCATACCCCGCCGTCCGGTAAATAAAACAGAGCGACGCGCTATTAAAGTAGCGAACACCCTTTTTGATCAGACATTTCGAGCGCGAAACTTATATATTATTTTAATCGCCAATACGCAAGCGAGAAAGGGCATTAACATATCGAGCCATCTGTCGACCCGATATCGAACTAAACGATATACGCGCCAATCGTAACTACGTCGCCGAATACGAGCGCGAATTCTGAAAGAAAAGAAAAGAAAAAAAAAACAAGATTGAATTTAAACTTCGAAATCGTTTTGCGCGTAAGAACTTTTTTTTTCCGAGGACCTGTTCCCTCTTATTTTACTCTTATATCGCGATAACATTGCAAACGGAATTTTTCCAAATGCGTTTCAAGTTAAGGAATAAAAACGATGATACAGAGGAAGTTGTTAAATTTGAATCGTAATCCGTAATTAACGATCGATCGTAATTTAACGACGACATTTACGAATTCTCACGTGTTTCTCTATATAGACAAATAATAATTAATCCGACCGACGGAGAAATCCTCGAATAATTTTCCGCAACGTGGAGAACGAGAAATGTTCATGTTAACATGAATACGCACGCACGTATGTATACGTCTCTTTGTGTGTGTTCGTGTGTATGTGTGTATGTGTGCGTGCTATGTGTGTGTACGCGCGCGACGTGCGATATACTTGCACGCGAGTTAAAACAATGCCACGTTGAGAGGAGAACGAACGTGTCGAACAAAGGATTGCAAAGATACGTTGCACATGTCGGTGATGCTGCCTTGTAAAGAATTTTCCTTCGGTACGTTTTAATTATCCAAGTAAATTTATATTTTACCTTATAACACATCTCAAATCTGTTCTTTTCGATATTAATGATGTACGGATTTTTTTTATATCATATTATATATGTACATTTATATATATATATATATACATGTACTTACTTATTTTGTTGTTGTTATTATTATTATTATTATTATTATTATTATTATTATTATTATTATTATTATTATTATTATTATTATTATTGTTACTGTTATTATTATTATATTTGCGAATGTTTTAATTTTGCAGTGATTTATTAATGAACCACGTGACTCTTAAATTAAGTCACGTGACACCAAACGAGGTATCATGGGGCACTGTACTGACAGTACGTGCATTCTTTAAACGAAAATAAAGGAAGGATAAAAAGAAAGGGGAAATAGAAAACAAAGAAAAAATCGCGAGAAGAGATCTCGTTAAACGAGATATCGTTGAACGAGAAAGAAAGAGAAAGAGAAAGAGAAAGAGAAAGAGAAAGAGAGAGAGAGAGAGAGAGAGAGGAAAAGAAAGAGATTTGTTTCAAATGAGATTATACCCGCCGAGTAAATCTCCCTCTCTTGCTTTCTTTCTATCTTTCTCGTCGGAAATATACGGATAACCGATAACATCTATCCTTTTGTCGTCGAGATAGTTGAAAACCATAATTTCACGGTCGTTCGCTTTACAATATTATTCGATATTCGGTTATGCCACTATCACAAAGATACACCATCCTCTTGTACACTTTGTACTTTCATTTCCTCGGCTCCTTTATAAAGTTTAAATATCCTATCCCGACGGAGATCCTATGACGTGAGAAATTTTCTATGAAAATCCAAATTTCTTCTACCTCGATGAGAGACCAACGTCTATTCGCTTTTTCTTTTTTCTTTTTTTTTTTTTTTTTTTTTTTATAGTAAATACGCGTTAACGAAACATCCTACGAACGTTCATCCCCTTTCGGAGAGTTCCTTCCTTTTTTCTTTTTTTCTCTCCTCGGATCTCTACCAATCGAATCTACGTAAGAAATCTACGTCAAATCCGGGATGTTTAGGATCTTAATGTTTTAGGAACCCGACCATTATTTGTAAGATATAATTTAACATGGCGTAGAAGAAGCATTGATTTGAATGTATAATTCTCAAGAATATTTTATCAACGATCTCTTACCTGTAGATACGGTATGGCCTTGCAAAGTCCCCAACCGAGGAACCAAGTCTCCGTGACGTCCCAAAGTACGGTAGACGGCAAACATATGAGAATGACCAAAAGATCGGCCACAGCGAGATTGACGATGAAATAATTGGTCACCGTCTTCATCGAGTGATTACGGCATACAGCCAAACATACCAAGGAATTACCGATCAGGCCGGTGATGAAAATGATGCTGTGTAGCGTTATCATAACCCAATCGGTGAAGTTCGGGAATATATCCTCGTACATGCTCTCGAGGTATTCCTCGTCCGGTACGCAAGCGTTATTCGTGCAATTATTGTTAGCGCTTACAAAATCCAAATTTTCCGTCAACGAAAAGTAATCCGATTCGTCGTCCATGGTTCCCGTTAAAAGTGGCACGAAAAATAGGAATAACACGAGAACGAACAACCCCTGTGAACGATTCACTTCTAATTGTTTTGTTTTTTCCTTCTCTTTCCTTACGACATTAATTCCGTCTTTCTTTCCTTTATTTCTGTTTTTTTTTTTTCTTTCTTTCTCTTCCTTCTCCCTTTTTTTCCGTCCCCTCTTATTATTATTTCTATCTTTAAATAGGTATCCTCGTTGACAATAATACAAGTAGTCGTTCGAGTAAATTATTCTCGCAAATTTCGAGATATTACACGGAACCATGTAACATGGTCTAGAGGGTCCTAGAACCTTATAGAGAGATCGGTAAATGTAAGCGAGCCCGAGCAGCAACGTTTATCTCGACGCTTACGTCTTCTTCTCGAATGAAGTATATATATCGGTTGACTCCCTCGTGTGCTACAAATCGAATATGAGAACGTGGGCTCAAGGGTCTTGCATAAAGGATGTTTGAAATGATGTAGAAGTATAAATGTATGTACATATAAATGTATGTACATATATATATATATATATATATATATATATATATATATATATATATATATATATATATATATACACATGTATACAAAGTTATAGATATGAAGCTGCCCGGGTCGTGATGATACACATAATTATGTTTTGCGAATCAACTTAAAAGATACAAAACTAATAATATATGAGAATAATCACTATTGTATTTTATTTTTGTTACGCTGACGTCTTCGCTTTCTTTTTTCATTTATCCTTTCTTTCTTTCTTTCTTTCTTATACTTTCTCATTCGCAAAATTATTATTTTCATTCGTACGTCGTTTAAAAAATATATATATATATATATAAATTAAAAAAAAATATATATATATATCAAGACTATAACTCGTTGACTTTCCTCGACTTTCTTCAATGAATTCTATCGACCCGTAAAAAAGACTCCCATAAAATTATCCTACAGAAGGAACGTCACTATATATCCGTCATATGTCACAGATATAAAATAATGTATATACGTATATGTGCATCCTTCAATCCTCCATAAAATATTTCTATGAAATATTCGTGATATATCATTATTTATCTCACGTCATTGTCACTTCATACTCACTTTTTCCACGATTTCGTCGTACGACATGTCAATTTCTCGATGATTCTCGAACGTAAAAATGTTTCCTCGCTACGTACAACGGCGATCATCCGTAATACAGAGGATGATCGTTTCCTCGATTTTCTTCGAAGATTTTCTTCGACGACTCGAAATTTCACCCCTTTTTCTTTCTTCTTCTTCTTCTTCGTCTGTTTACTTTTCATCGCTCCGACATGTTCGATGATAAAACGTTAAACACCATCGTAGGGTTCAAAGTCTGGCTTACATATTTCGACGTTTTCCCCGTAAAGACGTTTATAAATTTACCTCGCGCCACTTTATTCTTCTACGCGGAATAGTCGTCTCTTTTTTTCCCTCCCTCCAATTGAAAGAAAATCCGACGAACGAAATGCACTCCAGCGAGCGTATACACGACACAGATTACTTTCGATAGTCTCTCGATTAACGAAGTTCCGATCGAGTATATAAATTGAATTAAACCCGCGTAAACCGTTACTTCGTGATAATTCGTTCAATTTAACATTAAATGCCATCCCATGGGTATTCGCTTCGCATTTAAATAGAAATACGGTGACTTTCGTAAATATATATATCGAAATATATATCGAAATATATTCGAAATATATTCGAAATATATTTATATATATATATCGAATTTTTATATTTATCTTTCTGATCGATCAAACAATGTAATACAAGACAAAATATTATTGATCTCATTCAATTAACTTTAAAAACCCTAGGGACGGTGGAGTCGAAGGGGTGAGGTGGAGAAGAGGTGAGGAAAAAAGAGTTTTTCTTTAAGAGAAACTTTCGTGAAAGATTTTTCTTTAAAATCGCTTAAGGAGTTTTTCGAGTCGATCGAAAAGAAAACTTTTGGCCGTGGTCGCGCGCACGGAAAATTTTCAATGTTACTTTCGTCGATCAAAAACAACGAATACGCGCGTAAGAAGGAAATCCCCTAACCTCGAAGAGAAAATAATCTTCCATGAAAAAGAAACGAAATAAAAGAAAAATGCAAAAAATTCATTCTTTCGCAAAGTCTGATATTCCATTTAACTAACGGTGAATATCGGTAGTAATATTTTTTTTCATTTTTTCTTTTTTTTTTTTTTTCTTCTTTTTCCCCCATCCAAACCGAGATTCACCTTAGTAAATCGTTCCCCGTAATCCCGTTATCCGCTTACCTCGACGAATTAAAAAGGAGAAAAAAACAAAAAAAAAAAACAAAAGAGAAAAAATTAAATCAACCGATTCGTAGCGTTATATATCGTAAAAAAAAAAAAAGAAAAAGAAAAAAAAAACAAAAAAAAAATTTTCTAATCATTCGTGATTCGACATTAAACGTAGGGTATCTAACCCTATCTAACCAGGTATCTAACCCCATAGAAGGAGAGGAGAGGGGGGAAATAATAATCTGTAACGACAAACGCTAACGCTATTCGTATTCGTAATGATTTTATCGAACCCTAACGTCGACGTTGTTCTTCTCTCTCTCTCTCTCTCTCTCTCTCTCTCTCTCGTCGCGAGAGAAAGAGAGAGAGAGAGGTCATAGGGCATAGAAGAAGAAGAAAAAAAAAGGGGAGGGAATCATACGAAAGGATCGAGCATAAAACAGCGATAAAGCAACGATTGAACGATTAAAACGCATATTTCTTCGTTTTGAAGCAAGCTTATCAAAAACTTTCCCATCGAAGATATCTGCTGCAATTCGTTGGACCCTACCCCCTACCCCTTACCCCCTACCCTACCCTCCCCGAAATCAACTCCGAGAAGTCTTCGCACGCGAATGCGATGCAAATGAAAATGCAAATGCAAATGAAAATGCAAATCCAAATGCGATGAGATGGGATGAAACGCGACGACCTGTTAATCGATATCGTTGAGCAAACAAAATAAAGAAAAATGATATGCGACGATAAACAACGAGTAAAACGAGGGTGGGTGGTGTTGGTACGGTGTTCTTTCTATATTTTCCAGTGCCACGATGAGTTCCGTATACCTGGATACGCGTGTGTTAAGAGAGAGAAAAACGAACGAACGAACGAACGAAAAAAAAAAAAAAAGAAAAGAAAAAGAAGAAGAGAAAAGAAAAAGAAGTAACTTTTTAAACAACAAGTTAAAACGCTCGATAAATGTCGATAAATCAACCTCTATGTTATTTTTAAGTGCGACGTTTTTACGACTCGTCTAAGCGATTACATTCTAGATAGGGAAAAAAGAAAAAATAAAAAAAAGGAATAAGAAAAACGAAAATAAAAAGAATAGGAAAAGGAGACTCGGAATTTCTTTCATTAGAAAGTTCTCACATAAATTCGATCGTTAACGATAAATTATGTTTTTGTCCTGCGTTGAAGAGAAAAAAAAGAGAGAGAGAAAGAGAAAAAGAAAAAATAATATCATTGTCGTAGAATATATATATATATATATATATATATATATATATATATATATATATATATATATATATATATATACACCACCTTTTTCGCGAAGGAACAAAAATTCCGAGCGTAAAATTTGTCGAGACCGATGAAATAATACTACCAATGGCTCTGTTGGGGGGTAGGGGAGGGGATTAACTTGATCTCGTTTCAACTCATGGTACATACATATCATTCTCTCTGTTATGCTGACGATACAAAGATACTTGTTTTTTCGTGGAATACACAAATGATACTTTACGCTTACGTCCCTATCTCTCTCTCTCTCTCTCTCTCTCTCTCTCTCTCTCTCTCTCTCTCTCTCTCTCACTCACTCTCTCACTCTCACTTGCCGTATATCTCCGAACGAGTTAACGCTTTTCAAGAGCAATAGTGCGAGCATATTAAATCTAATTAGAAAATAAATGTCCTTTACGATCTACGCCGTTATACGCATCGCACAATGCGAAAGCAAAAAAGCTCCGTGTGCGTTCTAGCACCGACTATTCGAGAAAAAGGAGAAAAGAAAAAAATAGAAAGAAGAAAGAGAGAAGAAGAAGAAGAAAAAAAAAAAGAAAAGAAAAAAACTTCGACGTTAAATGTTGAATTAACTTTTCCGAGTGATCGTTAAAACGTCGATACCGTAGGAGAATGCAATAACTTGTTTCCTCTTGTTTAACGTCGCCTGAATAATTATCAGTTTTTACAAAGAAATAATAAAACTATGGAGAGAAAAATAAAAATAAAGAAAATATACGACACATTTCTCTCACGCTTTTCTAATAATAATAATAATAATGATGATGATGATGATGATGATGATGATGATGATGATGACGAGGATGATATAAAATCGAACGAATCTTAAATCGAAAGGAAATATTTGAAAGAGTGCATTACTTAGATGCGTTTTAAGTAGCATACCGTTATTCCTATCCTCGATTCGTCCGCCTCTTTTTAGTTTTTTTTTTTTTTTTTTATATTATTTAAAATTTATTCAGAGAAACTCTAATACCAGAGAGGATCCTGGAATTACTCCTTTCACAACTTAAAAACGAATTCGCACAAAAGTTCTTAATTAAGGTGGGATAGACTTTTGAAATATTCATAAGAGCTTTTTAGATTACTAAAACTTGAAAAATTTTCTTAAAAATAAAGCTGAGAGAGAGAGAGAGAGAGGGAGAGAATGAGCAATCCTTTCTTATAATTTCAAATGACGCGAGAATACGAACGAGAAAGGAAACATTCCTGTTTACTTCTTTTTCTTTTCTTTCCTTCTTTTTTTTTTCCTTCGCTTATTTATTTCTCTCCTTTTTTTTGTTTTTGTTTTTGTTTCAAATTATTAGCAATTACGAAGCTCCTCGTAATTAAACGCGCATCAACGAACAGTCCCCCTCGGAGCTTATTTCAAAAATCCTTTTTACAAACGTCTCGTAATTTAACTTCTCATTTCTATCTTTCCTCCTACTAATTACATTTCCTCACGGTTCTTTTTTTTTCTTTTTTAATTATTATTATTATTTTTTTTTTTTCCAATAAAGTTGTCAACCTCCTCTTTTCGATCGTAATATAATATTCTCGTAACTTTTTCTAAACCATAAATATATATATATATATACACACGCACTAACAAACATACAAATAAACAAACATACATACATATATATATATATATATGTATATGTATATATATAAATATATGTTACCAAATAATCGTTCGACGATGATTCCTCATAATTTAACAACAAAACAACAACTCACTCTCTCTCTCTCTCTCTCTCTCTCTCTCTCTCTCTCTCTCTCTCTCTCTCTCTCTCTCTCTTCTCTCTCTATCTCTCTCTCTCTCTCTCTCTCTCTACTTGTCCACTACGAACGTCAAAAAAAAAAAAAAAATAAAAAAAGAAATCGTTCCTTCACACTCTCGCGTCGCGCGAACTTCTATTTCGTCAAGCGCGACCGATTCGACGAGTAGCAATAAAAATATAAAAAATTAAATCGAGAAGATCCATTCGTAAAATTTCACCGACTACTAATTTATATCCTTTCCTGTCTTTCTTTCTTTTTCTTTTTTTTTTTTTTTTTGAATCTCCTCTCGAGAATCGTTCGTACCCTCTTCGTTCGTAAATTCCTTTACGAGGGTGGAGGATGACCAAAACAAACAAACAAACAAAAAAAAAAGAAAAAGAAAAATAGAAGGCGAAAGAAAAAACGAAAAACGAATAAATAAATAAATATATATATATATATATATATATATATATATATATATCTTTCTCTCTTAGTAGCGCCCGTATAGAAGAAAAGAGAGGTGGTGGAGGAGGTGAAGAAGAAGAGACGCGTACGCGACGACGGACTATGCGAAACTGAGGTTGGTTACCGTCGTTTTGACGAGGAACGAACCGTAGTAGGTAGGTAGGTAGGTATATACAACCCATTCGCGAGCCACGCCGTCTCCGTGGTGCGTTATTCGCTTCGAGGAACCTCGATTCCTCTCGGCTCTGATAAACTCGAAATATCATCTCTCGTTCATAGTTCCACGCGCATAAATACACGCGCGTGTACATGGACACACAGCACGCACGCACGCACACTTACATATAACCCTTTTTCTTTACCCTTTATACAATACAACCGCGCGTCCTTTTTATTTCTTTTTTTTTTCTTTTTTTTTTTTTTTTTTTTTTGCACGAACCTCACTCATTCTCGTTCGCTGATTCGTTTTTACAGCGATGAAATATCATTCAAGTAGTTGCGCGGTGGTAACATCTCGTTCTTCCCTCTCTTTCACCCCACCCACCCCCGCCTCTTTCCTCCTTTTTCAGGATTTTCAAACATTTCACCGGGACTCTCTTTTCCTTTCCGCTTTTTATCGTTTCTTTTTTTTCTTTTTTGTGGGGGAGGGTTTCTAGAAACCTTTCTCTCTCTCTCTCTCTCTCTCTCTCTCTCTCTCTCTCGCAGTCTTTCTCGTTCTCTCTCATTCTTTTTTTTATCGTATCTCCTATTCCGCGTAAAGAAAAGCACGTCGCAGATCACGCGGATCCTTGCAAACGATGAGAGTTTAAAGAAATTTTGTTTTCTAAATTAACGTAAAGTTAGGAAATGAATATAATTAGGGAAAATATAAAATACGGATGAAATTGAAAATCCTTAATATATATATTGAAATAAAGTAAGCGTGAGTCGCGAGATGTAAGGAATAAAAGAATTGCCGGTGAATATTTAATATCCATGAGTTGCTTACCACCCCATTCCTCTGGTTAACCACTACTCGTCTTCCTTTCTTCCTGTATTTCCTTCCTTCCTTCCTTCCTTCCTTCTTCTCTCCTTCGTACCTTCTTTTTTTTCAAAAGATTCAAAAAAAGGTTTCAAAGATTCGAGAAAAAAGATGCACGGTTGATGGTCGTAATTACGGCTCGGAGTAATTAAATCTCTGCGTTCGTATGTACGTAACTTTCTCGAGGATCGATATATACGTACGAGAAAGTTCTTTACGCTGCGAGGAATAAAAGGCATTCCTTCCTTCTTTTTTTTTTTTTCTTTTATTGGCGTCAATTAAGAAAAAAAAGAGAGAGAGGAGAGAGAAGACAAAATAAATAAATAAATAAAAACTTACGAATACCAGTGCACTTCTCGAATAATTGTTACGATTAACAACTCTCGAATGATCAGGGGAAAACGAAAAAAAAAAACAAAAAAAAATTAACGATCGGAACAACGATACTCCAATTTTCAAATCTATTACCGATTTAGCGTGTAAATAATAATAATAATGATGATGATAATGATAAAAATAATAATACTAATAATAATATTAATAATAATATTAATAATAAAAATAATAATAATAATAATAATAATATTAATAATAATATCAATAATAATATTAATAATAATAATAATAATAATATTAATAATAATAAAAAAATAAACAGATATAATAATTATTCTTTGATCGAAATAAACCCGATATATATATATATATATATATATATATATATATATATATATATATATTATTCATATCGATACGGCACTGCGTCCCTTTTATTATTTATTTATCCTATTTTCTTCTGCCTCACACTTTCAAAAAATCTGTCCCCCCATTTTCACTCTATCGCACGCAACAAGAACTAGATCTCATCATCAATCATTCCCAGCTTTATAATAATACCTTCCGCGCAGAAGAAAATCTTTCCTGATAGCCGGGACCCATAATATCGTAACTTTGCCTCATCGTCGTACAAACTCCATCCGAGAGGACATCATAATATCCAAGTCCATCAACCTTCGAGATAAAGAGAACCAACCCACCACCATCCTATCTTACCAGCCTTTTGATACGGTTATCAACGTTAAACCGGTTAATTAATAATAAACGATGACGATAATATTAACAAGATATATATTACGTAAATCTGTCTGAGGCAACGCATTTAACTAACCGCATCGTGGAAATTGTAAAAAAAAAAAAATAAAAAGAAGGAAAAAAATTTTAATCATCGTGCGATCAATTTAATCCCAGATATATATATATATATATTTTCTTTTTTTTCGGTGATCTTCTCTGTTCTCTTCGTTCACGAAGAATTTGTACGACGACTTAAATATATAATAAATATAACCTTGAAGGAGTCCCTTTCATTCGGGAGCTCCCATTATCCTGTTATTCGATAATAAATCTCTCCGCGTAGAAAATTTCAATGATCGCTTACCTTCCTTCTCTTTAGCTATTTAAAGTTTCTTCTCCTTTTTCTTCCTTCTCTTTTTCTTCTCCTTGTTCGAAGAAAATCATCAAGACGCAATCCCTACGTAATTTCATTAGGTACGTTGTTAAAACTGTTCCTAAGTTTTACGTTATTTTGCATAAAATGTAGGTAATACAAAGATAAAAAAAAAGAAAAAAGAAAAAGCGAATAAATATTATTTTAATGGTAAAGTTCAAGCGCAGTAGCGTTTGCGATTGTAATAGCGTGTGTGTGTATGTGTGTATATGTGTACGTGTGTGTGTGTGTGTGTGTCGCGCGTGTGGACGAAAGTTATGAATGATGGATCGTTCTGTTTACAAAAGGTAGAGCTCGTAGATTGTATGGAAATAGAAGAAAAGTCGTGCAGACGTCATGATTAATACGATCAGAGCAAACTGCTGTGGAATATTGGATGTTGTTAAAAAAAATACCACGGACCTGGTAAACGCGCGCGCACATCTCTACGAGTGCAAAAAAAAAAATATTTAACGACCCCCTCCACCCCACCCCCACCCCCACCCCCGCTCGTTCGATCGTTCTCCGGTTAAGTTATAAATTTATATATATATATATATATATATACATATATTCTTCATTTCGGTTATGAAGTTTTATCAAAATCTAAAACTATACCCTCCCCCCCTCCAATAACGAATAATTTACGATATCGACATTTGGCATCCCTTGTTTTTTTTCTTTTTTTTTTTTTTTATACTATTATACCGTATTACGATAGGTACGTGTATAAAATGGGAACGCGTGTACATTTAAATCGCTGTATTATCGATAAATGGTAATGATATCGATCGAGTTAACGACGTTTTTATTCGACAAGCGGGACAAGTAAAAATATATTCCCCGATCGGCGATGATGCTTATAATCTTTGTTTTCTTGCCTTTTTTGTTTTGTTTTCTTTTTCTTTTTTAATACAACTCGTTTATGCGACGTTCGTAAATATTTGTATTAATCAACGCGGCAATCGCTTTTAGAAAAATTCTATGGCGTCTTGGATTGACACGTTGATGGATAAAATACGATGATAACGTAATGGCGAATTATTATAAATTATTATTCGATTATTAATGTTAGTACGGAATAAGATGAGAGAGCTCCGATGTTTAATCCTTGAAACACAACGGCAGACTGATGACGAACAGTTCTCCGTTATTATTGTTTACACGTATGATCGACCTTCGACGAAAATCCTATTGTCACAAAAGTCTTACCCAACGAAACCCGAGATCGAAATTAATTTATTTCGACGTTTACACACGTCAACGCTCGTATAATAATTCTTTGTTTTTTTTTTTCTTTTTTTCACAATTTATTTAACTAACACGAACAACGCGTACGTGTACTCGTACTCGTATCGAATCGAAGAAAATTTTTTCATCCGACGAACGCGCCCGTTCGAATGAAAAAGAAAAAAAAGAAACAAATGTAACATCATTCGATATCGAAAGGTACGAGCCTTAAAACGTTCGAACGATTTTTTTATTTCATTGTCGATTTAAATATTGTTACGCTTCCGCCAACGAAACGAACTTTACGTCGTTTAAACGAATAATAAGTATATGATAATTATAAAGATCGTAATAGAGGTATGTAGGCCTATTTGAGCGATTACTCTCGTATTTCGTAATAAAATCGATAAGAAAATCGACGAACTGTAAAGGACGACGGAAGAAAAACAAAAACGTGTACTGCATACATACAACAAGGACGAATACAAAAACGTTTGACCGACTGCAACATTTATTGATCCAGTTTCGCATCGTATTCCAAAGAGTAAACATCGACTCTCTCTCTCTCTCTCTCTCTCCCTCTCCTTTTTTTTCTCTCTATTTCCTGACGTCCAAGATCGAACGATCAATAATTCTGGTGATTTAAATCATTATTTAAACATTTTTTGATTTCTCTTGGGTGAGAACTCTCTCTCTCTCTCTCTCTCTCTCTCTCTCTCTCTCTCTCTCTCTATCTCTCTCGAACGAACGAAAAAGATTTTCTTTCACTGTGTCGCTGAAGTAGCACGCGTTATGAACGACGGATGGTGAACCAGTGGTGTCCCAATGGATAAATCAAAACCATCGTATAGACCCAGCCAAAGTACGAATCCCAACAAGAAGACACTTCCACCTTTACCACCATCGCTATCTTCGGTTCGTGCAATTAGTTTTATGAATGAAAAAAAAAAAAGAGAAAAGAAAAAATTTATTTCAACTTTGCGACATTCCCCCGAGGGAATTTAATTGTATTCGTTCACGTACACTTAAGAGAGAGAGAGCATCGTCACAAATAATAACTCCTTTATTCTTAACTATCGATGATCAACGAGAGAGCATTTGGTAAAATGCAAAATCGAATTAATGGTATTCTTTAACAATCTTTATTTAACGAAGAATCGTTATTTTTATTCGATAACCACATTAATACTATAAAACAGCTGTCTAATATATTTTTAATCAAACCTCTTGCATTAAGAGAGCAAGCACACACTTGCCGTTTATCACAGATATTACGGTGACCGAGGCACCAACAAAATGTACCCCGTGCTTGTAAACTAATTTCTTATAGATCATTTTTAATGTCGTAATGTCTAAACGTCGTAATATATATTTTTTATAATTTCTATATCTCTGTATTAATTCGTTAACTGTGTATATATATAATATATATATACATTTATGTATATATGTAACATTTGAACATGATTCTTCTTTTCTACGCACTGATTTAGCTAACATATTACGTTTAATAATAGGCACTTCATTATCGCTCTAACGTTTTTAACATTTCAACGTGTTATTATAATTAACGAATTGATTATTAACGTTCGACATATAGAGTTGAGAGTATACGAAAATTTTTATAAATTTCTGTTACAGCCATAAATCAAAGATACGAAAGTATTTATAATATATATATATATATATATATATATATATAAGACAGCGTTGGCAGTAAAAATATGCCTTTGCGCATAAAAAAATAAAGCTGAATAATAGCTTTAATACTTTTACTATCTCTATCTCTAATACCATAATGTTTAATCATTCATCGATTCTATCGGAATGATTTATATCGTTTCTAGATAATAGTACTTGGTTTTCCTCCGTTTGCCATCTTTGACGAATATAAACAAATATACCGATGAAACATATTAAGATTCCTATTCCAGCGATACCGAGAGAAGTAACAAATCCCAATGTTGGTAATATCAATAGAAATTTAACTTGACTAGCATAATTGGTAGTTAAATTAGCTTCTTGCGTAAACCACATCATAGGCATATATGTTTTTCTTACATGTTTAAATATACTGAAAATCAAATTGTCCCATTAAAAAATTAATTCGCAAAATTTTATGTGATAATATTACATTTACCTCATCTCTTTGATCGGCTCCATCATAAGATTTAATTGTAATTGTGCTTTCACTTGCAATGGCACTCCAGTTTTCTACAAAAGTTTAGCTCGTAAAGATTATAAAAAGTTATACTTGAAAAAAAAAAAAATATATATATATATATATATATATAAAAGATACTTACCGGTTCGATGATTACAAACGACTCGTGCTTTTCCTCGGAAGGTTTCAATCCTTTTACTGCTTTTCCATAACTATCGTCGGCTAAATAAAAATGTGGCAAACTAATAAATGCCGGTGCTCCGTATTTACATCTTGACACGTCCAATACTCCAGACGGCTCACATTTTTCATTCATACAATAACATTTACGTGACTTTACATTATCGCCATTATCTAACATAGTTTTAGTGGAAATAAATTTACTACCTCCTAAGCCCTGGTATAGAGATTCATCTTGATATGTCAACGTTACATACCTATAACAATTGGAATCGTGAAAATTTAACGATTTATAATTTAACTATTATTAATCAGGACTAATATACGTACGTGCAAATGTCAGGTACGAATATATCTGCAGTTTTATTATTCTTCAGAGGTGGCCACAAATCACCATTTGTACCACCTATTATCGCGCAAGAATCTTTGTAATAATTTGTTTTATTTACAAAATTCCACTCTTTAACAATTCCCATTTCATATATATTATTTGTTCCGGTTAACATATTGAATGTTCCGTCATAAGTGTCTGAATTGTTTCTCTAGGGGGGGAAAATAAATGAGAGAAGTGAGTAACATTTTTTTTATCATACGCATAGTTCACTGTGTACACACCTGATAAAACCAGCCAAATTTAGTAAAGGGTATGATTGATATGTTAAACTTTTTTGCCATAACAAGTAACTTATCATCGTAACCATCAAATAGGAGTTCGCGAATGGTTTTTGTCATTGTTAAACCTCTTCCTAAACTTTGTATTATTTTATCAGCAAATTCACGTAATAATTTAGGTTTACTTTTCATTATTTGTCCCATTGTCTGTGATTAGATTTGAACGTATTAGAAAAAAATGATCATCGGTCTTAATAAAATTAAAATAATATCCAATGATACTTACTACCACAATTGGATCTAAATTGGTTACTTTATCCGTCAATTTTCCATTAGATAAATTCTCGTCAAAATACCATACTTTTCTCCTTTGAAATGTTACAGTTCCATTGTCGTTCCAGATTTGGTTTACTTTATAGTCAACTTCTCTGTAAATTTGATATAATATACCAGAACTAAATATATAAAAAGTATTCCCTAAATGTACCTAAACACGTATGGTCCCATTTCTACAAGTACTGGCTTCATATCGAGTGACTGATCAAAGACATGAGGATTAGTCCAATTGAAAAAATAAAATTTGAGATACATTGGTATAGGGGTTTCCTTCCAAAGGTTATAAATAGTCGAAGTTGGCGTCAGAGTTAGTTCCTGGAAAAAGATTTTAATTAGTAATAAAGAACAAAATTTTTAAGAGACTATATTTATACAAAACTTACTCTTAATAAGAACCAATTAAAAATGGAAGACCAAAATGCTGCTGCAATTGCTCCAAGCAATAACAATATCAGGCCGATGATAAAGATTAAAATAAATTTTATAGAAGATTGTTTCATCTTTGTCGCCGGTACGATGCTAAAAGAAAATTCTAATGAAATATCTTATTTTTATAATGACGCGACTAGAGAAGTATATCATAAGATAATATTAGTCTTGGCAATGTTATACTTAAATCAAAAATTTATTAGCTTACATGTGCTCATCGAAGTCTTCCTCGGAATATAGATTAGTGATTGATTCTATAGACATGATTAATTTTTTTTTTTTTTTTCTACGGTATTACAATGTAACTCACTCGAAGCTCATAAATTTAATTATTCGTATATATAGAAATCGAAAATCAAGAGAAATATTATCATTCATAAATATGTACGTATATATGGACTGTGTACATATCACGCACAATATATCAAATGGCAAAGAAAGATGATCATTACTTAGTACTCTTTTTGGACAAATGACTTATGAAAACCTTAAATAATTAATAATGGCATAATACCACGGCATAATTTGTACTTGTAAAACAGTATTACAACAAATCAAAATAGGTTAGTATTATTCTCCACCATCATTATTATTTCTTTTTAAAAATGCATAACTATAAAATAAATGAATTTAATATACAAACGTCAAGTATTGTGATTATGCATTGTAATAATATTACGGCTTCATAATCCACTGCTCTCAACAAAATATTTATTTACAACAGTAGCGACCGTATTAAACAGGTGCTTTTAATTCCTCGTGCAGAACGAAAGATGGCGCCTTGATAGCGCGAATATTCAAACAATAAAAACAAAAAAGATCACATCTGACGCATATCGCGTCTTCTCATTCTCTCTTTTTTTTTTCATAGTAACAATTATTACCAATCGTGTCTCCTACCGTTCATTATTAAACCATTTAGATGAATCATAATTTACGAAGAATAGTTGCTTCGTAGAATTATTTTCTCATTAATCATAAATATATTTTTACAATAATTTTCATGAATATACTAAAGAGAAAATGTGATCGTACATATTTTCTAAATTTTCGAATATTTATGATAATCCCAATTTTGGCAATTTATTTTTCGATAATGATGATTAATACCCATAGATATATTTAATAACCTATCTTTCCACGTCGAATATAAAATATAAATATTACTCGAAGAGATACTAAAAATATGTAACTTTTTATTACTTACTATGATACGAGTTTTGCCGTAGGCATAAAATTAGACAAAAAAGATGTATCCTTCTTCCACCCAGTACGTCACTAGGTTTTCTTTTTTTTTTTTTATATGTACGTCTATCGAATTTTCAGAGCTCATCTTTAAATAGAAGAGAGATACATCATTTTTATCGAACGATAAAAGTCCAAGAGATTCTTTTTACCGAAGATAAGAAATCTTTAGATTTATTCGGAAAAAAAATCGAACGAAAACAGATAAGACTGACCATTCTGACTATCAAAATTATTTCAAGGATATCAGATCGTATCAACATTTTTCTCGAAATAATGCCACGTTCTATTTGCTCGCTCATATGCTTAATGAACGCATTATATATTTAATATAGACCGTTTCAATGGAGCATGAAGATGTTAATACACATATCGTAATAATATCGTCGCGATATCATTGTGATATTAAACGATCAACGTGATGAAGCTATATAAAATCAATATCCATCGTATTTTTCGTTTAATGTTTTGCAAATTATAATATTATTGCATTATGTAATTATTCCTCGAATGATAATCGCCATTTTATATATATATATATATATATATATATATATAAAATAATATAATACGAGCTAATTGCGCGTAATGAATCATGATCTTACTTTACATATGAATATAATGACCGAAAAGACAGTCTTACTAGACAGCCGACGTAACTTCCTCCCCGTTCCTGATTTTCATCTCCAATTGATCACTACTCATGTTCTTTTGTATTTTTTTTTGTTTGGAAAATAATAAGCAATTACGCGGCTGCAGTTAAAATTATAACAAATCTTTAGCCGACGAGGTTTTATTCCGCACGACTATAAGATGATAACTGATTGAGATGCGAGCTAGAATTTCTCTTAGGCATTAATACTTCTTCATCTGTCATATCCTTACGTGAAAATATTGATCGAGAAAACTAGTTTCTTTTTTTTTGTTTTTGTTGTTAATAAAATGCATACATACACACGCTCTATAATCTTTGACACGATTGACATAATAATCCATGTAAAAGAATTCGCGCAAGAATTAAGCGCGAAAAAAAAAAGAAACATATAATGGCAAATGATTGTTATTATCATTATTATTATTATGTGCCGTTCGAAGTCCAAAATTATTCAGCGTTGAGGAGTATAAAACGATGACTAATCGTAAAGGAAGATAATTAACGTATAGATATGTAAATTATTCGTTTTAATTAATGATGATCGTTGGGAATTATTAATTCTCGCTCCTTCTTGAATAACTTTTTGTTTGATTGATTTTAATTAATTATCTATGTCATTATCTTTCCTTACGCATTCTATTATTATTGTTGTTGTTGTTCGCAAATGGTATTTATAATTCATCGAATTATATCGTGGATGTACACCTCCACTTTCTCTGCAAGCCTCTCCCTCCCTCTCTCTCTCTCTCTCTCTCTCTCTCTCTCTCTCTCTCTCTCTCTCTCTCTTTACGTTCTGTCTCTTTCTTTCTCGTTCATAAACATGTTTTGATTAATCAATGATTCTCTTTTCAGAACACAAGAACAAAATAATTTTTTCTGATCTTTTTATTCCATATATAAATATATGTGTATATATATATATATATACACATATATTTATATATATTTATGTTATATATTTAATATTGTATATAAATTATATACAATATTATATTATATACTATTAATATTATATTACATACAATTATATATTGTATATAAATTCATCTTAATATTTTCACTTGTTCGCGTTAAATACGTCGTTATATAGCAAAGTGAAAGCACGGAAAAGTTTTCTTTGTACGTGTGTGAAAGAGATATATCTTTACTAGTATGGACACACATATTTGCCACTTAAAGTCACGTATCCTGTGTAATAAATGAATTATCATCTGGACAGAGAGAGATAGAGAGAGAGAGAGAGAGAGAGAGAGAGATATATATAGCTTAATATCAGTATTAAAGTGCGAATGATACTTATTATTAACATAAATATTAATATTTTACGTATTACGAAAGAAAACATGTATAATAATAATGATCATAATAATAAAATGAAAAAGTTATGAATATAATATTATATCATGGATAGAGAGAGAGAGAGAGAGAGAGAAAGATAGTCCACGGTAGATATCAATTTCGTATAACATTATAAATCATCATTACCGGTAATTATAGCGAACGTTTGTGAAGATTTTACGAACAATTTATAATAATTAAAAATTAACAATAATAATTATATCACAGTAAACATTTTCTCCAATGATAGTGATCAATTGCATTGTGTTATGAATAATGTTCATTATAAAAAGTTTATATCACATTCACGATGTTTTTATGACAATCATAAAATAAGAAATAATCTTCTTCGTTCGAAAAAAAATGATACATAGAACTTAATGAACTGAAGAAACGAACATGAGAGAGACATTTTTTTTTTTTTTTTTTTAACAATTAAGAGAACGATAGGTGAAATATATTATAAATACCTGATTGAAAAATTGTTTCGTCTCGTGATTCGATGATTACGATTTTAATATTTGACGGTCTATGGCGTCGCTCACATTCACTAATATATTTAATACAAACCCGTTAAAAAATATAATCTACCGTTCTTACGGATAATTATACGAAAGTATTCGATACGATGATCACGAGAGAGCAAGCGCACGCTGCTTTCCAGAGAGTGACTTGACCGCGCGAACTTTCATCCGACGACTACAGACAAACAGACGGAGTCTACTCCAAACGATACACGGAAGAAGAGATTTGATAGTTGTTGGGTGAATAGGAGGGATTTCGTGCCCAATTAAAATGTCTTTTTTAATTTTCGAAACAGGTGGGGGGGGGGCACGGAGGGCACGGGGAGCCCATAACGAGGCCTACGATCGATACATTCAATTTTATTTACATCTTTTCAACATATTTTTATCCTACCGTGTTTTATTTTATAAGAATTTAATAATAACGACGAGTTATTATTAAAGATTTTTATTGACATTAACAAAGCTTAAAACTGAAGAGGAGGAAGGAAGAAAAAAAAAGAAAATAAGGGAGCGTTGAGAGTAAATACGGATGAAAGGAAAATTAAAAAAAAAAAAGAAAAGAAAAGAAGAGGCGTCTTTTGAGTGCAATGAAGTCACGTCGTTAGTGGAAATATTTTATATGCATACCAGTTTTAATGAACGTATCTTCGACATCACTTTTATCCTTTCAATTCGTTTCGACGAATATAGAAAATCTATCCATATAGATAGTACAAATTCACAAAAACGTGTTTATGATACGATAATTTTAACATTTATACTGAATCAAATATACTGATATACATTCTGATATAAATATTTATACTTTGGTTTAATCGTTTTATATTATTGCAAACTCTAAACTAAAATTAAATATTTGTTGAAATATATATATATATATATATATATTATTATTATTATTATTATTATTATTATTATTATAAAATATCACACAGTGGACGGATTGGTAATCAATAAAATAACCTTGTTATACGTGTAAACGTATAGAGATGATTCGTTTAAATAATTACGGTGCTACTAGTGCTATTCATATCCTCTTGAAGTTGCGTACGATCTCTTACTCTTGCACACATCAGACTATATTCTAATACTCCTATTCGAATGTTCATTTCAGATATTTCGTTCTTCATTTTTGTGATAGTTTTCTTTATATTTATCAATGGCGCTATATAAAAAAAAAAAAGAAAGAAAGAAAGAAAACGATTATGTAATGCTATGAATTATTTCCTTAAAAAATTTACAGTACACTTTATAAAATATAATTACTTCCATCGGTCATACTAGATCCTCTCTCATCCATTTCCTTCTTCATCTGTTCTAATTCCTCTGTTAATTTATTTAATACTCTTGTTCTTTCTGTTACACCACCGCTAACATCTCTGTATTGTTCCTTAACTTTTGATAAATCATCCTAAAACGAAGTAAATTTACGCCGATGAAATAATAATGTAAATTTTAATTTTTATGTACCAACCTGAAGTATCCTATATTCATTTAAAATAGGCTCCAGTTGTCTGTTCAAATAAGTTTCTCTCGTTTTAATCTTATCTAATACATTTGTTATTTCAAGATGCAACTTATCCAATTGCCCTTTAGTACCAGATAAATTTGTTGTTATATCTGAACGTAGCTGTTTCATTTGGTCAATATGTAAACGCCAATCTCTTGAATCTATAAAAAAAATATTATTGCATTATCAATCAAGTATATTCATTTTATTATTGAGGATACATTAAATATGTAATCCTTACCTGTTTTTACAGTTACCTTTAACTGAGGTAGAACTCTTTCCAACTCCAACAGCCACTCTTCCCTATTTGTTTTTGACTCTAAAATATTTTCAGGCTTGTATGTTTCGTCCTAAAACAATTTTACTTTATTGTAGATATAATGTACGTGATTATTGACAAAAAAAAAAACTTAATGCCATATCCAGAAACAGAAAACTAAATTAACCATATTCTGATTATAAAGTTTTGTTATATCGTCCACATGTAAAATATCATCGTCCTCCTCGTCGTACGCAGCCATCATCTCCTCTTCGACTTTCTCCAAAATTAATTCCGCGTCATCTTCTTCTATTTCAGGTTCGGGTGTTTCCTCGTCAGGTATAATCTCAGCTCTATAAATACGATATGATATAATTTTTGGTACAATGATATTAATAGAAATAAATGATACCAGAACCTTACTTTTTCCACTTGAACTTTTGCACTTTTATAGCATTATCAGCCAGATTATCTAACACATAGATAGCATGTTCTCCAATTCCTTGTTTCAATTTGTTTGGCGGAAATTCTACCGGAATGTCAATTTCTCTGAGATAATCCAGTATTAATGATATCGTAGAATTAGGATCGTCAGATTCTTGAGGAGATTCAAAATTTTTACCAGCTTTTCTAATTAACCATGCGGCCAAAGAAGTGAACGTATAGAATTGTTCTCCTGGATTTATTGGTATGGCAAAATAATGCCTATTTAATATTAAATGATAATTTGAATTAGTATTCATTTGGTATAAAAAAGATCTCACTTATTAAAAAACTTACCTAGTTATAGGTTTCATTCTTAATTCTTGTACAAATTCAATGTCATAGTTCAATAATTTCAATTTCTCTAATAAATCCTCCATTCTAATATGTACAACGTATAATGCGGATAAAGCTGATTCATCTTCGAGAACAATTTTTGGATTGTCTCTGAACATTTTTGTAATATAATCTTTATAATTAGGGCAAAATATATAGTAATGATAATCAAAACGTCGACGTAAAAGTTTATATATGTCAATAATTTACTGACAGTTCTGTGTCAATGCCAACATTTTTATCAATATTATGGAACATTATGTTTACGCAATAGGAAATTTTCACGGAAACATTATCAATTATTCCTAATATACTTTTCTTGATAGTACAAATAAGAAATGACAAGAAACATTCATATCGATAAACAGCGAATAAAACTATTTGCGATACATCTGCGCATTGTTATCGTTTCCTTTTTAAATTACCGACCGAGATTACTGTACTTTATTACGCATGGTAAGGTAGAGAACAAATTTTTATGAAATTCAATATTTACCGACGGTAGATAATAAAAACGCCATTAAATACAATCATTAATACTATCATTAATTATCTGTTGGGAATAAATTGTACGAGGTATAATGGGTCAGTAAATATAATACTAATTTTAAGGGATATACACCGATAAAATCGCTCGATGTGATATATCAATGTAATTACAACAAATCTCTCTAAATGAAGCTAATTAAAACGATATCTTATCTAAAACGATAACTAATTAACATTATTCGATAATTTTTTATATGCTCATTTGGCGAAATATTTAATTTGTACATACGAAGATAAAAGATAAGGAAAATGAAATACTTAATAGAAATAAAATATTACGTTTTTGTAAACCATAAACGAAAAGATATCATATAAAAGTTGTGTTTTTAGGTGACCTACATTGCATCCATAAGTACCATTACACCTAACGGTACCTTGAATATAAGTTTCCAATCGTTCTCACGATCCGCCTCATTAAAAAAGAAAAAAAAAATAAACAAAAAAAGTATCTCGTTTGAATTACAATATTTATATAAACACATATAACAGATACATATTTACTTGAAACTTATCACGATTTTCGTGGAACAACGAACGATGATTTTTATCGAATGGCAAACAGATTATTAATAAAGATTTTCGACTACGCCTATCGGGACGTTCGCTGAATCCGTCGTTAGTTTCGGAAATAATAATGGAAATAAGAATGTTACCTACTTGGAATTCCAAAAGCGTGTAAGCGAAAGTTCAGATTTCTCAGGGGAACGATTGTCAAATATAGGATCAAGCAAGTTAAACGAACGGATAAATATATATACATAACCGTTCTGCCGTCTAATAAACTACGTTAATTTTTTCGGCATATGCATCCATTTCTTCCGGGAAAATACTTTCCCTATTCCCTTACGAATGTACTTTCTCGAAATACTCTCTTCATGATACCCTCGTTAACTCTTAATGCTTTACAGCGTTATAATTCGTGTAATATGTATTCCGGTAATTTTTAATTAACGATGAAGAATCCAACGACCCCGCCTCCCTCCTCCCCTTTCCCACCCACCATCCCCTCCATTCCCCCCGAGAGAAAGAGAGAAGCGCGAAATTTGAATTTGTCCGGATTTGCGCATTCTTCACCGTAGAAGATAAAAAAAAAAAATAGAAATTTGAAACAAATAACGATGTAAGGGGAAATGATCGAAAGAGAGAGAGAGAGAGAGAGAGAGAGAGAGAGAGAGAGAGAGAGAGAGAGAGAGCTGAACAACTTTTCTTAACTATACGCATTTCTGAAGGGTCAGAAAGACGCTGGGGTGTGGCGGGGTGTGGATGGGAGTAGCGGGGAGAGGAAATTGATTTGAAAATTTCAAAGAGATCATTGAAAAGAAAAGTATTCGTTAAAAGGAATTGATCGTAGCGAGGAATATCGATGAGAGTGAGATTCTCCGCGTTGAGTGTATTTAATAAGAGAAAGAAGTAGGAGTGGCGGGAGGGTGGGGGGGGAGGAAGGTAAATTGAAAGGGAGACCGGACATGTCGCGTCCCGCTTGTATGTAAGACGAAAACGAGAAGGTATCGAACTCGGTCGACCACCCGTCGAAAATGCCTCTACGAGATACGTAAAAGTGCCCGCGTGTCCTCCATTGTGTATATATAGGGGTACCACGAAGAAACCACTGCAGTTCTTCAACGAACGTTCTTAGGTGAGCATCGAGAGAGAGTGAGAGAGAGAGAGAGAGAGAGAGAGATTAACTGCTTCTCTGTCACGTTTTTTATTTTTTTTTTTTTTGACCCTTTCATATTTTTCATTTTTCTTCATATTTTCTTCCTTCTTTTTTTGTTACGTTTGTTTTTTTTGTTTCGTTTTTTTTCTTTAATCAATTCTCGCCAATTTTTGTTACCGGACCGGTCCGACGTTAGAACGTTTCGAGATAATTTTCGATTTAATATTTCATACTTTTCCATTACTTTTACATCTTGCTAACGCCAGCGTTCCCTTTCTTACTTTTTTTTTTTTTTCTTTCATTTTTTCCCCTTTTGCTTTTTCTTTACCCGTTCTCTCACCGAGTTCAAATGTGGAAATTGTCTCGTCCGCGTTGAATTGTCGCTCTTTGGAATTTGAAGAATCGTTAAACCGGTTAAAAAGAAAGTCGCTTCTTCGGAAGTAAGAGATATATTTATAAACGACAGGTATATTCGATCGAGTGTCAGTCCGTTTTTTTTTTGTTTCCGATCATTTTTATTTATTTATTTATTATTTATTTTATTTTTTTTTTAATGTTTCTTTCGCGATACTATTATAAATAGAGAAATCGAATTACGATAAAAAACTGTGCTATGATAATAACGTCTGGTCTTTGAATTAATCGATTACTTCTGCATTTTAATTAATCGATTGCATCTGCAAAAAAACAGAGAAAAATAGAGACACAAAACAAAACATTAATTATTTGCAGATACATTCTTCGACCGATAGGACAGAAGAAAATGATAAAGTTTCTTCTCCTAGGTGCATTCGTGGCCCTATCGGCCGCACAATTTCAGCCCCAACCAACTGGAAGGATTCTAGAACCACCCATACCGGCATTGTGCGCGCAAAGTGAGTTAACTCTTAAATAATTTTCTATTTAAACGTTTGTACAACGACAAAAAAGAAGACGAAGAAGAAAAACGTTAACCTTTCCATTGTTTGCCGATAATTTATTGATACGGAAAAAGAGATTGGCGTTCAAAGTAACATTTTTCTCTGTGGAAGAAAGAAAATAACGAAAGGAAAAAAGAAAAAAAAACCGAATGCAATCTCGCGGGATTACCGAAGCTATAAAAATATTATATTCTAGTTAGAAAAAAGAAAAAGAAAAAAAAAAGATCGTACGATAGAAAAGGAATATATTAAACTGTTTACTACCTGTAAAAGGGTGTGGCCTTGTAAGAAGGTCAAGGTCTCCCTACCTGGTTCAAACAGGTTAAACTAAGACCGATATCATCTTCCTGATCACACGAATCTCCAAATGTCTCGTTTTCTTTTTTGAAATTAAACGGAACACGAAATGTAAGGGTAAACATTTCTCTCTCTTTTTTTTCTTTCTTTTTAAACGCTCGACATAAAAATAATTTGATAAATGATATCGGATATAAATATGGAGTTAGTTGTTTGTGCGCATGCACGTTCCGGCTCGACGAAATGTGTGTTAATTGACGGAAGGAGGATACACAAATGAGTTTTCCCCCAATTGATGTAAACGCCTTTATAGAAAGTACGTACGACTATTAACTACCGTACACGCGTCGGTATGAACAATGATTACGCGTCCTGAAACGCAAACGAATTTGAATTTTTAATGTTATCGCCGGCTATATGTATATACGGTCAATGTATGCCATCGAGGAATGTCAGAATGGCACTTTCTCCTCCCTTTCTGCGTTACCCGATGATCAACAAAACGACGAAGTTAAAAGGGCGTTGACGTATATATCATCGCGTGTAATCTCTCTTCGTGCTTCGCTTTCCAAAAAAAAATTACAAGACCTCGATTTTTCGATCGATCGATCAGTCAACGCGGTGTTCCACATCTTTCAAGAATTTTCTACGATAAACTTGTGACGTTTTAATTATTTACAAACGGGAGTATTTTATTTTTAAGATTTAATAATTCGTTAGAAAAAATTTGTTTCTCCCCAAAATTTTCATTTCGACTTGTTTTCTTTTCTTACTTCGTTCTCTCCGTTTTATCAATTTGGTTTTTACCCTTTCTCCCTTTACCATCTCGTATCGTTTGTTCAAAGAATGAATCTTTTTGTTTTCGACTATCTATGGATATACCGAAAGCATATTGATATATTATTATATATACAGCTAACTGAAAGGATACCGGTAGTTGGTGCTACATTAACATTTATGGTATCGAAACACCGTAGAAAAGAAATACTCTTATCACGTATTCCGAATGCAATTTATGGAGGAAGACTTTCTTATTCTTTATTTGGGAAAGTAGTTCCACAATTAGCATAGACCTCTTACAGTGCCAATGCCTAGGTCGTGACTATAGACTGGGAGGTCACAAAAGACGACACTATTTTCGCAACTTTCACTTTAAAACAGTTGACATTTTCGTCGCGATGCTTTTTGTTTGTTACGGATAAATTAAAAAAAAAAAAGAATTACGCATATTGTTTATTTATGAAATTAATATTCTTCCTTGGTTTTGTTTTTATAAATGGCCGCTGTAATTCAATTCGTCAAATGTTAATCATAATCAGGAGATTATTCGAACTTCGGGGGAAATCATTTGTTACCTTCGTGCGATATTGTTTAAAAAAAAAAAAAATAAAGAAAAAAAAGAACGCGTAACTTCGCATAACAGCGAAATATATGATAATTGAACGGCAGCCAGAAAAAAAAAAGAAAAAACGAGATATATACATTGTCGCAAGAAAGTAAAAAGAATAAAGCAGAGACATCACGATTTTCTTTCTTTTTGTTTTGTTTTGTTTTAGGAACAATTCACGAACGCTTTAACGGAAAGGGTTACTACTATTCGTGGGCTGATCCTAGAACAAATGGACAAGAGGTCGACTGGCTTGCGGGTAGAAATTTTTGTAGACAACGATGCATGGACCTGGTATCTCTGGAAACTTCTGCAGAAAATGAATTCATCAAGAGCCGCATCGTTCAAAGTACTCATATCGTTCTTATATATATATATATATTTGCGATCGAATAACGTCTAAATCTACGAAGAAACAAATTCTTTTTTTTAGATAAAGTGAAATACATTTGGACGTCCGGTCGTCTCTGTGACTTTAAAGGATGCGACAGGCCAGATCTTCAACCGCTTCATATAAATGGTTGGTTCTGGACGGCCGAGTTGCAAAAACTTGCACCGACCAATGATCGCAATCAAAACGATTGGTCCGAGAGCGGCGGGTAAGCGAACACGATATATATATATATATATATATATATATATATATATATATACATGTATATATATATGTACATATTTCTATTTATGAACTGGAAGCATATTAATACGACATTTAATATTTCTTTTTTCATATCAGTATTGGCAAACCTCAACCGGACAATCGCGAGGCCATCCAAGGTGGTGCTCCAGAAAATTGTTTGGCCGTCCTCAATCAATTCTATAATGATGGAGTTAACTGGCACGACGTTGCTTGCCATCATAAAAAACCGTGGGTGTGCGAAGAGAACGATTCTCTTTTGAAATACGTACGTTTTACCAATCCAAATCTTCGCGTTTAATATATTAAATATTTAAATGAAAATATGACGAGTGGATAGACCATTATTATATTACTTCGACTACCGTTACTCCGTTAAATTATGAGATTTCATAAGATTTAAGTAACGCGACTGAATAGTGTGTAGCGCGATTATATTTATTGCAATAATTACTTCGTTAACTAAGCGCATTACTCATGACAACGGTACATTGTATAAGATAATACTGATTCAAGCGCAGTGTTTTTTTTCATACAACTTCAAAATACGTGGGGAACATATTTGTATCGATGCTCATGTCATAGCCCATAAATATCATTAATATTTATCCTTTTCTTATAATAACTATTATCACATCCAAGAAGATTCGCAATAAATCTTTGGGGACGAGGGGCAACAATTATGAAATACGTAAGAGAGATTACGCGAGTATACGTACAATTTGATCTTTACGTATTACCGGTATTACCAAAAAATACTGTGTAAAAAAAATCTTTTAATAATCTTGTAAGTTAATAATCAAACAAATACAAATGAAATCTTACTACTATAAGATTATTTTTTACCTTCTACCATTATAATATGATAACCGAACTTCGTTTTAACCGGCGGATCCGTATAAATCGGTGAGCCTAAATTAGAAATGGGCAGTGCGAAAGCCGCTTCTTGAAAAGGACCAACCATCGAACCGCGCGTCATCCATCCTAGATCCCCCTTGAACATATAATTCGTACAATATGGATAAGTAAAATTTACTTTTATATTAGAATAGTCTAAGCGAAAAAGATAAAAAGAAAAAAAAACATTTTGTACCCCAGATCGTGCTTTGTCTTCGCTATAAGCTGCCGCCACTTCATTAAATTTTTGTCCGGCCTTCAACTTTTCCATAGCTTCCAATATTTTGGATTGTTTTTCGCATAATATGTGCCTAACCTATATGGATCAATAAATCTTATACAAAAAAGTATTCCATTGAAAAATTTATAAACCCAAACGCATCGATTATATATACACACACATATATATATTTAAGCATACTTTTACAGTAGTTCCACCTTTTTTCTCCGCTTTTTCTCCTTTCCCACCTTCTTCCGAACCTTTAGATTTACCAGCTTTACCGCCGGTGTTCTTCTTCGGTGGCATCCTTCGATATTCAAAGCTATAAAAATATATGTTAAAAGGTAACACGCGAATGACGTCATCAATCATTGAATAAAACATAGATACGAGCTTTTACATACCTCTCTGCTAACCTCTATTTTTAATCGCGCGAATGGATCACAAGTGTACGTGAGTTTATATGAACGATGTAAATTACGATTGATTCGTCGATAGAGAGAAGCGACGATCATCGCGTCTTTTTCGTTAATGAGTAATTTTCAATTTGGAAAAAAAAAGGAAGTCCAATAGCCTTATACGTCCATCCGATCTCACTAGATTTATTTCGTATTCGATTCGAATTCGTTAAAAACTTGAATAACAACATCGCGTCATTGCGATACACCATCGCTATATGGGTACGGTATATAATGGTGTATGTATATATAACGTCGTGAAAATGTTATGCTCACTTAGAATTCTTGTTTATGATAAATCGAATTGGGACGATAAACGTTGATCAAACGTAGTATAATAGCGCGAACGCATTCTCTCGCTCGATGATCACGTAATTAGAAGTGTTCGTCTTTCGACATTTACAAAATAATAAGTTCGAAGAACATCGATATATTTTCGAGCTGAGCGATTGAAAAGAGAGAGATATATAGAGTGAGAGGAGGGGTGAGAGAGAGAGAGAGAGAAAAAGAGAAATAAGGTAAAGAAAAATTGTTAATATATAATAAACGAGGGAGGAACGAATGAATAAATTCGTAGATTTTTTTTTTTTTCTTTTTCTTTCGGGACGAGGGTAACGAAAATCGAAATCTCGTTTGAAAAATCAGCGGAATAATATAACGAAAGGAGTAACATTAATATATCGCAAATATCGAGATGCGCAGGCGCAATCGAAACGTCTCTCTCGTCGGCAGGCAATTGTCTCTCGGGAGATCCGTCACATATATGCATGTAGAGTACGTCCATATCGGGGGATAAATAAGAGCTTTTCCGCTCTCTTTCTCTCTCTGTCTCTTTCTCTTTTTCTTTCTTTTTTCTCGAAAGTCGTATCGGAAAGGGTAACCTGATCGAAGGAGGAAATCAAAAAATACAAAGAAAACGAAACAGAAAAGAAAAGAGAAGAGAAGAAAAGTAAAATAAAGGAAGGGAAAGGAAAGGAAAAGGAAAGAAAAGAAAAGGAAAAAAAAGAAAAGAAAAAGAAAGAAAACTATCGCGCGTGCGAGAAGTGAGAAAAGTGTGAGAGACGTACGATATTTCGTTTATTTGGCTTTTTGGAGTAGTTCACGGAGGAACGGCGAATAAACGTGTACGTTCGTGTGCGTGCGTGCGTGCGTGTGCGTGTGCGTGCGTGCGTGCGTGTATGCGCGTGTGTGTCTCTTCTTTAAACCATCGATGCCGAGGGCCAGCGGCCGTGTGATGCGCGCATATGTCTAGACTCGGAGGTACCCAGGTTCTGGGCACAGCACAGCAGGTGAAGAGGACAACCGCCGAGCACACGGCGGTGCTTAACTTTGTTGGTGCCAAACGCAGTAAGCTGTCGTCTGCGGTCTCCCTTACAGAGATCGACGATATCGAGAAGATGACGGATACGGCCGCGGCGGCCACGGCCACGACCGATACCACACAGAAGAGGGCGAATTTTTCGGCGTTGACCGTTGCCAATCCGAATGGCGTTAGCAAGATCTCGCCGAGCTTAGCAAGTGCAAAGCCTGGTTCCGCAAGGAAGCTTGTCATCAAGAATTTCAAAAGTAAGAATAGGGGTATTTTACGGACGGGACGACTTAACCTCAAAACGGAGTGCTTTTACCGTTTCCCCCCCACCCCTCCAACCCCGTTATATCCCTTATTCTTTTTTTTTCCATCGCATTGCCCTTCTGTATTCTATTTTTTACCCTCTAGCAATTACATACATATATATATATGTGTGTGTGTGTGTGTGTATACGTATATATATATATATATATATATATTTCTTTTTTATTTTATTTATTTGCTTTATTATCATTATCTCATTTCTCTTTCTAATTTTACAATATAAAATTTGTTCAGATCCTTTGCTATCGTTTCTTTTGCATTCTCGCTTTCTTTCCCTCTTCCCCCCTCTCTCTCTCTTTATCTTTTTCTCTTTCTTTTTCTCCCTGTTACTCTACGTATTTTCTTCTCTTTATATCACCATCTATGATTTTTTTTTCGCATATATAACCTAATAATTTTGATGACTCCGTTGAAGATTTTTAACGTCCTTCTTTTGTAACTAATAATAGGAGGAACGACATAACCTATCCTGGCATCAATGCAAATTCATTGTCCGCATTTTTAAAAACGGATGTTACGAATTTTATGATTTTCATCTTTTGCGCCTCTCAACATTGCGCATCTTTCGTTATTTATCTTCATATGATTTTATCTACTGATATATATTTTTTTTTTCCTCTCGAGGAATTTCGTAAAATTCCACGATCGCCATATATTCGTTATCGAGACGGAGTATAATATTCTATAAATGGAACTACGTCATTTTTATTTTATTTTTTCGAAATCGTTCGATTTCGCAAGCATACGAAATAAAACGGATATAGGGTCATCTATGTTATGTTTTAGCCCAAAAAAAAAGAAAAAAAATGAAGCGCGATTGCAATGAAATTAACGATGAAAAATATGTTAGAAAACCTTCTCGTCATTTGTATAAAACGTTTATATTATTTTCGTATGTAGTTTTTGTACGCAACATTATTTTTCTGAAATGATCTGCAGCTATGAACATAAATGAGATATCTAAAAATACATTTATTCTAACGTATGTGTAAATCATATACACGTTCTCTGCACTTGCTATCAATTTACATGAACACGGGCAGGAAATATTTCATTATAAAAATTTTGAAAATAAATAATGCAGCATTAAAGCATACTTGTTGTGCTATCATGCGTTTATCAAAGAATAACATTTCGTAGATTATAGTCTCCTTAAATATAGCCTCAATTAAGAATAAAAAAAATTCTATAAATATTCATAAATATCAATGAGTTATTATGTCTTTTTTCTGTAGATAAGCCAAAATTGCCAGAAAATTATCAAGAACAAACATGGGAAAAGCTGCAAGAAGCTGTAATTGCCATACAAACAAGCAAGAGCATTCGTTATTCTTTAGAAGAACTTTACCAAGCTGTTGAGAACATGTGTAATCACAAAATGGCATCAACTCTTTATGCCAATTTAACGATACTGACAGAATCACACGTTAAAGCTAATATTGAACAGTTTTTGGCAGAATCCATGGATAGACATATATTTTTGAAAAAAATGAATGAATGTTGGCAATCGCACTGCAGACAAATGATTATGATAAGAAGTATCTTTTTGTACCTGGATAGAACATATGTGTTGCAAAATCCAAGTATATCTTCAATTTGGTAGGCATCTTTTAAAATAGTACAATAAAAATTATTTGATATTCATACTAATGTACTTAGTATACTACTAATGTAATTGTTTTTTCTTTTTTCGCATATGTTTCTAGGGATATGGGATTACATTTGTTTAGATTACACATAGTACTAAATAATTTGGTTCAGACTCGTACTGTTGAAGGGTTACTTATGCTTATTGAAAAAGAACGACAAGGGGATACAGTGGATAGAACTCTTTTAAAATCATTATTAAGAATGTTGTCTGATTTACAAATTTACCAAGAGGCCTTTGAATCTAAGTATGATGATTTACATATCTATATGCTATATAATAATATATAATACCCTGTTTGTAATGTATTATTTATAACCGTATTTCATAGGTTCCTGGTAGCAACGGAAAGATTGTATGCAGCAGAAGGTCAAAGGTTGATGAATGAGCACGACGTTCCTGAATATTTAGCGCATGTAGACAAACGCTTACAAGAAGAAAATGAACGTTTGTTACATTATCTTGATACATCAACAAAGTATGTCCTCTTGCGATCATTGTTATAGCTATAATAGTATTAATTAATAATTAAAAATATAATATTTTCTTTTTTTCAGATGGTCTCTTATACATACGGTTGAGAAACAATTATTGTCTGAACATATTTCAAGCATTCTACAAAAGGGTTTGAGTGGTTTATTAGATGAAAATAGAATTAGCGATTTATCATTACTTTATAATTTATATAGTCGAGTAAAAAATGGTCTCGTCGAACTTTGTCTCAATTTCAATTGTTACATAAAGGTGTGTGTATGTTGTTAATTGTTTAATTTATATTTTTATTATATTAATTTATATTACATGTAGAAGTAAGTTATTAAAAAATAATGCAATGATTTTTTTTTTCTTTTTCTAGAAAAAAGGCAAAACAATAGTTATAGATCCAGAAAAAGATAAAACTATGGTACAGGAACTCTTAGATTTTAAGGATAAAATGGACAATATTGTTAACACGTGTTTTCACAAAAACGAAAAATTTGCTAATAGTTTAAAGGAAGCCTTTGAAGCTTTCATAAATCAAAGAGCAAATAAACCAGCAGAATTAATAGGTACTATGTTTAATGAATAATATATTTTAATGACTTTAAGTAATCGAATATTTCTCAAGAGATAATCTCAAAAAAGATTAATACATATCATTTCCTTTCATTGCAGCGAAATTTGTTGATTGTAAGCTACGTGCAGGTAACAAAGAAGCCACGGAAGAAGAATTAGAACGATTATTAGATAAAATTATGGTATTATTTCGTTTTATACATGGAAAGGATGTATTCGAAGCTTTTTATAAAAAAGATTTGGCAAAACGTCTACTGGTAGGCAAATCTGCATCTGTTGATGCTGAGAAGTCCATGTTATCTAAGTTAAAACAAGAATGTGGTGGAGGATTTACAAGTAAATTGGAAGGAATGTTCAAAGATATGGAACTAAGTAAAGATATTAATATTGCTTTCAAACAGGTAACCTTATTAATTATTCGAGTTTATATTTGTAAATAGAAAATATTCGATTACAACTCAAACTTTTATACTTATACGCTTTGTAGTATGCGGGAAATCTGCAACATGAATTGTCTGCGAGTAATTTAGACTTAACAGTCTCCATACTTACAATGGGATATTGGCCAACGTATCCTGTAATGGAAGTTACATTGCCAACAGAAATGGTGCAGTATCAGGATGTATTTAATAAATTTTACCTAGGAAAGCATAGCGGAAGAAAGTTACAATGGCAACCAACTCTGGGACACTGCGTTTTAAAAGCTTGGTTTAATCAGGTATATTATCGGCATATATATCCCAAAACGTATGATTAAGACAATTTCTAATGTCATAATTTTTCTTTTTTAGGGCAATAAAGAACTGCAGGTATCATTGTTTCAAGCATTAGTCTTAATATTATTTAATGATGCTGATAATCTTTCGTTGGAAGATATTAAAGCTGCAACTAACATTGAAGATGGCGAACTTAGAAGAACATTACAATCTTTGGCTTGCGGGAAAGCTAGAGTTTTACAGAAACATCCACGCGGAAGAGATGTGGCTGACAATGATAGATTTGTTTTTAATGCAGAATTTACGAATAAATTATTCAGAATTAAAATAAATCAAATACAAATGAAAGAGACGGTAAAATCTATACAGTTTTTATAATAAATAATCCTGTAACTTTTAATTAAAGTACGTTCTCAATTATATGAATTCGTTAACAGAACGAAGAACAAAAGGCAACGGAGGAAAGAGTGTATCAAGATAGACAATATCAAATAGATGCCGCAATCGTCAGGATTATGAAAATGAGAAAAACGCTCACGCACAATCTCCTCATTAGTGAATTATACAATCAATTGAAATTTCCCGTTAAGGTATGCACTTTAATATCGTTTTTATAGAGTAATAGTTAAATAATTAATTTCAAATAATTTTTCTCTTCGTATAACTATAGCCTGCTGACTTAAAGAAACGGATTGAGTCGCTTATAGACAGGGATTATATGGAACGGGATAAAGATAACGCAAATCAGTACAATTATGTCGCGTAACCTGAATCAAATGCCAAAATTACGTCAGATTGGTTCAATTTTATATTTTATAGTAAAATGGATCAATTAATTTTGGCGCTTGCCTATTGTGAATGTGTAAAATTGAGGGAAGAAACAAAGAACTTTAACTGGTGGGGTTAACTGCCAACGTGACGTTGCAGTACACGATCAGTTCATAATAAGAAAAAAAAAAGGAAAAAAAAACCTAGAATGGACCTCATTGTTTTGTTTTTTGTAGTAGTGCATACGGACACTGGACAGTTACAGTAATTTTTCAACAGTGCTTTACTGTTATCTTTGTGTTATTTCTAGATTTTGCTAAAAAGGACCATGTGCGAGAAATATCATCATCGATAATGCAGCAATTTAAGATGTACCAACAATTTTTTATGCTAAGCAGTTTTTCACAGCATATTAAAAGATAAGCAGATGTAGTGCAAAACAAAAAAAAACATAATGTAACACTGTAATAGCTACAAAATATGAAAATAACTTAAGAAATGAGAAACATAATGTAATAATTCTTTAAAAATCGGCGACAGTGCGTTAATTGTAATAGATTTAAACTTTGCACCTTATAAAACTTTGAAAAAGGTTTGGCTTGAATATTCCAAATTATCCTGACACATAAAACTATTATCGAAAATCTAAGATTCTTGAGACCAGATTATACGTACGAATCTCAGTTAAACCAAGGATAATAACTGTTTATAATAATTACAACAGGAATATTAATTTTACAGTTAAATTTACTAGGCATTGTTGCAGCTGATTTTAGGTATAAAATAAAATAAAGATTTGTACAGTGGAAAAAGTATAGAGGTATGCAAGAAGTATTTTTAATTTACTTTTACTAACACATCGTGTAAAAAGTTTAAGGAAATGTAGAAAAAAAAATCCTTTTATTGAGACGAAATAAATTTCATTTCAACAGATTATATTAAAGGAGATCACTAATGCCACACTACTTTGTAAGCATCTTGACATAATAGTACCTTACAATACAATTCAGTAGTTACGAATGAAGTTTTAACAGAAAATATTATAACAGTTGTGATACAAAAAAAAAAAAAGAACATGTTCATCTTTCTTGGGGGAAAAAGGTAATGGGATAACACAAATTTATTAGTAAATAATAATGAGAAACACTGTGGAAAAAAAATATATATTAACTTTAAATATTAATGCAGGAAAATTAACAAGAAAATTTTCATTTTTTTTCTTTTTTTTTTTTCAATCGAAACTAATATCTCTTCGCTGCTTACATTTATATGCTTTTTGCATATGTAAGCAATAAAGATATTTATATATCATATTAATACATGTAATTGCCAAAAATGTCTTATTAATATTTATTCTTTACATTCGAAATTTTGTACCATAACTTCGTATGTATCAATTGTTCATTTATAAAACAAGAAAAAAAAAAGAAGATGAAGAAGCGATGAGAAGGATTAATTTGCTTTTGAAATAAATGTATTTATGTAAATCTTGTGAGCTTAATTTTCACGTGAGCCAGTAAATTAACTTGATTAAAACAAAAGCTTGAAATCCTAGCCAATTCACTACATTGATAATATATAATAATTGCCACACATTTACGAAAGAATAATAATATAGGATTGACAGAAGTCTCCTTTATTTTGTTACAAAAGCGACTTGTATGTGTGCGTGTGTGTTGTGCGTGCGTCAAGTGTATACGTGAAGCGTATGTATATATTATATTAAATTGAGAAGTGCATTTTCAAGATATACTCTTAATGTCTTCAATATCTACAGTGTTTCATGTTATTATATACTTGTTATTTTTTTTTTGTTCTTTTCTTTTTTCCTTTTATAGATTCAATTTCTGGTGCCTTCCATCATAATATGTATATTATCACCTAGATCTGCTTATTTTTTATTATATTTAGTAAACGAATCGAGATATCTATCATATTTTAAGAGAACATTGTAGTCGGTGTTTGTTTTATTATTCTAGAATTAACACAATTATAGATAAATGATTTCTTTGTGTTACACCGGAAAAAGGTAATAAAAGAAAAAAAAAGAATTACGAATATTAATATATAATAAATTATGTATCTGTGTCCTAGGGATGTAACTCTTTCACTCTTTGCTACACCAATTAGAAAATTAATGTTACGAAAGAAAATTTCATTTTACCCTAGATCTAATTTTAGAACATTTGACTTTGATCCATGGAAATATTATACATATCTATAATACAAAAGTAAAATTAATGTAAGTTATATACGGGAGATATATCAATTTCTTTTTGACGATTTGATAAATATATAAAAGATTGCTACTTATTTGTGGATATATACAATGAATAATACTAGTTTATTATCGACAGGTACAAAATTATTATGCAAACGTGTTAATAAAAGTGATAACAGCTAAAAAGTAATGTAAAAATTTTTAATATGTACGAAGGATGTACTCTAACATGAAACGAATAATTTATTACTTAGTAAGTTTGTTTATTGTATTTACGTTACACGCCTATAAATACAAAAATACCATTTTATAATAAAATTTTGAAATTTTAATTAATGTAACCTTTTTAAAATTTTAGTTAGAATAAATTGGACATTTGTACTGAATTGTGAAAATTACTGATAACGTATAGTTTTTCAGTATTTTATTTACAGTTAATTATAAATTATCTTAGAATATAATTGGTAAGAAAGTTACGAGTATACTGCTGTTAATACTTCATCGTGTTTAAACCGAAAGAATTTATTTGTTAAATACAATTTCCTCTAATAATTGAGATTTCGACGAGAAGCATTATTATTTTAATGCTTTTATCGTTTTAATATATTCATTTCTTATATCAATTTCATTTAGTAACGAGTTGGCAAAATTACTAGGATCGGCATGTTTGTTTAGAAAATCAGAAACTAATAACGATGGAGGTTTACCACCACCGTGCGCTAAACATTCCCAACGATATTTTTCACCAGCAGTTCTACTCAGGGGATCGTGTTGAAAGTATGTTTGCCAAATCCAAGAGGCTATCGCACGCGATATTAAATAAGAATAATATTTGGCACCGTATCCTACTAAATGAGAAAATCGCAACTGCCATGCCTGTAGACCAAAAAGAATGAATAATTACCATTAAAACTATATAATCCCATATTCACATTAATTTTCTACAATTTTTAAAAAGGAATACGTACTGTATTTTCAATGTACGGTAAACCATAATATTTTCCTTGAATATCTTTTAAAATTTCTGTAGTAGATCTTTCTATTTTGTTTCTATGATAAACATGATCCAACATACTATAAAATACTTGATTTTGCAGTTCGGACGCGCAAAAAATATATTTCGAAGCGCACAACTTTTTTAACAAATTATCCGGAATTTGCTCGTTCGTTTGATAATGTTTCGCAAACATAGACAGTACCTGATCAAAATATTCAATTAAAATTTGCGCATGGCTTTACTGCGATAAAATTTTTATTGTGCATAGGCTTACTCGTGAATCGCCCGCGAAATATTCCATTAACACGCTTGGTACTTCCGCAAAATCTGTACTGCATCTAGTACCCGTCACATGTTGATATTTTGTTCTACCTAGCATAGAATGTAACGCGTGTCCCATTTCATGAAATAAATTATCAACTGAGGATGGATTTAGTAAGCACGGATTAGACCATTTAGGTGATGGTAAAGATAACATTAAAACAACTATGGGAATCTGAAAATATACGTTACTGTCAAATTATAAAAGTTTAATCGATAAGAACTTTTATATATATATATATATTTCTTTTTTGTTTTTTAATGTCACCTGATAAGTTCCATCGGGCAATTTTTTTCCACCTCTAATAGCAAAATGACAATCTTGATTAGGTTTTCCTTTTCTTTCAAAAAAATCACAATAAATATAACCCAACGTTGTTTCATCTTTATCAATGACAGCTAGTTTAAGTATATTTTGTGCCCATACTTCACCACGTAAAACCGGTACAGATTCCAGTCGTATTCCGTATAATGCTTGTACAAGATAATTTAAACCGTCCATACAAGTGCCAAGAGAAAAATATGGTGCAAACTCATTGTTGGAAGTATTTAACCATGTCTTTTTAGCTATTGACATAAAATATGCTGTGTCCCATGGCATCAAATCCTATACAATACAAGTAAATTGTCAAAAATAATATAACAATTCACTTTGCTAATTATAAAATTAATTCTTTTTTTTTCTAAAAAAAGACGAACTTGTTTTATAGACGATTCTGTATCTTTCATTTTTTGCATTTCTTGAAAATCTTGCATTGCCTTAATTTGTAAATTATCATTCAAGATATTAAGAAAATCATTTACTGCTTCAGGTGTTTGTACTGTACTGCCTCTTACAGCTCTGCGGAAAGAAATAATGTCTGAATAATAAAATAATATTCATTAATAGAGAATGTCTCGTTAAAATTTACATAGAATTACCTATGAACATATGTAGGAAATCCGCATATTTGTGCCAATTGATGTCTACAATTTAAAAGCTTAACCAATAAATACTCTTGTTGTTTGTCAGGATATAAAAATAGTTTGTAAGCTGCTTCACGAACAGAGGTATTCGATGAATCTGTATAAAGTCCACTTACTAATATCTGACCATTGTGTATCTCAAAACTGAGAAAATTAGCTAATGTAAAATAATGGTGGCAACGTATAATAAAAATATTTTCATACATCTTTTAATATAAACAAACATTAATAAGTATCATTATACTCACTTTTGCTTGATACTATCTGGCAAAATATCAGCCCTTACAAAGCGTGTACTAACAGCACCAGCCATAAATTTCTGACCCGCCTGATAATAAATCATTTATTGAAAAAATAAATATAATTACTAATAAATTAATAATACAATATATATAAACTGAGCATACTTGTAAGATATCGTTATTCAACATGACAACTTGTTTTCTTTGTTCTTCCGGCAAATGAATACCACTTTGTTCAAAATCAAACAAAAATAGTTTGGCAACGTGGTCATCAATAGGAGATGTTTTTAAAATGTCTCCATTCTTTACAACATGCTGTAATGCATTATATAAGTCACTGTGAGTATTAAGTCTGTTAAAGAAATAATATAAATAACATTAATAAGCCAATTGTAATTATTAACAAATGAATAGATTCCAATTGCATACTTTTCAACGACGCCACTTAGCGATATAGAAGCATCCTCCGCGGCTTCAACAAACTCTATATTTGGATGTGCAATTCTAATGAATTCTGCCAAGTCTGCAACTTTGCATAAAGTGTCAGACAATTCGTCAAATATCTCTACCATATTTCTCTTTCTGTTAACATCAGTTACTTCAGCTATAAGTAAGTCAGTTTGAGTAAATGCACGATCTTTCAACGTTTTAAATCCACTTGCATCTTTAAGTTCAGGTATACCAAATAAACCCTATTATATAAAGAATATGCAGCGATATACTTAAACGACGTATTTATGTTTTTTGTTAGATAAAATTGAACTTACAGTCTCCTTTTTAGACAAACTAAATCCATATTCTATTTTTGTAATAGAATTAAATGCTGTTGCTAAAGGTGACCACGTATTTACATGTCTATACATTTTGAGATAGTTTAAAGAACATTTGTTGAATGGCATCATTTTGCTTTATTATTTATTTAATTAAAATATTAAACAAATGTAGATATATCTGCCAGTCTACAAAATACGAATTCGTAAGAGATTAGAATAAATTAATTCGGACATTTCTATTGAGGTTATAATCTATGACGCGTGTAAAGTATTATATATGTGTGTGTATATATATATATATATATATTCTATATATATTATATTTTATTATATATATATACTATATATAAAAGTATAAAACATTTCATAAAGAATATAATTAATATACAATTTATTGAAATTTATCTTCAAACACAACTTTTTTTTTTATGATTAGAAACGATAGATGAGTACTTCATTTTATTTGTATATTTTATACAGTCTTACGCATAATGCACTGCTTTTCTTCGCAAAGATTACTTTCACACATATATTAGGTTTGTTCTTTTATTTTAATTATTTATTTATTTTTTGTTGTTATTGTTGTGTTGTGAACGATGGCGTCATAGTCTGACGACGCTGCGCAATGTAGGCACGTAATTCTTTTTAAACTAAGAAATAAATTGAATGTGTAATAAAGTTAAAAAAAAAATGAGAAAATCGAGAAATTCATAATTGATAAAAATAAAGAGTCAGTTAATGTCAGATCCTTCGAATGATCATCGGTGGAATTTTCATAAATATGCAGATAAACGTATAAGATAAATTTGTGGAATTTAACAATTATCAAGGTTAACCAAAGATAACAAATGGTAAGAATTAATTCCTATTCTGTATATATGTATATATATGCATGTATGTATATCTGTGAATAAACATTTAGTTTAGTACAATATTACATGATACATATTGATATATGATGTGTATATATATATATATATATATGTATATAGTCATTATGGATGACAATACATTCCAGTGGAAGGGATGTGCGTATGTATATAAGGACATACTCAACGTTTATACTCCTACGTATATTTGTTGGACAGATTAGATATATACGAAAATTTTTGAGTTTTTTGTATTTAATATATAAAATTTCTTTGTTCGTTCGTTTTTTTTTTCTTTTGAATATTTACGTTTCTGTCACGTTAATTTTTTTGTCTATCAATACTTTCATCGTTTATTAACGAATTATTAAGTATATATACGTTATTTTGTCGCATATGTATAATACGTGAAATATACGTGTATATGTAGTATATTGTAATTTTTATCTTATGTTTTCTTTTTCTCATTTATTATAATTTATACGCGTATTATGATTTTATTAGTTAATATATTTTATATATTTTAATCTTTACGAAATATTACATAAAATGGTCGTAAAAATGAAGTATTATTAATAGTCGAAAACCGGACTAGAGGGAAATTTGTTTGATGCTGTGAGGCAACTAGCAGAGAGTGAAATTCAACTTATCAAAGCTATAGAGGAGTCTACCATGGATTGTCAAAGGAATACTACTGATATGAAATCTACAACAAGAAAAAAGAATACCAAGAAATCTTCTAAACTCTCCAATGTAAGAGTTAATTCATTATTGTTAATTTGATGAAGTATTCAGTAAATATACGATAACGATATATGTCAATAATATTTAATTTAATTTATTTGTTATTGCGAATAGATTCGACCGTCTGCTGCTTTATTGGCAGCCAAACAAGAGGCAGTACAGCGCAAAGTATTACAAAATAAAAAGTCTAATGCAAACTTTGTATATGACATTTATCAAAAGATAAGAGATGCTTATACCGTTGTGCATAAGGAAACCGGTATTATTTACGATCATTCTATGGAGGATCATAAATGTTTGTGGGATGAAAATTATCCTGAATGCCCAGATAGATTAACAAGGATATTAAAAAGATGTAAAGAGTTAGGATTGTTGAATAGATGTAAATTAATTTCAACCAGATTTTGTACAGAAAATGACATACTTAAAATGCACAGCCAAAAACAAATAGATCTATTAAAATCAACCAGTGGATGTATGGATCTGGACAAATTGGAAACATTGTCTTCTAAATATGATGCTATATATATACATCCAGTAGGTAGATTGTGGATGATAGTCTTAAGGAAACAAAAAAAAAAGATAAATAAATAAAAATAATTAATTTACTTTTCAGTCCACCTACAAATTATCTTTATTGGCTGTGGGCTCAACAATAAGTTTGGTGGAAAGTATTTGTAAAGGAGACATACAAAATGGCATGGCCATTATCAGGTAAAATGAAATTATCCTTCAATATCTTTTAGATTATTTATTGTCTATCTGCATCATATTTCAGACCACCTGGACATCATGCAATGAAATCCGAATATTGTGGATATTGCTTTTATAATAATGTTGCTATTGCGGCAGAAAAAGCTCTAAATGATAATTTAGCAAATAAAATTCTTATTGTCGATTGGGATGTACATCATGGACAAGCTACACAACAAATGTTTTATGATGATTCACGGTATTATTTTGATTAATAAATAATTATCCATTTTAAGTTTATAATTATTAAGTTCAGTTAGAATCATATATTTATTGATTTCATTTTATATTTCCTTTTTAGTGTAGTTTATTTTTCGATACATCGTTATGAAAATGGAACATTCTGGCCTAATCTAGAGGAATCTGATTTTCATTACATTGGTAAAGGCTTGGGAGAAGGTTATAATTTTAATATACCACTTAACAAAACTGGTATGACAAATGCTGATTATATTGCAATATTTCAACAAGTTTTGTTACCAATGGCTTACGAGGTAAATAACATAAATCGATTTGTTTTTTTTTTTTCTTAAATATTAATTTAGAGATGTTATATCCAAAAATGAAATGTTTCCAAATTATTTTATATTTCACAATATTGGCGTATCTATAATATAATTAAATATTAAAGGGACGTAATGTAGAACTAATACATTATTAAATTATAGTTTCAACCAGATCTCATAATAGTCTCAGCTGGTTATGATGCAGCACTGGGATGCCCAGAGGTAAAATAGTAGAGTTTATTTAACTATTGTTTTATTTTTCCTATCCTAGTTCCATCCAGATCTTATTATTGTTTCCGCTGGATTTGATTCTGCGCTTGGAGATGAAAAAGTTAAGAAAAGTGATTTATATTTTATAATTTTCGTCTACATCCTTATTAATTATTTTTACTCGTGCATACTTTTTTTCTAAAAATTATCATCACGGATTATTAGAATAGAAACTTAAATATAATATATATGTGTATGTGTATATATATTTTTTATGATGTAAAGGGTGAAATGGAAGTAACACCTGCATGTTACGCTCATCTATTGTCATCTCTTATGAGTTTGGCAGCTGGAAAGATAGCTGTAGTATTGGAGGTATGTTTCATCAATTATCTATGTAATATATTTATATAATTAATTTTAAAAATTGCTAATCTATGTATTCGTGTTAATAGGGTGGTTATTGCTTAAAGTCATTGGCTGAAAGTGCTGCATTAACTCTGCGAGCATTATTAGGTGATCCATGTCCTATGTTGCAAACATTGCAACTACCATCGTTAAGGTAATAATAATGAAATAAAATATTTAACGAGAAAGCTAATTCATATTACATGTATTTTTAGTATACGTGAGACGATTTTAAACGCTATCTATGCTCACAAACAATTTTGGAAATGTTATCAATATCAAGAACAATATAGCATTAATAATAAAATTGATAGAAAAGAAGAAAATAATGATCAACATTTGCCTGTTGTTAATTACAAGTAAGTTATATCGTAGTATACAATGTATAATTATTGAAAAAAAATGTATTATCACTTGTATATTTATATAGGGGAGAAGTGTATAAACCTGATATTTATCAAACAAGAAATTGTTATCCCGTACAAAGTAAAGACACACTTGAAGAATTAGATAAAAAATTAGATTCATTGATAAAATGTAAGTCCTTCGTTATAATAACATTAATTTTATATTATGAATAGTAATATATTAAAAAGGTGTATTTTTGTAGTTACAAATTTATCCAAAGCACCTAACAAAGTATGTATTGTATATGACAACAGGATGTTGAAACATTGCGATACTATTAATAACACACACCCAGAAAAGCCTAATCGAATTGTAAGCATTTATAAAAAACATGAGGAGCATGGTTTACTAGAGCGGTGCTATTTACAACAAGTGTGTAATTTTAATTTTATTTAATTTATTAATTTATTAATTTATACATACTTAAAATAGGACACACGAAATTAATTATTTTCAATAAATGAATTATACATTGTATTTTTGATAAAGGGAAGAGTGGCAACAGAGGAAGAAATATTATTAGCTCATTCACAAGACTACATTCATGCAATAAAAAAGACGGAAACATTTAAATCCAAAGAGTTGGAAAGACAAGCATTAAAATATAATTCTGTTTATTTGCATAACGAAACATGGTTTTCTGCTTGTGTATCAGTTGGATCATTACTTCAAATTGTGGACAATGTATTAAGTGGACAAGCGCAATCTGGAGTTGCAGTGATAAGACCTCCAGGACATCATGCAGAGCCAGATCTAGCATGCGGTTTTTGTATTTTTAATAATGTTGCGATAGCAGCAAAATATGCTGTAAATACTCATAATGTTAAGAGGTAAAAAGAATCGTTTGTTACTTAATTCAATTGGAAATTGTAGTAGTAAAAATTTGTAAATATGAAAGATATTAAAATTGTTCTTCATAATTTTCAGGGTATTAATAGTGGATTGGGATGTACATCATGGAAATGGAACTCAATCTATTTTCGAAAGCGATCCAAATGTACTTTATATATCCATTCATCGTTATGACAATGGCAGTTTCTTTCCACATTCTAAATACGGCAATTACACTTCCATTGGGTCAGGATTAGGAGAAGGTTATTGTGTAAATGTACCATGGAACAAAGTGAGCATTGTATTATATAATTTTAATGTTTACCTTTCTAACAAAGATTTGTTATTGTTGTTTTTTTTTTCTCTCCTCAGAAAGGAATGGGAAATGCAGAATATATAGCTGCATTTCAACAAGTCGTTATGCCAATTGCTTATCAATTCAATCCAGAGTTAGTTCTAGTCTCTGCAGGTTTTGATGCTTGTATCGGAGATCCATTAGGGGGTACGTGATAACATATGTATATATATATATATATATATATATATATATAAAATATAATTGACACAATCATTGAACGGTATAAAAAAAAAAACAAATTATTTTTAGGATGTACAGTGACTCCAGAAATGTATGGACATTTAACGCATTGGTTATCTTCTCTAGCAAATGGACGTATTATCCTTAGTCTGGAGGGAGGATACAATATAAATTCGATTTCTCATTCGATGACGATATGTACAAAAGCATTACTTGGTGACCCATTACCCTTATTAGATTCTTCGTTAGTTCCATGCTCAAGTGCAATACATTCTATAAATAATGTGTTAAAAACGCAAAAGAAATATTGGCCCAATTTAATGTTTAATTTATCATTGCCAAAAGAAAATCTAACGAAAATTGCTAATTATAAAAAGATGGATGAGCAAGTTAGAAATTCTAAATTTAATGAACATTCAGAATCCAAAATAGCTTTAGAGGGTATTGAAAATGAAAAATTGGATATCAAACTTTCCTTTAACAAAAATAGCATGAATTTAGTAACGGACGAGGAAATATTGAAACTTCAAAATGAAATAGAAAATATAAAAATTAAGAATTCGAAAGCTATGAAGGAAATGACAACTACGGAAATAGCTAGGACATGTGTAAATAAGGATCAACAAAAAGAAAGACAGAGAAGAGAGACTGCGGGGAGTTCCAGTAATGCGGGAAGTAGTAATGATTTTGGAGAGAATAGAGGAATTTATGATGGAGCCGCAGCGACAAGTTTAACCGATTATCTCTCTGACAATCTGCAGGTAATGATTTTGCAACTTCCTTTATTTGTTTCGTATTAAAATATGAAAACTTCATATGCAGGCATTAATAGCTGGAGAAATGTTCGCCGTAATACCATTGCGCGATTGTCCGCATCTGGATAGCGTTAATGATGTACCTTCTCGTGGTATTGATGTACATTTACCATGTATGGAATGTGGTAGCAATGTTGAAAATTGGATTTGCCTACAATGCTATACTGTACATTGTGCAAGAAATATCAATCAACATGCATTATTACATGCCGATGAAACTCAACACCCTTTGACTCTAAGTTTTAGTGACTTGTCAGTTTGGTGTTACGGTTGTGAAGCTTATATCGACAATCCGGTAAGATATTTTAATGTTATAAAAAATTAAAATTCCATGCAAATATTTATTACGATTTTAGAGATTATATGCGGCTAGGAATGCAGCGCATCAAAGTAAATTTAATCAAGATTCACCATGGACTTACGAGGGACAATGAATTAGTGCCATATTTTCCTTATAATTACGCGTAGTTGATATTGATAAAATTAGAAATTTATTGGAATGTTATTATTTAGTATTTTTACATATTACTTTTACTAAATTCTAAGTACTCTGTCTTTACTAAATCTTTAACAAAAATTGCTATTCTTTTACAAAATAATCTATATATGATTAGTAATAGAAAAACGAATATATATATATATATATATATATATATATATATATATATATATATATGAAATATGAAATATAATATGTTTACAATATGATACTAATTTTATCACTATTACTAATGACTAGTACGCTCGAATTGAACATGTATTAAAATATTCTTCTATTGTAATATTAGAAATCTGATTATGTTGATTTAACACATTGCCAAAACATAATGAAATTTATTATGTATAAATAACGTAAAGTTTATTTTACTAAGGAAATAGTGGGTAATTTTAGAGAGAAGATATTTTCTTAAACAGCAAATATTTTCATAAAATCTCTATATATGCCAGACGACTACAATGATTAATGAATACATATATATATATATATATATATATATATATACGTACAAATACATCCGCTTATAAATATATAATTTTTTTATGATAAATACTTATACTTACATTGCAATATTTACAAAAATCTAGTCGACATTCATATGTAACCATATTTTATAAACATAAATAAAAAAGCAAGTAAAATGAAATTAATTTTGTACTTTAAACTTACAGTTTGACAAAATGTACGATGCATGTATAATACAAGAGAAATAATTGTTTCAAATAATTATTAAAAATTGTACATTTTTGTTTTTGAATAGATTTTTGTGCTGATAAAGTATGGAGTAATTTATTTATTGCTTTTTTTTTTTTTTACGTAAGCATTGAATTTTTAGTATTTTTTACAAATTGCGCTGAGTTTTCAATCTTGATTAATGCTAATTCAAACTGTTGAAAAAACATTGATATATCGTCTACAAGTTGCATTAATGATCTCGGTTTAAAAAGGCTGATATTCTGTAGATTTATATGTTCATGAATCGTTTTTAATGATGGCAATTTTTCAGTTGAAATGTGAGGATAATACGTCCATATAGTATAATAGTTAAATAACAGAGAATTATTTTGGGAATATTTAGTAAATTCTCCCATAGCACTATAAGGCAATGTGTAATACAATCTATATGGTATTCTTTTAAATTTGAATTTTTCTTCACATTCCTGAAGTTTTTGCGTAATACTATTATACACTTCTGTCATATTCTTCGAACCTTGTTCATAAAGAAAAAAGTCTTTGGTCAAGCGGTACTTGTGATTGCTAGTGCTGACATATGTTTTATGCGTATTTCTTAAATGTAAAAGTGCAGTCGGTATCGGATATGTGTACGATGTATATAAATGTATGTGTGTAAGATGAGGTTTAGCCTTCAATTCGGCACTTATACGCGATGTTAGAGGGAAAACTCCACCTTGATGTACAAAACCATAAAATAAACATAATATGACGTTAAAAAAATACCAAATAATTTGGAGCTTTGTAAGCTTAAATATTTTTTGTGGCATATAATTAGTTGGATTATTTTTTTTAATATGCGAAACAGTATCAACTCCTGGCACATGATTTAATTTTGGAGCATATAAGAAAACCAATGGTAATATCACAGGTATTATAAAACGAGGTTCTTGATGAGGAAAGAAAGATAATAATGCTACAGGAACAATAAACGATGTTGTCATTAAACTAACTATACTTTGTATCCGTGGTAATTCCAGCCATTTTCCTTTTAAACCACTGCAAGCAATTAATACTTATTAACGTGCATGCCACTTTTGAAAATATGAATATTATAAAACTTATAGTTTGGTAAACTATTATATATATATATATATATAATATCATATTGAAATTATCATAAATTTTTTCATTATTATATTAAAATATTCACCTGAATGACATTTTTGCAAATGTAAGCAATCCGATAATTCCAAGTACATTGTATAATAGAGGTATATTTAATAAAAAGTGTAAAAAGCGTGGATGTAAACCATGATTTTCTAAGTTCTTAGAATCTGTATTATATTTTAGGAAATTAATTGGTGTCACTACAAAATTATTCAAACTAATATCCAATTTTCCTATCTCTCCCATTGTTAAGTAACCAAAGTAAAAACTATCGACTATGATAAAGAAAATAGCAGTAGGTATGCCGCAAAGGATAAAAGTAAATATTCTAATATGAAAATGGAGCAAGCCAATAGTTCTTGAACCAAGACCTCTTTGTAACCAAAAAAATACAGGAGGAAAGGCAAATGCGATGAATGTTGGTCTGTTAAATATACCAATAACAGTAATGGTAGCTATCTTAAAACAATGATTCAAAGAATGCGAAGGTAATACTCTTAAAAGTTTATAGTATTTAACACGTTCCACTGCATTTTTAGCTTCGTCATATTTGTTTGAAAGATAATCACTCTGTATAATGACCTAAAATGACAAAAGTTTATTATTGTTGCATTCATTTCATTATATCATTGTAAACGATTTGTTCGATTATGTTTCCTACGTTTGTTTAAATGGAATTTTATACCTTTTCCGAGTATACCATGCACTGTGATGTATAGAATAATAGTAAAGAGTTCAATATTAATTCAATGGAATTTGAAAACACGCGTGTAGCGTAAGTTAACATTACATAAGAACTTGCAAATGTAATCAATCTCACTTTATAGTTTTGGCCACACATACAACATATCTTATATAGGCAGTAGTCCGATACGAACGATAATATACATATAAAGAGTCTTGGAAAGACTATGAGATAATACGGCGATATTAACGATGTACCAAAGAAATAAAATACGTAGGGTGAAAGAAATTTTAAAATCGAATAGGAACTGCCCACAATTATCTGCGGTATAAAAATAGTTCGAATGGGAAATGTAGAGTTATATTCCCATGGCTTGTACACATCTATGTCAAAATGATCTCCTGTAAGAGTAAACGCTTCATCGTATTTGCAATGAACATTTCGATTAGATAAACCTGCTACAATAAAAATTATTGTTACCTGATATAACTTCTATAGCTTGAAAGTACTCATCGGGATGTATATATCCAGTTTGTGGTAGAAAAGTCAAAAGAATTCTAAATGCGGCAAAAACCCAATACAGTTTCATTTTTCTTTTTATAGGCAAAATAGGCTTATATTCATCGATAGATCTGCGATATTCGGTTAAGTGACGCATCATTTTTGTGTGTAAGGAAATATCATGAATTAATAATTTTGATATTTATAACACCGAAAATTGCCATCCAATCATCGAATTAGATTGTTTGCATTCAATTTGCCTCATAGTAACAAACGAATTAGTTTTACATATTAATACGTCCTTTTTAATAACGACATAATTTCTAAGTACGACTTAAATTATGTTAAAATTTTAATAACATCATAAAAGTTAACATCACCATATTAAATTATAAACCAACGCTTTCTGACGATTTCATAAAAGCCGCGTTCGTTTTCTTTTTTTTTTTTTTTTCTAAACGTCAGTACTGTCAGTAAATCTCAGTGTTTACCAGTGTTTACTCACTGTCACTTGTTGTCATTGTCAATACCTGCCGAGATGACACAAAGCGTACGTACACGACATCGTGTATTACGAATAGCATCAAATAGCATGTCTCATAGTAAAAAGAGAACGTAGAACTCTAGAAGACAAAAAGATAAACGTATGTCACTATAATTTCTCCGATTTCCATTCGGTATATGCGATTGGTCGATGTGTTTTCAGTAATGCGATTGGATTAATCGTGCAATATAAAATAGGTAACATAGGGATATAAGTATCGATAACGTATCGTCGAAAAAATTTTTTACCTAGAGTATATACAATTATATTACGTGACTTTGAGTAAGACAAGGAGATATAATGTCTTCTTATGTTTACCTCTTTGTCGACTATAGTTCTATCATTCGACAATGAGATAGACACGTTGGTAGGGTTACCAGACAAATTTTTACACGAAGGAAACCTACGACGACGTCACTTTATCCCCCACTACCATCTTATCTTACGTCACTTGTGTCACGTGACATGAGTTATGTATTGTCATACGTCGTCGTGCCTCTGATCTAACCTAACCTTAATAACTACTACATACTGCTGCTACTACTCTCTCCATCGTTACCACTCAATTTTTCCCTTGATCTGGTAACGCTGCACATTAGTAGTTTGGCATTATAATGTAACATTTGGAACTGTTTTATTTCTACTGTGAAGTTGGATACATTTTATATGTATTTACATGGTAATTGGTGGTACAACTGAAGTGATATATAATGGTTGTAAAAAACAAAAATATTTAAAAAGAACAATTAAATTGTGCAACTCGGTCAAAACACTTGTTGTTATAAAAGGATCGTACATACGATATTTAATACGCGTAAGTAATTAACGATTGCAACAATATAACCTAAATTGTGTTGTACTATTCTCTATTTAAATTGACAAGATTTCACTACAAAGTATGTTTTTACTTTGAATATAATTTATTGAAAGAAATATAATCATTTTTAATTATTGTTAATTATGTTATAGGAATATAAATGGCGTAAATTCATATATTTAAATGTACTTAAAAAATTACTGATTATTACAGTAGACTGTACAAAATTTTGGTTATATTAATTCTAATTCATTTTTATTATATTAAAGAATCAAAATGCCATGCTGGTACTATGAAAAAAAAGAATTACGGAACACTCCATCCGTTCAGGATGGGATTGATTATGAAACGGAGTGCAGATATAGAAAAGAGGGCGCTCGTTTTATAATAGACACAGGAACAAAAATGGATTTAGGATATAACACAATGGCAACAGGTGTTGTTTATTTTCATAGATTCTATATGTTTCATTCGTTTAAAAATTTCCCAAGATATGTAAGTAATGTATTAATTTCATTAATATCATTATAAATCTATCGGACGGTCTTACAGAACTTCTTTATTATATAGGTTACTGCATGCTGCTGTTTATTGTTAGCTGGTAAAGTAGAAGAGACACCAAAAAAATGTAAAGATATTATAAGAACAGCCAAAACTTTATTAACCGAACAAAAATTTATGACATTCGGGGAAGATCCTAAGGTAGAACGAGCGTTCAAGCTTATAAATTATTTTCTAAAAATTATCTACTCTTATCATCCCATATGATGATTATAATATCGTATGAACATTTTTTAATAATTTATTGCTTCTTTCTGCAGGAAGAAGTAATGACTATAGAAAGGATATTATTGCAAACAATTAAATTTGACTTGCAAGTAGAACATCCATATAGTTATCTGTTGAAATATGCAAAGTGTCTTAAAGGTATAATTTATACAAATTGAATGTATTTTAATTAATTCGTAAATATTTTAAAAAATTATTTTATTTACAGGCGACAAGAATAAATTACAAAAAATGGTTCAGATGGCTTGGACATTTGTCAATGATAGGTAATAAATATTTTCATAAATTTGCATAAATAGAATTGTAGTAATGTTTTTTTTTTCTTCTTTTAATTTACAGCTTATGTACAACATTATCTCTCCAATGGGAGCCAGAAATAATAGCAGTCGCTCTCATGTACTTAGCAGGAAAATTAAGTAAATTTGAAGTATTAGATTGGAATGGAAGACAACCCAAACATTTACGTTGGTGGGATATGTTTGTTGAGGATGTAACTATGGATCTTTTAGAAGGTATCTCTTTCAAAAATTTATTTTAATGATAAATCAATTATCGATTTAGTATTATACAATTATACTATTAATTAATAATACGTATTTAAAGATATTTGCCATCAAGTATTAGATCTATATTCTCAAGCGAATAATACCAAACCCCCTGATTCTCCGCCTGTAATACCATCTAATGAACAAAATAGAGAGAGAATTGCTCCACCTCCTATAGTAGATTCTGCATCAAATACACCAAATGGTAAATAAGATATAAAAAAAAAAAAATACAAAAATTATATTTTTTTATATTATATCTTATATATTATTAATTATCTATTTTAGTGACTCCTGGAAAAGCCACCAAAATCGAAGTACCTACGGTTGCTGCAAATGGTTGTACAGCTGCAGATACTACAGATGGTATAAAAACTGTAGATCCATCTACACATTTTCCAACATATCCCGCAAATTTTGCTCCAGGCAGTACAACTTATCCGCCAGTATTTCCACCGGCAAATGTTTCTGTACCTCCTCCTCCTGTAAACACCATAAACCATATCGTACCAACGATGCACCATATTAGTTCATCCACCCCTATTCGGCCTGCACCTCCTGGTCCAAATACACCCCAACAGTTTCAACCTTATCCTTATCCGACTAATGCATCGTACTTTGCACCTAACACTTTGGCACCACCTACCACTACTCAACGTACCTATTATCCACCACAACCTTAACATATAGTTACTATTTCTTATATGAAAATTACATTATTGATTAAAAAACAAAAATCTTTTATAATTTATGTTAGAGTTGTAGATATCCATGATATAGTCTAGTTCTTGTAAATATTGTAAATATAGCAATGTTATTATTGCTACTACCATATCTATATATCTTTCAAATTTTACGTTTAATTTAAATTTATATACGAAAATTAATTTTTCTGTATTTTCATTGATTTACTTGCCAAAGTAAACTCTTAAATGTCCATAGGAATAAATGATTTATAGGAATTCCTTTAAGAAAGTGAAACTAATGAATCATTATTTTATATGTAAAGATTTCCTTTATTAAAAAAGCTCTTCCCAATAAATGTAACATTGTGTAAATCTTGATCACTTATTTCTGCGAATATTTCAATGAGTGGCTCCGCAGCGATGGAATCTAACACGAAACTGTCTGTATATAAAACGTGAAGAACAGACTGGTATTCCATCATTTGAGAAAAAGATAAAACTAAAAATAAATATATACATGCGTGTTATTAATATTAATTATAATTTTAATTTTTTCATTCGTAATAAAATTAGTTACTAACTTCCTGCTGCGACTCCGTATATAATGTTTGGTTTTTCTAAGATTTCTTTGTGCGACTTGCACAGATCGCTTGCGTTCTTTGTATATAAGCATCGTAGAAAGGAAGGTACGTTTGGTACATTTGCACTCTTATATTGCGATACGTGTCTCCAAGTTATTAAATATGTACTTTTTGTAATGGACAAAATGTCACTTATCTGAAGAAACGACAACATTTAATATAGTATAAAATTGATTTAAAATGAAAAAATTTAAGAGACACGATAAACGCTAACCTTTATCACAAATTCACCAGCAAGTTTTGTATCGAAGTTACGCGCTATAATGCAGACGTAGAGATCTTCGTTAACTTGATATATTACGGCAAGTTCCTTATTATGTTCATCTTGAATAACACATATCTCCTTAGCATCATGACATAAGCCCTCTTTTAAGAAATCTGAAATAAAGGTCACGATGAGATGAAGGACCGATGAGATGAATCATTACAATAATCTCATAACCGACAATATGAAAAATATTAGAGTATACACTTTTCACGTCAGTACCAATTATTATCTCCCCTTCTACTAGTATAAGCTTCTTCATGGACGTGGGTTTATCCTTAAGCCAATTAATATTGACTTGCCTGAAAGTAAAGTTGAGTTTATAAATGGGAGGAAAAAAAAATATTAGAAATTTTTTTAAGGTTATGTTTTGTTAAGATTATTGACAAGGTAAACAACTTACAGTTCTCCTTGCAATTCATCGGTTAATTCCTCTCCCTCATTCTCGTCCCAAAATGCCCGAGACGATGGGAATACAACCTCTCCAAAATAAGTAGCCATTTCTAACGTTCAACGAATCGTTCACTCGAAAATATCGTCTTCATAAAACATGACTAGCAACTCATTCATGTGGAAAGTATTCACCATTTGTGCTACACACATATACATATGCACGTTTACTATATTCAAGTCACACGTACTTAACTTCTCTCGAGTCTTATAAAAATGATTTATTTAAAGATAATTATACACATGTCTTTAATATAAAAAAGTATAAAATTCCTTATTCTGTTGTGTAATGTAACACGACATGTATCATTACATAAATCTACATCAACAATCTTTTATAAACTAATTTCTACAAAATTAATTCAAATATTTAAAAGTTTTTCTCTTTTTTTTTTGTTCATAATAAGCTTGAAATAACATCACATTAATAACCTTCAAGCTTATGTCAATTTGATGCAATCAATAAATTTAAATGCGATTTCTTTTTTTGAGATTCCAACTTTTTCAATTACAGCTTTTCTGTAACTCTTATTATCTATACATATTACATATATATATATATATATATATATATATATATATATATATATATACATATATAAACATATATTCTTCTTAAATTTAATATACATAATATAAAATATGAGATTATTGTAAAGATTTGTTTTATACAATAACAAACGTTATACAGATGTCATGCAAAACTCTCTTGAGATCTCAAAATGAAACGTACTAATAAATTTTAGTACTATAAATTATCTCCCATATGTTACAGTAAAAAAAACATATATATATATATATATATATATATATATATATATATATATTTAAAATACGCGATCTATTATCATATATTTTACTTTCGAGCAATATTGTTCCCAGGCATAACCATAACGCAATTTACAACGTCTATTGTCTCGTATTGCACGGTGCATTAACACTATAGTGCAACATAACGGGGCGTAATAGGGTAAGATTTCATTTGTCATACTCAAACAAGATACAGACCATTGCATTATAATATCACCCAAATAATTGGGATGTCTTACGTATCCCCAAAGACCAGATACTATCAGTTTTTTTCCACGTGACGTCAAAATCGTATCTAAATCTGTAAAGTAAACAAATTTGTTTCGTAAAATTACCAAATACCATAATTGTTGTTGTATCCAATCGTATATCGGTTATATAGTCGTACAGAGTTTAATCGTACATACGAGCTAATGCAGGAGACAATGGATTTTTTCTAAATTTATCCTTCTGAGAATTACTAATTCTGTATATAATGTATCCGATAATAAAACTTATGATAGGCATCGCAAAGTAATAGTTTATTTGTGTTCTGCGAAGATAATAAAATAAAGTTTAGAATATCCTTGTACATGTACATGTTAATAAATATGTCACGATAATATTTATGAAATTACCTTCTGTACAACATGTATCTGGATAAAATGGTTGGTAGAAAAGGATAGAGTAAATGACCGACGCAAAGCATATATCCGGTACCTTCGTACATAATTTCGAAGGACGTCAAAACGGTCGATTCGTACATTAACATATCCATACTATAAAATATTTGTAAAGAGGATACCAATAATTCTGCTAAATTAATATCCTTCAGATCCAAACTAGTACTGTTTTCTAATGCTTTAATTATGATTGATGAATTTACAATAATCTGTAAAATAGAGGAGTATTATAATTAATGGGGGAAATAATTGTTCATTATATATAAAAAATATATTTTAAAAAATAAAAGAGAAAGAAAAGGAAAAAGTATAATTACCAATCCAATCACTGAAGCACGTAATAAAATTATTTTTATGTCCAAAGGGCCGAGTCTGGGATTAATTTCTCTGCCTTGCCAGAAATTATATACAATACTATCGGTTGATGCACATATATTGAGACACGCGACGGGCGCTTTATTTGCTTTTATATATAAAAATATAGCTAAAATTGTTCCAAGAATCCATCCGCTGGTACTCAATTGTAAAGAATTTTCTAAAATAAAGTCGTGAAGTTTTAATTTTTTATATACACATATACTGAGTATGGTCAGGGACAGTGCGGCGCATAAAAATCCTGGAAAGGAAAACAAGAGAAATTAAAAGGCAACATAATTAATTTCTTTTTAACATAAATATGGCGGAATTAATAAAGACGCGTAAAAAAGAAATATATGATCGTCGTACCATTCATACGGTATTGCAATCTACCGATTTTACTTTGTTGTCCATCGATGTACCTCCCAATTGGAATAGAAGAAAAAATACTCAGCAAAAGTAAAAATGATAGGTATCCAAAAAACGAATAACCATTGATGTATAATTGTAAGTCGGTTGGTATTTCTGGATACGTCAATTTACACATGGTTTTCGAGCAAAGCAATTGCGGTGCGATTATTGTAAAAGGTAAGACAAACAGAAGGATATACGTTCCAAACCATCCTCCCCATTCCTGAGGTTCGCTAACTAAATTTATATTTTTTTTACGCTTTTCTAATATTATTAATTCTAATTCCGTGTTTCCTTCGAACTCTGCTGGTTTAGTTAAATTCTAAAATATTGTATAAATTTACGTTATTATGGCATATAAAATGGCATATAAAATGTACTTTTGTAATTTAGAAAAAAAAAAAAAAAGAAAATACAGAATGTCCAAAATTTTTCCAGTCAAATTTTAATAACGTGCTATATAAACTTTTAAATAAGCATTTTCAATACTGAGATTTTTTAATCTTGACTTGTAGAGCATATTGTTAAAATTTATTCGTATAAACCAAGGACATTCTGCTTGTATGTGTGTGTATATATACATATATATATATATATATATATATATATATATATTTAAAAAACGTATAATATAATAAGTACCTGTTCTCTCTGTACAGAAAAGCCTCTCTCCTTTCCATCGGTTATATCATGTAATTGAGATTTTCGTTCCACCGGTAAAGAAACAGCTCTATCAAAATTTCTGTTAAATGTTGTAAATTTATGCGGCGATTCCATTTTTGGCGTGCTGGACATACGTATTGATCTGCGAGATACACCTTCAAGTTCCTTCAAACGATAATGAAGCGGCATCATATCGGTTTGATTATCTTTAAAAGTAGAATTCCTTGTTACGATGGTTCTTTCCTCGTTATTGATTCTTTCTGTGTAGTTAAAACAGAAATCGATTAGATATCAACATTCGACGTAAGTTCATATTAATTATACGTACTGCTAATAAATGTAATTACCAGTTGGAAACTCTATTCTGGGAATAGATACTTTGGCATATTTTGTATTACGAAATGGAAGTTTTCTTTTATTAGCATTTGGAGATCTTGCGGGTGATCGTGCCGGTGATCTGGCAGGTGACCTTGCAGGTGACCTTGCAGGTGACCTTGCAGGTGATCTTGCAGGTGATCTTCTAGAAGAACGACCAGTAGATGATCTTCTACTAGGAGAATATCGAGATGGACTTTTTCTTCTTATTCTAGAACTCATTCGAACTGCATTTCTAGAAGTTCTTCCTAACTGCTAATATGAGAAAATTTATTAATTTTATATTATTATTATTATTATTATTATTATTATTATTTAATCATCGATATCGTTTTACTTCTTGCAAACACTCACCATTTCACTATTATTTACATTATCTTCCATGTTTTTATCCTTTATAATTCGTATATGCGTATACAATGTATAGGTCTATATATATGTATATGTATATATATATATATATATATATATTTATATCACTTTTATTCCAGGTTTGTAATTTTTTTATAATAATATTTAGTTACTACGCAGGTACCCTCTTTTGTCCTATTAAAAATTTATTTATAATCAATCGAACGAAACCGTGATCGACTTGGAAGTGTATCGTGTCTTATATAATATTCACACAACTATTAATACAACGTCTTTTATCGAAACAAAAAAAAAATAAAATAAAATAAACAAATAAACGGACCAATAGACAATGGTGAGAAAAATTGGCGAGATATCGTGAAAGAATAATTTGATCGCGACAAAATATTGTGTTTCCAAATTGCAAGATATATCAAAATTGAATTAAGCGGCAAAACTTGAATCGACGTTTAACGGCTTTTGGACTGGGACGATGATGATGATATTTTTTAATAACTTACGTATAACTATTATTGGAATAGTAATAATCTTATCATCGGATCCACGACGTTGTAAAAATAATAATTCTTTTGGAAATCACAAGGTTAATATTAACTCTATCTTTTTGCATCATAACACTGAAACGCGTAAACCCCACACGCTGGGTATTCTGAAAAATATATAATAAACACCACGCGAAGTCCAATGTCCGTTAACTGTGCGTTCACAAATGTACCATCTTTTACGGACTCCAATGGAGTATATACGAGGTGGCCAATAAAAATCAAACAACTTTCAAAGGTATTTTATATTCGATAAGGATTCCTTTATCAAGCGGCGACGAATGACAATCAACTTTTTTTTTTATATTATTTAATAGGGTTATAATCGGTCCTTTAATGTTTAAATCACCAAAATCGTATAACGCGTGGACGTTTGAATTAATTCGTACGAATTATTGTCGCTGATTGGTCAGACTTTGATCGAATTTAACTTATAACACGTCGAACGCACCTATCGTCCATCAGAATGAACATATTACCGTAAATTATAGATTTAAAACGATTTAATCTTATTTGGCATCTTATTATTTTATAACCTTATTTTTCCTATTTTGAGATTAAATATAATAAAGATATATATATATATGTATATGTATATATATATATACACACACACACGCGCGCGCGAATTTAACTTAATGTTAAGTAAAAATTAAAAAATGTGGATATTCGTTGGTACGCTTTAAATTTTATTCAAATAATCGATTGATATTGGATCGAAAGGGCACTGTTAATAAGATTATTGATTAGACGATGGAAATGAATAAATTTGCGATAGAGTCTGCGACTCGTGATTCTCTCAGCGAGAACGAATTTTTGGTATATAGATATGTATATATATATATATATTTTTTTTTTTTTCGAATAAAAACGATTATAATCCTACAAAGCATAATCTTTCGCGTCGACGAAGAATTCTTTTTTTCATTTTTTTCAATGCAACCAGTTCAAAGAATACTTCTGACAAATTTTCATTATCCGTTATAGATTTCTTTGGAAAAGATATTAAAGTCTATAGAGGATAAACTTCAAAAATTCGTGAAGAATGCACCAAAATTTTTGACAGATCCCGAATTGGAGTCCGGATTGCGTACTATAGAAATCGAAGGAGAAAAGATAAACGATTTTTTTCGTTCGGTTGTTCGATCTTATTTAAATAGTAAAAAAGGTTTGCAGAATTATTTGTTTCGTGTATATATATATATATATATATATATATATATATATATATATGTATGTATGTATGTATATGTACAATACGATATCATTATCACATTCACACACACACGCATGCACACACATATAATGCATTAAATTACACACTGTACACATCGTGTATAATTACATGTTATGCAGAGTGAGATAGAGATAGAGATAGAGATAGAGATAGAGAGAGAGAGAGAGAGAGAGAGAGAGAGAGATTGCTACTTGTATAATATTAATTATATAGTAAATAAAGAAGCGTATGCAGGAACAACTGTTAGTGTAATTGCGTATACATATCGTATACTCAATATATATATATATATATATATATATATATATATATATATATATATATATATATATATATATATATACACATCATATATACCGTGTTCTAGGCGAGACGGAACCAGGCCTTCGATACAAATATGAACAAATGGAGGAACAATTAAACATTCAGTCAACCGAATTGGAGAAAGCAATCGAGGAAATGCAAAGCCTTAAGATCCAAGTACCGCACGATTCCTTCAATTAATATACTTATAAATTATTTTCAACGATTCCCCCCCCCCGTCCCCTAACCTTCCCTCCCCCCCTCCACCGCCCCGCCAACATTAAAAATCAAGATCTCGTTTGGATTAATAATCATGTGCAAACTTACCTTCGTTTTACGCAGATATTAAACCAAAGCAATTTTTGCGCGAGTTTAGGCGCAGTATTGGGAAATTTAGCTTGGCGTGCCTCACGATTTCCAGAGATCGTCGATATTTGGCTATCGGGCGTAAGCAAAAACGATACTATTGTAAAATATTAACGATTATTCCGCTTTATAAAATACTTTTATAAAGGAATTACGTTCGTACGATTGTAAAAAAAAAAAGGGGTTGGAAGAATTAAAGAGAAAGATAAAAAAAAAGAACCCACTACGTTTTGCGTAGCTCCAGAACAAAGTAAGAGAGTTCCTGTCGATAGTGAGCGGAAGTTTCATGGCATTTATAAGCACATACGAGACTGGTATACCGCCTACGAACAACGTCGAGTATCAGTTCGTGTTAGGATTATTGGGTATCGTTACGAATATATCGTCTACGCCGAAGGGCAGAGAGTTCCTGATCACCAATCAGAACGGGAGGGATCTCGTTGAGAGGATCGTCAAATTTATGCCAACTTTTATACCGATTGCGTCTGGGACGCATTCGTTAATGAGGTAAACGATGAGATCGCGTCTACGGCTTTAATTTAAAAAATTAATTTATTAATTTAAAAAATAATATATATCTCTCTCGTAGAACTTTGTGAAACTACTTCGACTTCGACTTTGACTTCGACTTTGTCGTCGTCGTCGTCGTTGTCGTCGTAGTCGTCGGTTTCGTTTTTATTAAACGCGCGCGCGTACGTATTGTAATATCTCCATCGAATTTTTTACGTATGTTTACGCGCGGACGTTCATCTTTACTCAAAAATAGATACGTTAGACAATTTCCGAGAATAGATACGGTCCGATGATTAGAGCGAGTCCGCAAACTCGGTTCGTAATGTTTATCTCATAAATGAAAATAATTTCGAACGATACGTTAACGATCGATCGATCGATCGATCACGTTTCGTTTACCGTATGTTGAAATTTATTCGATGAATATATTTATTTTAATCAATTGATTTATTTAAAAAAAAAAAGAACAGTCGATACGCTCTCATATATAGAACTTGATCCATCGAGTTTAAATTTTAATAAATATATATGGAGAACGATTTGAGGGATTTGATGTTTTTTTTTTGTTCGTCTTTTTAAATCAACTCTTCCTTACAGATTGATGCTGATGATATTGTATAACGTGAGCATGAACAATACCGGTTTGAGCTGCTTGTTCGAGTTTCGGGTGGCCGGATTTCTCAGTCGGTGCTTGGAGGAGGACACCCTGTCGGAAGAATTGCAGCTGTTGTGCTTGCGTATTCTCCAATCAATTACCTACGATCTTAAAGATCCGAAATATATCGAGGACCTGACCACATCGATTTCTATTAGGAACATTAAGAATATCGTTGTCAACGGACAGGCCGAAACTTGTTTCGTTGCTAAAGAGGTTATTAAGCAATTGCAAGATTCCTTTAGATTCAAAGTGATTCAATGAATGAATAAAATACGAAAAAGAAAAGGAAGAAAGAAAGAAGGAAAAAGTAGGAAGAAAAAGAATGAGAGAAGACGAGAAAAGAAAAATATACAAAAAAATAATTGACATTCGTTTGCGCCGCCTTTTGAACAAATATTTTTTTGTAATGATCGATATTTATCACGAAAAACGGTAATAATTATTTCCAATTCGTTTGGAAGTAGTACAACGACCTTTTCACTCGACGTTTTAAAAGTTAATATAACGAAAGAATCTTACTCTGACAAACAGTCTGATTCACTGTTCTTTCATCTTGTAAAAATATATATATATACACACACACAAACACACACATATATATATACATATATACATATATATATGCGTACGTAATCTCTCGCTTCGTCAAAGGAAGCGGTTGGATCTGCACTGTTATCGAACGTTCCTCAAATTCTTTGCTTTACGGTATGTATGTACGTATTTCTCGTGTGTATGTGGTGGCCTATGTAGAACTAGATTCTCGTATCAGCAGGCGGCGTTGCAGTAAAATACATATACATACATATATATATATATATATATATATATATATATATATATAATGTACTGCGCAAATAATACCACCACCACCACCACCACCACTACAGTTGGTATAATGTAAATTTAATATCTAACGAACTATCTCCATTACTACGACGAGTCCACATTATCAGGCACATACATATATATACATATATATAATATATAAATGTTAATATTTATCATACACTTTCCTATGTATTACACAATAACGTTCAAATTATGAAATATCGTAAGTGTCGTAATTTAAAATTGTAATGAAGTCGAGGTATTTGACGTTTTCGTTGTAATTGCATCGTTTAAAACGGGGGGAGGGGGAGGGGGAGGGGGAGGATTGGAAAAAAGGGGGTTGACGAAACAAAAGATAAAAAAAATAAATAAATAAATATATAAATAAATAAATAAATAAAAATGCGTTACCATTAGGAATCGATAAGCACCGTTGGCGTTTAATAAGTTTCCGTATTATATTCAATGAACTCGACTCGGCCAGTAAGGGAAGAAGGTAAAAGAGCGGGTGCAATGGACCATGTTCGAAAAGCTTGTAGTGGAAAAAAAAAAAAAAAGGAGTAAACGAATGTAACGGGGAGGTTGGCGTTGTTTGAACGACTTAAAATCGGTTCTTCTCGGATATACGGAAGTCCAAGCGGAGCAGCAATTTTGCTTCGTTAAATAATTCGTCTACGTTCTGTTAACATATAAGTTTTACTTTAACGAAGTATAAATGCGCGCGTGCGCACGGCCGTTTAAGCAAGCAGACCATTTTATGAGAGAAAGAGAAAGAAGGAAAGAGAAAGAGAGAGAGAGAGAGAGAGAGAGAGAGAGAGAGTACTCTCTCCCACTTCGACCTCTTGATCCAGATATGATATAAGAGTATCATTCATTCTTTTGAAAGATTTTTTTTAGAAAAATCGAGTTTTTGTTGTCGATAGTACAAATAACTAGAGATAGATAGAGAGAGAGAGAGAGAGAGAGAGGGGGGGAGATTGAACTATGAGAACTGAAAAAGGAGAATTATCGTGTTAAAAAAAAAAAAAAAAAAAAAAAGAAAAAAAAATAACCAACATTGATATCAACGTTTAAACAAACGCGTAATTATTACGTTCTAGGATGTACCTATGTATAAATGGTAATTGGAAACGTTTCGCGTAACGCGTTTTTGAAAACGAATGAACGATCAAGAAATTGAATTTCCTAAATGAACGTAAATGACGAGACTGGAATATTGAGCGGCGGATAGGGGATGCGAAGGAGAGAGGGATAGAAAGAAAGAAAGAAAGAAAGAAGGAAAGAAAGAAAGAAGTAAGGGAAGATGGTTCGTGAAGTGGAAGGAAGGGACGAAGGAAAAAGGATTAACGAATGTATGAGAGGCCTTCGATGGTTTTGGCCATTTTCAAAATATAGTAGGAAAGTTAGGAGCGTTAAAGGGAGTGGGAGTAAAAGAGCGAGTTCTCCTAGGCTGTTGTAATCGATCAGCGAGAAGAAGGACCCTTTGAGCGAGAGAGAGAGAGAGAGAGAGAGAGAGAGAGAGAGAGAGAGAGAGAGAGAGAGAGAGAGAGAAGGAAATAGATATAGAGGGCGTATAGGTATCAGAGATAGAACGTACTCTGGGGCGCCGGCGTCGATGATTTGAAAGTGGTGGGGGGGTGAGAGGTGAACGTCGCGACGTCGGGCGTCGAGGATACGGGAGAGCTCGCGAAAGGCAGGCCAGGCCAGAGGAGCTACGGCAGGCGACGGCCGGGCGGTCGTTTTATTGATCCCGGGGCGCCGCGGCGCTACCCACCCGCGGCGGGGTCGCCTCCGAGAACTTTCCTTTTCCTCGAGGAGGATCCTCTTCTTTCCATCTTTCCGTCCTCTCGACGCTTCTCGCAGGACGAGAACACGTAGACACATACACACACACACACACACATACACACAAGTACACGGACAGACCACACATGCGCCTGCATGTGTGCAAATACATTCATATACACAAAAACGCACGCACGCACGCACAGAGAGACAGCAGCAGCAGCAGCAGAAGCAGCAGAAGCAGCAGAACCAGCAGAAGCAGCAGAAGCAGCAGAAGCGGCAGAAGCGGCAGAAGCGGCAGAAGCAGCAGAAGCAGCAGAAGCAGCAGGAGCAGCAGGAGCAGCAGAAGCAGCAGCAGTAACAGCAGGAGGAGCAGCAGAAGCAGCAGAAGCAGCAGCAGCAGCAACAGAAGCAGGAGGAGCAGCAGAAGCAGCAGCAGCAGCAAAAGCAGAAGCAGCAAAAGCAGGAGGAGGAGCAGCAGCAGCAGCAGCAGCAACAGCAGGAGGAGCAGACACGCACAAAAGGGGACGTAATTCGACGACGGTGACTCGATCGAATAAAGGAGTTTCCTCTCTCCCGTGGACTCGTCAGGAATAAACTCTCGTGATAACTAGATCAAGAAAAGAAAAAAACAAGAAAACAAAAAAAAACGTTCTCCTCTCTTTATCTTTGCGGTAGTCCTTGCTTGCGCAGCGACAACGGCGGCGGTGGTGATAGTGGTGGTGGTGGTGGTGGTGGTTGTATGGTGTGCACGATCTTTGGGAATATATAAAGAAAACAAAAAGGAAAAGAAAAGAAAAAGAAAAAAGAAGAAATTTACGCTCGCGAGTTTATAAATCGCGAGCGGGACTCCGCCGATGTCTCTGAGACGTATAATTCGGTGGTACAAAGGAGAGGAAGGTTGGAAAGAGGTGGGAATCGAGGAGAGATAGTTGTGTTGTACGAGCTACATTTGATCGCTTTCAGGGATCACGGTGAGGATCGTATGTTAGACGGTGACGATGAGGATGTTATAGAGGAGAGTTTCGGGGTTTGTACGAGGAAGAAGAGAAGGGCCCACCCCACCCCACCCCCACCCCCTACCCCCGGAGAGGTGTCGGAGGAGGACGAGGAGGACGAAGAGGAGAGAGGTCTCTGTGCTTGAAAGAACGCAAGCCAGGTTAAGGAAAGCGCCGCGGCGCCGAAATGGGTCCTGCCAGTAGTCGAGAACAAATCGGTGAGCAGATTGGCGACGACGATGGCCTGCAGATCAATCCAAAAAGCAACAACATCATCGGGAACAACATCGTGAGTGTGAATGATTTTTTTGCTTTCTTTCTTTTCTCTCTTTTTTCTTTTCTTTTCTTTTCTTTTTTTTTTTTTTTTTTTTTCGTTTAATCGATTATATCGCGTACCTAGTCATCCGTACGTTTTAATCATTCTCATTAATCGTCTCGATCCGCGAACAGGGAACACCTGTGATCTCTTTAGAAAATACCGTCGT
>OU426860.1:8144647-8147147 GCA_911387685.1 Dolichovespula media
AAAAAAAGAGAAAAAAAGAAAAAGAGAGGGAAAGAAGAGGAAACAAAGAAAAAGAAACGAAAGAAGAAAATCCGAGAGAGAGGAAGACATGAGAAGACAAGACAAGACAAGACAAGACAAGAGAAGAGAAGAGAAGAGAAGAGAGAGGAGGAGAAAAAGAAAATAAACGGGGAAGAGGAAAAAAAAATGAATTTCTTCTTTCGTAGTATTATTAATAAACCCCGAAGGAAAATCGATCGTGAATGTTTTTTTTTTTTTTTTTTTCGAAATAAAATAAAAACGAATGAACGACGATCGGTCGTATCCGAGAGAGAGAGAGAGAGAGAGAGAGAGAGCTTTTGCACGACGAATCGATCGATGGTGATCGACGGCGGGTGCACGCGACGGATACGAGGAAATAGATAAAAAAAAAAAAAAGAACAAGAAAAAGAAAAAAAAAGGAGAAGAGTTAATGACTGCGATTGTGTCGTCCATTTTCGTTATTAAACGAATACTATTCGTTATATGACGTGTCGCAAAGACAATCTCTCTTTGTCTTTCTTTTCTTCCTTTTCCTTTTCTTTTTCTTTTTTTTTTTGTTTTCTTTCTTTTATCTTTTCTTTTTTTTTCTTTTTCTTTTTTTTTTTTTGCCCCTCTCGTCGTAACTCGACGAAACGTTTCGAAAGGAATTTCGAAGAGAGAAACTGAAGAGAGACAGAGAGAGAAAATAAATGAGAGAGAGAGAGAAAGAGAGAGAGAGAGAGTACGTCGATATTTAGCCGTCGGTAATCTTTCCAGTTTACCTTTTTATCACGTGATAATTTACAACGTTGCTCGTGACGAATCCGAGATCGAGATCTACTTTACGCCATACGAGGTGTCTTATCTTTTGAGTGTTTATTAGCCTCGTTATCGTTCTGTATCGATGTCGAACAAATCTCTCTCTCTCTCTCTCTCTCTTTCTCTCTCTGTCAATCTCTCTCTCTCTCTCTCTCTCTCTCTCTCTCTCTCTCTCTCTCTCTCTCTCTCTATCCTTATCTTTATCTCGAACTACGACGAGAGCTCGATCGTGGGATTACCGAAAAAGTTACGTAGTACACTTTATTCCCCCTAAGAGGAGGGGAAAAAGAAAAAACCTGAAAAAGGAACGAGAAATCGTTAAAAAAAAAAAAAAAGAAAAGAAAAGAAAAATAAAGAAAAAATAAAAAAAAAAAACAAATTGATTAAGATCGATTGATAAATCGTTGAAACATTGAAAGTTTCCTTACAAGTTTTATCTACCGTTAAATAAAGTTCATTGAGCGGACTTTTTAACAGGATGAATCAACCACGGATTCTCATTTACCATTAATCTATCTAATGATCTTTTGAAATTATCTTTCTTAAGATCTTCGAATGTGTACGAAGTTCACGAAAAATTTATCGATATTCTCTCTTGTCGTTCCGCTTTCTAACGAAAACGGACATTTTCGATGAGAAATATTCGATACTTAATCTTCTTGACTCCTCCCCTCGAACGCGTTTACATATATATGATATATACGTACGTATGTACTTAATTTAATCATTCTCATACATATATACATATATATATATATATATATATATATATATATATATATATACATATTTTTTTTTTTTTTGAAATTATACGAGAGAGACATTTTTAAAAGTATTTGAAAAGAACAACATTTTTTTGTTTTAAATCGACGATATTAATTCGTTCCGTATATATATATATATATATATATATATATATATAAAATATTATAATATAATATATTAAATGATATTAGGAATTAAATTATAAATTAAATAATATAATAAATATAAATTAATTGATTAATTAATTACGAACAATCGTATATCTATATCGTTTTTTAACAAAATTTATCGACCCTTATTTATCCACGAACTTTTAACTCGTTAACAAAGAATTTCCTCCACGTACGAATCTCTCGCCTGTATTCATTCGAATATCCTACGCTATCCTTTATATCGACTCTCGAAGATTTTATCGAAGTTTTATCGATTTTTATCGAGAGAGATAGATAGAGAGAGAGAGAGAGAGAGAGAGAGAGAGAAAAAAAAAGAAGGAAAGAACTGTCCGTGTATCGGCACGTATTATATGCATACTTTCAAGAGCGAGAGACATACACGAAATCGTTCGGGTTAAAATAAGAACGGGGAGAGAGATAGAAGTAGAAAAAAAAATGAAAACAAAAAAAAATGCATTGAACGCGATATAATAATAATAATAATAATAATAATAATAATAATAATAATAATATCTCGGGGGAAATAGTCGGACACACAATGGTGGACCGTAGGAGAACAAATGTGTGATTCATCGAAACGGGACGACGGGGTACGTTGCTCTCTTCCTTTGGAAAGTGTGCGTGCGTCCAACAAATCAGGCAAGAATGGCAAAGACCGTATATAATATTGGTTATTTATTTCTAATTCTTCATTCTTCCGTCTAAGTATACGCGTAAGTTTCTTAAACAAAGCGAAATAAAAA
>OU426860.1:8154647-8162147 GCA_911387685.1 Dolichovespula media
TGTGATTATGTATACGTGTGCGTACGTGACCTTACACTCCCAAGCACACACACACACGCACACGCACGCACGCACACTTTTTGTACGAGTCACCCCCGTCGTTATTGGTGGGGGTGGGTTTGCATCTTCTTCTTCTTCTTCATCTTTTTTCTTCTTCGACTCCTCGCATCGAATACGATTCATTGGAAACGTATTACGATTTGTACGTTGCGTTGACATATCGATTTAATATATATCGTTCATCGAATTGTCCAATCGAAATGGTAATAAGTGTACGGGGGTGTCTGGGAGTAGATCTTACCAATTATTTGGTAATCTTTCGAGGGGTTTTAAATAAATTGTATTTAGATCTGTCGAGTATATCTGTGTACGATTTAATTTTATTTATTTCTTTTTTGTATTTTTTTTTGTATGTTTTTTTTTTGTATTTTTTTGTTCTCACTACCATCACCAATCCCCCTTCCCCCATCCTACCACTTTTCCACGGTTCATCGTAATTTATTATTTTTATTTACGATAAATACAGTACGACGATGATGAAGAGGACGAGGACGAGGACAAGGACGATGACGATGACGATGACGAGGACGAGGATGGAATTCCAGACTTTTCTTTTTTTTTAATAAAAAAGTGAAAGAGAAAAAAGGAACGTTTCACGGAGAACGAACGAACAAACGAATGAACGAACGAAGAAGAAAGTCTTGGTTGTAGGAGAATTAGACGTTCTAAATTTAGATGGAAATGTTATTAATTCTAAATTTAAATGACAGAGAGAGAGAGAGAGAGAGAGAGAGAGAGAGAGAGAGAGAGAGAGAGAGGAGTGATGCGTGAACGGGGTTTTAGAAGCGTAACGCGTGTGTGTGCGCGCACGTAGTTTCCTTGTTTATACGGAAATATTCTATGTATGTATATATATATATATAATACACACAGACACGGGCCTCGAAAAGGATAAATAAGCAATCGAGAAAATGAAACACACCGTACGAAATGTTTAAGCGTTTGTCCGTCGTGTAACTAGCGCGTGTGCTCTCCCTCTCTCCCTCTCTCTCTCTCTCGCGCGCGCGCGCGCACGCGTATCACCTCGCAATCGCAGAATATATCAATCTTGCTGAACGGGATCGATTTAATTATATTGTTAACGCATTAATTAACGCGTATCTTAATCGTGTGTAACGAAAAATTAACGTACCTCGACCTGTATAAATATTCGCTAAATGAAATAATTCATTTAAAGGATTTAACTTTGCCGCGTTGAGTATAAAAACGCTTTCGAGTCGATCGAGAGTAATTTTTTATTTTTTTTTTTGTCTTTGTTCTTTTTCTTTCTTTCTTTTTTTTTTTTTTTTTTTTTAATCTTTTATCTTTTACCTCGTCCAGTTATTATTCGTCCTTCCGATTATTACAACGTTATTTAACGTTTAACAATTGAATTACATTATCATTTAACAACGTTATTTTCTTCTTCTTCTTTTTCTTATATTCTTCTTTTACGTTTTATACGAACGTACGCGTGCGCGCTTTATCTTTAAGTCCGTCGTTAAATAGTAAAAAATCCATTAGGTTACGCCAGCGAATTGATAAAAATCAAAGCTAAGCGTTTAATATATTATGTGTGTGTGTGTGTGTGTGTGTATATGTATATGTATATATATATGTATATGTATATATATGTGTGTGTGTGTATATATATATATATATATGCTTGCGTTCGCGTTATAAGATCATCTCGTTGTGGTGCAAACTGGTAGAGGAGGTGTAACTGCGCTGAGGTGCCTCTCGCATTACATTCCGCATCGTCGTCGTCGTCGTCGTCGTCGTGAGAGTTTACTCAGAAATTGACTCGTTTCTTTCGTCGTTCTCCGTATGATATTATTCCAGTAAAAAATTCTACTTCTTTTTTTTTTTAAGCTTGTCTCTCTCTCTCTCTCTCTCTATCTCGACATTAATTCCGCTACGAGGAAAACCTCTTTCCTGCTCCATCTCGAGGCGCGCAAACAATTCCGATCCGCCATTTTATTATTATTATTATTATTATTATTATTTTTATTATTATTATCGTCATCGTTTTTTCCTCTCTCTCTCTCTCTCTCTCTCTCTCTCTCTCTCTCTCTCTCTGTGTTTTTATTTTTGCTTTTGTTTATTTTTTGTTTGTTTTTTTTTTTTTTACTTTTTTTTGTTATTTTTTTTCCCTTATTCCTATACGGCATCCGAGATAAAAATTGATTTCGATGCCGCCGAGGAGAACAACGCTGAAATTTTAGCGCGACTTTTGCTGCGCCAGGCCGAATGCAATATCCAAGAAATCAGATAATCTTTAAAGCGCGTTCAAGGTGAGAGAAGAGCGTTAATATTGAGTTTTGCTGTTCGAAGCGAGGACGCGTCGCATAGGTTTTGCATTAACAATTACGTACACACACTCACACACTCACGCACGCACGCACATGCACAAACACGAACACGCGCGCGCGCGCAAATTCGAAGATTAATTTATTCGTGCCGATCGAGGAAGAACGACGTGGGCGTTTGTGGCGTGTTTTTGCGCGCGCGCGAGGTCGTCGAACTTTGTATTACGAATTTGGGGCAATGGGGATGATGAGATGGGTGGGTGGGTGGGTGGGTGGGTGAGGGTATGTGTGGGTGATTGGATCGTAATAATGAATCCTTCGTTATTGATAAACGTAAATATAATCTGTTTGAAATTATATCGTAGAAGAAAGGAACAAAAGATCGTAATTTGAAACGATTGTCGGCGTGTTCGCGTCACATAATTCCGTTCATAATACATAATCCATATCTGAACAGGGGGTTCGTAATTTTCCTTTCTTTTTTCTTTTTCTTTTTCCTTTTTATTTCCTCGTTCTGTATATATATGTATATATATATTTTTTTCTTTTTTTTTTTTCCAGACGGAGAGCGAGTACTCCGTGGAGGAGCAATCGAGGTTGACGGGAGCGGATGGAGCGGCCGACGAGGCGTCCCCGGAGGACGAAGGAGGATCCCTATGCGAATATCACGACATACCACCACCTCCGGATGGCGGCTACGGCTGGGTTGTTGTCTTTGCCTCGTTTATGTGTAACATGATAGTGGACGGGATCGCATACACATTTGGCGTTTTCCTTGGCGAGTTCGTTAAATACTTTGGGGAGGGGAAAGGCAAAACTGCTTGGGTCGGCTCTTTACTATCTGGCATGTATCTTAGCGCTGGTACGCAACATTTTTTTTACTACACCAAACTTCCACTTACATTTTCTTCTAATAAATTTAAAGTGCGCCGCCGGCTTCCTCTATCTATCTATCTATCTATTCAATCTATCTATCTAACTATTCAATCTATCTATCTATCGAGTCTTCCAACGCTATTCTTTTCTTCTCTCTTCTCTTCTCTTCTCTTTTCTCTCTCTCTCTCTCTCTCTCTCTCTCTCTCTCTCTCTCTCTATTTCTCTCTCTCTGTCTCTCTCTTTTTCGTCCTTTCTTTCTTTCCTTTTTCTTTTTCTCTTTTTTACAGGACCCGTTGTCAGTGCTCTGACTAACAAGTACGGTTGTCGGGCTGTCTGTATGGCGGGAAGTTTTCTAGGCGCCGCGGCATTTGTACTATCGACATTTTCAACCAGTGTAAATATGCTTATGATGACTTACGGTGTGATGGGAGGTGCGTAACGTGCACCGAGAATGAATTAACCAAATGTGATCTCTGTCAGGTTTTTGTTTATTTTTTTCCTTGTTTACAACCGGCGTCACTCTTTTAATGCTCTCTTTCAGGTATCGGCTTTGGTTTAATATATCTACCTGCAGTAGTTTGCGTAGGCTATTATTTTGAAACGAAAAGATCACTCGCTACGGGGATTGCGGTATGTGGCTCGGGGTTTGGCACGTTTGCGTTCGCTCCTCTTGCCACGATGCTGTTAGAGGCGTACAGTTGGAAGGGTGCAAATTTAATCTTAGCAGGCCTTATTTTAAATTGCGCAGTAAGTAAAAAAAAAAAGAAAACCCGTAGGATATTAACTACTTACCTTAGCGATATGTTGTTGTATTATTTGAAAATCGCGAATGTAACTACGACGACGACATTGACACTGAACACTGAACACCGAACACCGAACACTGACGCACCGACACACTCATTTGTAGGTATTCGGAGCGATGATGAGACCCCTTGAATATCCAAAAACATCTTCCGTAAAGCCATTGTTGCAAAGGATGGCGGAGGAGAAGAGGTTTCAAATGGAACGAGGAAGCATAGGTGGTTCTTACTTCATGGTGCAACTACCGGACGGTTCTATGGAGAAAAGAATGAAAATGCCTATAAATATCGATCCGGGTGTACACTCGAGCTTCAATTTAGATCAATTAGTGCCTGGTAAAATCTCACGAACGTTTTTGTATCTGTCATTAATTTAAGAAATTGTGCGGTCCCATAGCGTTAAAAATAAATTCATTGTTAATTAAGCAATCATTGAAATTAATCATGATATTAAAGGAACTCCTTTAACACCAGTTCCAACGGTGCCGACCCTACCAACTATATCGGAGGTAAAAGTACAAGAGCACTCGTCCAGCGGTGCGACCAGTAATAGCGGTAGTATGGATTTAAAAAGCTCCTCCACCAAATCAAGGAGTAAAAAGAATTTGAACGAGAAGGAGAAGGATACTTTGGAGAAACCGGAAGGTGATATGGTTAAACCCATAATACCGAGGAACGCTTCGCAACCGGCTTTTACCACGCACGTTCAAGGCTTGCCCAAAAATGGTTCCGTACCGTTCTTCGATAGAATACGTAAAACTAGTACTGGGGAAAGATATAAGCCGAGTTTAAGCGCCATTAAGAATTCTAGAACCACCTTGAATTCCAACGGTGACATTCGTAAAAGTTTGCATTTAAGGCTTTCAACTAGCAGCGTATTAGGATCGCGTAACAACAATGCAGAAGTCGAGGTAAATTATTTTGTACGATTATTTATTTTAGCCAGTTAATATTCGTATTCAATGTTATTTCTTTACGCGACGTAACTTCATATCGATTGATTTTTCTTTCTTTTTTTTTTCTTTTAGGACGGCGAAAGCATAACTTTTACGACGAGTACATCTCGTATACCGAAGGAGAAGCCTTTAATGATTCGTCCTTTATCGAGGAAGGATATATTTTACAGCGGTAGCGTCGTCAATTTGCCGGAATATCAAAGTCAAAAGTCACTGGCTAATTATCGTCAGAGTGTCATATCGATTCCTAAATCTGTTCGCGGTGATATGAAGGACGTCGATATAGAAAAAGCGCCTCAACGTGAGTTTTCGACGAATTATAATATAATATATATATATATATATATATATATATATATCAGTTTTTCGAACGCCCAACCAACAACGTCGAGGGGTTGGACGAAAGTAATTAAAAAAATATTACGACGAAAAAAAAACAAAAAGAAACAAATTTTTCAGAACCATTGTGCCCCTGCTTAATTTTACCCGACTCATTCAAAGAAGCTTTAGCCACGATGATGGACGTATCGTTGCTCAAGGATCCAGTTTTTCTTCTTATCGGCATAAGTAATGTCTTTGGAATGGCAGGATTATATGTTCCTTTTGTATATCTCGTAGATGCCGCCATATTAGATGTGAGTACGACCATTTTTTCTTTTTTATATCGCAAGTGATTCTTTTTCAAAATACCTTTTTCTATAAATATTTGTATTAAAGAATAACCATTCGAGAGACTATATTGCATCAAGATTTATATATGTGGGATTACCTACTTCAATATATTTATATATATATGTATATAATCAAACACTCATTTATTTGTGTTTATTTATTCATTAAAGTTCAATCAATTCAAATATCCTCCCAATAAAATATATTTACTCATAAAACATTATAAAATAAAATATGTTTAACAAATAAAATTTCTAAAATTCTATAGGGTCCTTATAGTCTAATAATAATGAAATAAAAGTATTTTAACTTTTAATTTAAATACAATAATTTTATTTTGAGACAACTTATGTTTCATCCATTATCTCATACCAGTTTCCAATGAAGAAACAATCGATTATGCTATCTTTGTACAGTCAATATACTGCAAACCTTTTAAATTTAATCAATGGGCAGAATAGACTTACTATTTTTTTACAATAAGACATGTTTTTGATAAACAGGTTTGATTATTATATATATATAATACATCACTTAAACCGTATTATTTGTTATTAACATTAACATTAGAATCTTGTCGAATTTCATCCATTGGGGAAATAATCTCAAGGTGTTATCCGTCATAATTTATCTTCGATGGAAAGAAATAACGATAATTAATTTCAGGGAATCGAAAGCAACTCAGCGTCTTTCTTGCTTTCAATCATCGGCATAACCAACACAGTGGGTCGCGTGGCATGCGGTTACGTAGCGGATTTTCCTCAAGTCGATTCATTGCTCTTGAACAATATTTGCTTGATAATATCGACCGTAGCTGTTGCGGCGACGCCGTTCTGTCACACTTATGCCGCTTACATCGCCATGAGCATATTCTTTGGCATAGCGATATGTGAGTAAAACCCAAATAATAATCCAAATGGATTATTTTAGACGATGTTTGAAAGAAAAGAACAGAAAAAAAAACAAAAAAAAATCAAGAAAAATAAATGAAAAGAGAAGAAGAAGAAACGATTTGAGTGAATAAAATAAATATAAATTCTTTTTTTTTTTTTTCTTTTTTTAAATGAACGCTATAGCCGGTTACATCTCGTTAACGTCGATCATATTGGTGGATCTTTTGGGATTGGACAAGTTGACGAATGCGTTCGGTCTTTTGATATTGTTCAGAGGAGCCGCTGCCATAGTCGGCTCGCCATTGGCTGGCGCTGTTTACGACGCCACGCAAAGTTACAGCATACCGTTCTTCATGGCAGGATTTTTCTTCCTCGTTAGCACCGTCACGAGTTTCATGGCACCGGCCATGAAACGATGTACGACACCGCAGGTACGTATATCGCTATATAATAATTATAACCTAACAATTTTAACGCGTTCTACCGTGGCCACGTTAAATTTTCATCATTCAGTCTCCACGTGTACCAGCGATTTGTGGTACACACTCGGAGGAGACATATTATCTGTTTAATGCACCTCGAAATAAATATGTAAAATTTAATTCTGTAAAAAAGAAAAAAAAAAGAAAGAAATACGTCTACTATAATAAAGGATCGAGGCACATTATACAAAATGCACAGTTATATAGAGTACGAAGCACACGTGAAGTTCGTTTCAATTGTCATATATTCACAATGATTAATAATTGCATGTAATAATATTGTCGACGAGTTCTAGTCGAAATATCAAAAATGCCCTGTGAACGAACAAGTCAGGCAAAAAGAAAGAAAACAAAAAGGGGCTTGGCACACGGAAAACAACGCGTTAACCTATTCATTTCCTTTCGCTTTATTATCACTGGAGTGATTTTTCCCTTTTTTTTTGGTTTTCTTTTTTCTTCTTCTTTCTTTT
>OU426860.1:8164647-8169647 GCA_911387685.1 Dolichovespula media
TATATATATATAATATTAACATAATTAAAATAAAGTTAAACATACTACGCTTAAGGAGTAACAATATGTATACATATGATACCATGATCGATCGATCGAGAGAGAGAGAGAGAGAGAGAGAGTGTGAATGTTGCATATGGGGCGATGGGTAAGGGAGGAGGGTAGGGTAAGGGGGTGGGGTTAGGAAGAAATGTAAATTTATAACGATGAAATAATAATGATGAAATTTATTATTTCATTGTCCTGTTGAAAACATTGAAAAGCACTCAACGTGCCTATGATTAATCAGAAACAATTGTATATCGATTGAATAAAAGAAAAAAAGATATCGAGTGACTTTTTAATTTTATTCATTTGTTCATTTTGCTCTGCGGTACGCGTCGCGCCATTTGCGTTTAGGTCCTATAACAAAAAAGAAAAAGAAAAAAAAAGAAGTGACGACGACGGTGGCGAGTCCCGAAATCCATTGCTTTTTTTTCTCTTTTTTCTTCTTTCTTTTTTTTTTATCACTCAAGCGATCATATCATTAAGAGACAGATTTTATAGATTGGACGCACGTCATTATTCCTTTTTTTTTTTATGTGATTTTTATTTTTTTTTTTTGCTCCAAGCGATAATAATATACGGGTGTGTGCGTGTGTATATTATATATATAATTATATATATATATTTATATATGTATATGTATATATACACACATATACAATATACATAACATATTTGATATATATATATGTATGTATGTATATGTATATTTGTGTATGTATGTATGCATGTATATGTATATTTGTGTATGTATGTATGCATGTATATATATATATATATATATATATATATATATATATATATATTGTGTGTGTATGTGTGTGTATAGATTATTACTGTACACCTCTATTAATTATTATAAATATACATACGCCATACGTTACGAGAAGTATTTACATGCAGTAGTAAAAATGAGAAGTGTATGCGTTATATTACCAATGTATAGTTAAAAAAAAAAAAAAAAAACAAAAAGAAAAAAAAGAAAGGACACATAAATACTAAGAGAGAGTTCATCATTCAAGAAAGCCTCGTCGTTAATAAACACGCGTTGATTGTACCTCGTATAATACGATACGATAAGCGTAAACACACTTATAACGAACAAACAAACAACAAACGAACAAACAAACAAACAAACAAACAAACACACATACAAGCTGTTATAAATTATCAATGATAGGATCGAATTGTATGGCTGATGTTTGTAAAAAGGGAAAAAGAAAAATATCGCCATCTTAGTTAAAAAAAAGAAAAATAAAAAAAAATAAAAAAAAAAAAACAAAGAAAACTATACAAATCAATTCTCGCCATCATCGATCGCTATTGGTCTTTAACGGCTGATTATTATTAAAATGATCCCATTAATAAGATCTATTCGTTGCATACCCTCCACCCCCCCACACACACACACACACATATGCATATGAAGAAACACCCCGATGCATACACGGCAAGTACACGCGCGTAAACGAAAAAGAACGATCACATAATCTCTTCTTACGATTGTTGCTATTGTTGTTGTTGTTGTTGTTGTTTGTTATTGTTGTTGTTGTTGTTGTTGTTATTGTTGTTACGCGAAGGAGAAGGAAGGGGGCGGCGACACGTCTCGTTTTATGCGGTTCTCTTGTGACCAATTAAATATTATTATTATTGTTATTATTATTATGACGATGATTATTATTATTATTATTATTATTATTATTATTATTATTATTATTATTATTATTATAATTATTATTATTATGCGCGTGCCACATTATTATTATTATTGTTGTTATTATTATTATTATTATTATTATTATTATTATTATTATTATTATTATTATTATTATTATTATTATTCGCATTTGGAAGAGCGTATACGCGCGTACTATACACGTTCATTATTATCGATTATAACCACCTCTCCCTCCCTTTACCACTCATCCACCCCTACACCCTAATTAATATTGTTGTATCGAGATAAGATGATGGATTTAAAGAGAAGGAAGAATAAAAAGAAATAATTAAAGAAAAAAAAAATAATAAAAAAACAAAATAATAATAAAAAAAAGTAAAATAAGAATGAGCAAGGGCACGAACGCGGTATCCATCAATTTATCGTGCAATTTTCTAATGAACAATGACTTATTGACGCGCGTATGCGCTTACCAGGGCGTGATGTATGTTTGTATGTGTTTGTGGTCGGGTAAATGATGTCCGAGAGAAAGAAAGAGAGAGACACAAATACACACAAATGCACGGACAATTAGGGAAACGCGCGCGCGAGTACCCGCGAGTGCGTGTAGTAATAGATATGGTACAAAGCGTATGAAAGATTAAGAAAAACAGAAACAAAAAAGAAATACAATATAGGAAAAAGAAGAAAAAGACGAAGATAAAGAAAAGGAAGAAGAAGATAAAAGTAAAAGCAAGAGAAGAAGTGTAATATATATATATATATATATATATATATATATATATATATATATATATATATATATATATTAGGTGACGTTTGTCGTGTTTTTTTTTTTTTTCGAGGAGAGAGAAAAAAAGAAAGGAAATTATGAATTTTTATTATTATCGAAAGCTCGTGGCTTATTGGCTTGTGCATCGTTTTTCATTGTTTCTTATTTTTTTTTTTTTTTATTCTTTTTTTTCCTTTTTTACGTACGTTCCCCGTGATTTCCAAACCACCTACCCCCGCCCCCGCCCCTGACCCGTGATATCGGGCGACTTTGTAAATGTATTACTTAATGAGAGAGCGTTAAAGAGAGTGAGATTGAGAGTGGGGGAAAGAGAGAGAGAGGGAGAGAGAGAGAGGGAAAGAGAGAGAGAGAGAGAGGGAAAGAGATAGATAGATAGATAGAAAGAGAAAGATAGATAGAGAAAGATAGAGATAGAAAGAGAGAGATAGATAGATAGAGATAGATAAATAGAAAGAAAGAAAAAGATAGATAGAGATATATAGATGGAGAGAGAGAGAGAGAGAGAGAGAGAGAGAGAGAGAGAGAGAGAGAGAGAGAGAGAGAGAGAGAGAGAGAGAGAGAGAGAGAAAAGTAGTATAACTAGAGATAGAGAGTTAGAATGGTGAACGCTCTTGCCTTGAGGGGAAGGCCAACTGGCGACCTTCGGACATTGGAAAAGAGCATGTGAGTATAGAAAGTCGTCCGTTGCGATTGAACGAAAAGAAAGAAAGAAGGAAAGAGAGAAAAAAAAATTAAACAAAAAAATAAATAGATAGAAAAAGGAGGAGAAAAAAATAACAATAAGAAGAAATAAGATAAGAGAAAAAGAGAAGGAAAGGGAGGGGGGAAAGGGGGTTTCTTCTTTCTTTCTTTTTTTTCCAAAGCATAATATAACGTCGAAGGAGGTTAAAATCGTATTGGTAAATGAATTCGATTATATGCGAACCTCCTTAAGGACGAGAGAGAGAGAGAGAGAGAGAGAGAGAGAGAGAGAGAATAATAAAATCGCGTCGAAAGAGGGGATAGCACTTTTTATCGAAAAATTAATGAACGTAAAAGTCTTGGTCGTGTCGTTCTTTTAAATTAACGCTAATTAAAATGTCGAAGAGGAGGGACGATTTGGGTGGACGGGGTTGGTCTGTCAATTGAACGGGATGAGAATTGAGTGTAGGTAAGAAAAATGAAATGAAATGAAATGAAAGGAAAGGAAAAAAAAAATAGAAAGAAAAGAAACGAAACGAAACGAAACGAAACGAAGTGAGATTGGTATGCGCACTGATCGAATTGAAGGGAGGGAAAATTGAGTGAGAAGAAAGGGGAAAAGAAAAAAAGGCAACGAAAGTAAAAAAAAAAAAAAAAAAGAATAGTTGAGAGGAAGGGAGATGAGAGGAGATGAAATAAAACGGGATAATAAAGTTGTGGTAATAAAATTGGAAGGAAGAGATTCGAGTGAGATAATAATTGCAATACCGAAGATTAGAAAAGTGATGAGGAATGAGGAGGAGGAGGAGGTGGAAGTGGAAGAAGGAAAAAGAACAAACAAATAAAAACGTAACGCTTACGAGCCTCCCGAGACGATAATAATACCGGTCTTGTTACTTTTTTCTTTTCTTCCTCTTCTTCTACTTTTTTTTCTGTTTCTTTTTTCTTTTTTTTTTTTTTTTTTGCCAAAAGAGGCGCGTTCGTGCGTAATCAAGAGAATAGGCGCGCTGTATTCCGTTGTACATTACGACCTATCTTAAAAAACGAGAATCTCATTCTTTATTTCTCTCTCTCTCTCTCTCTCTCTAGTGTGACGTCTATTCGTGTTTGAGACTAGAAAAAAATGAAGACAAAGAAATAGAAAAAATGGAAGAAGATGGGAGAAATGAAACGAATAAAATAGAAGAAAATCCAACGGAATCGAGTGCTGCTATTCGTTAGCAATTTAATCGAGAATTTTTTTTTCTGAATACTTAACGAGAGTGCTAGTCATAATACATAGTCATAGCTAATAGTCATTGCTCATAGTCATAATTCATAGTCAGATAGTCATAGCTCATAGTTCATAGTCACATAGTCATCGTCGTCATCGGTGTTGGTGTTCGTGTTGTTGTTGGTGTTGGTGCTGGTAATCGGCCGAGCGAGTTGGGGCGAATGGGCCCGAATGATCACGACTAAGAGGGTGAGCGCGAGGGTAGGTGGTGGGGGTGGTGGGCAACCAGAGTCGAGCGTGTACCGTCCACATGACCACTTCTCGCTCGATGCGAGAAAGACACGGACGGTCCTGTCGTTCTTTCGCGCGTCTGTCTGTCTGTCTGTCTGTCTCTCTGTCTCTGTCTGTCTGTCCGTCTGTCTGTCTCTCTGTCTATCTGTCCGTCCACATCCGTCTGTCTCTCTCTTCTTTGATTTATCTTACGTGAAAACAAAACGACGAGCGTGTTCGCGCTCTCTTTCTCTATCTCTCTCTCTATCTATCTATCTATCTATCTTTCTCTCTCTTCTTTTTTTATTTTCTTTCTTCTT
>OU426860.1:8174647-8177147 GCA_911387685.1 Dolichovespula media
TCCTCGTAATTTTTATTATTATTATTATTATTATTATTTATTTTATTTTTTCCTTTCTCATTAATTTCGAACGCTCTCCCCGTTCTATCGTCCTTCGTTGGCGAGCAGAGTTTGTAAATAAATGCAAAGCGATAGAGAGGAAGTTTGATAGATAAAAACTTTTATTCGAACTTTGCCCTCCTTCACGTGGTGTCTTTATTTTCTCTCTCTCTCTCTCTCTCTCTCTTACTCTCTCTCTCTTACTCTCTCTCTCTTACTCTCTCTTACTCTCTCTCTCTCTCTCTCTCTAACTCTCTCACTACGTCCGTCCGTCCATCTCTCTCTCTCTCTCTCTCTCTCTCCTTCACAAATATGATCTTTCGTTTCTGTTACTCTTACAATGGTACACTCTCGTTACTCTTCGCGAAGTAGTGCTCTCGTAGTGTAGTAGAGTAGTAGTAGTAGTAATAGTAGTAGTAGTAGTAGTAGTAGCCGACACATGCTATATACCATTCGTTCATTATGTGACCGCCAAGCGAATCAATGGGATTCGTGGTAACCCGTAACATTCGTGGCACAATAGGTCTTCCTTGGAGCCGGCAATGAGAAAGGAGGGTCAACCTCGAAATTCAATGAGCCCGACAGGAAGTTTCGACGACTTGGGGACCGATGCCGACGTCTTATGTCCCACGGAAGGTCAAATTTTCCGACTCCATTTTAGGTTGCTTTTATTATAATTTATCGGCTCTCCACGACCTTCTCTCTCTCTCTCTCTCTCCCTCTTTTTTCCTCTTTTTCGTGTTTTTTTTTCTTGTCTTTTCTTTTCCGTTCCTTTTCTTTCCTTTTTCCTTTTTTTTTTTTTCGCCTTATCGGCGTCCTCTTTATCGTCACGATTTATTTCTGGTCGGCTTTCTAATATCTCGAAATGGTCGTCTCATTTCTTTCCTCCTCCTTCTCCTCCTCCTCCTCCTCCTCCTCCTCATCCTCCTCGTCATCTTCATCCATATATTTCGTATATTTCCTTCGCGGCGCGACAATGAAATAAATGGGGAGATTAGACAAAAAATGAAAAAGAAAAAAAAGTAACGAAGGAAAGGAGGGAGAGAGAGAGAGAGAGAGAGAGAGGGAAGGGGTTGAGGGGAGGGGAACGAAAAAGAGGAACGTAACTCCGACGATTCCGACGAGAAATGTCTTCGAAAAGAGAAGAAAAAAGTAAAAAAAAAAAATAAAAAAAAATAGAAAAAAAATTTTGTCGAGAGCTCGAAATCCAGAAAGAAAAAGAAATAGGAAACAAGAAAAATAAAAAAAAAAAAGGAATGAACGAAAGAACGATAGGTACTGATCTGATACGATTCGTTATCGGCCAACGAGATCTACTTAAGTGGTTTAATTTCATCTCGCGTAAGTACCTACGTACGTGTGTTCGTTGTGTATCTTTTGGACACGCGCTGTTCGAAAAATGAGAGAGAGAGAGAGAGAGAGAGAGATAATCTTTGAAAAAAGTTCACCAAAAAATTTCTTTTATCATAATATATTATTTACGAAATGATGGATCGTTAGCGAAAGTAGAGAGATGTAACGTTCTCCTTTCTATCATTTCATTTCATTTCATTTCATTTCATTTCATTTCATTTCATCTCATTTCATTTCATTTCCTTTCATTTCATTTCATTTTATTTCATCTCATTTCATTTCATTTCATTTTATTTCATTTTATTTCATTTCATTTTATTTCATTTCATCTCATTTCATTATATTTCATTTTATTTCATTTCGTTTGTATCTTTGTTTTCTTTTGTCTCTTCTCTTTTTTCTTTTTTTTTTGTTTTTGATACGATCGACAACACCAAAGAGTTTTTTGACCGACCGCGATAACGATACTATCGAAAATATCGAAAGTCCGATTGAATTATGTGTTAGTCCCAGTGACGACGATCAAATTCCACGAGTTTCTCTGTATCTCCTCGTTTTTTTTTTTCTTTTATTCTTTCTCCCTCTCTCCCTCTCTCTCTCTCTCTCTCTCTCTCTGTGTATCTCTTTTGACATGTTTAAACCGGTGACACGACGTGTTGGTGGTGGTGGTGGTGGTGGAAGTGCATTTATTATCAGTATTTGCTCGTCTACCCTTGTCTGCTGTTGTTACCTTCTCATTGACATTGTTTTTACGATGCATTGTATCAATCTTCTCAAACAGAAATTTATCGTCGGGCGAATGCGTTGGCTACGATAAGAAGATTGTTGAAAATGAAGAATAAGATTGAAAATGGAAAAAGAAAAGAAAAGATAAGAATAAGAATAAGAATAAGAATAGGAATGGGAATAGGAATTAGTGTATGCGTGCATTTGTATGTACATAGAGACATAGATGAACAGGACAGATAGATAGATAGATAGATATATAGATACGTACATACATACATACATACATACATACATACATATATATATATATATATATATATATATATATAGATGCGTGGGATACATATGGTAGGTATGTAGATGGATGTTATTGTGTTAT
>OU426860.1:8182147-8197147 GCA_911387685.1 Dolichovespula media
TGACATCTTTTTATTTTCATTCTAAAACCAGTTATTTACATTGCAATGTTAACGTCATAGCCGTTGTTTATCCCAACGCAATCTATCGTTGCAATCTAATAAAAATAACTTTTTTTTCAAAACTCGTTATATACCATACTACGTTTATATTGTAATCTGTTACACAAAGTTTCATGTTAAAGTTCAAGGGTCCCTCGACGACTCGATAATGCATCGAAGGGAAACGTTACGACGTAAATGCTTTGTTCGATTTGTATCGATATTTTTATACAACTTTTGTTCGACCTGTGTAATATCGATTTTCATCAAAGAAAACGAAAGAAAAGAGAAGAAAAGAAAAGATAAGAAAAGAAAAGACCCTCCAAAAAAAAGAAAAAACAAAATGAAAAAAACTGTTACGGCTCTCGGTGCTTCCTGACGACAGCGTATTTTATTAAATAATTGCAATAAATATTACGTTACGTTACGTTATTTATTTATTTATTTATATATATATATAAATATATATATATATATATATATATATATATATATATATATATAAATCAATAGGATCGGTGATATTTGGCTACATCATGGAAAATGATAGACACCCTGTATGTGTGCGTGTGTGTGTGTGTGTGTGTGTGTGTTGTGTGTCGACGTTACGAACAGTTAAAAAAATTTCTTATCGCCCTTTCGGCAGAATTAAAATCTGTTTTTCTCCGAAGAAATCTAAATTAATTGAAATGAAACCAACGTCACGATTAGATTAGATTGATTATTATTGGGTCACGATTGACGAACGAATATTAGACAAATCGAAAGCAAAATTCTAAACAAATATCTCCTTCGACGGGATGAGAAATTTAAAATTTTCGTGATTCTCGACGAAAAAATGTACCAACTCTCACGCGATTAGTATGATTACGATCGATAGAACATTTTTTTAATTATCATCATCATCATCATCATCATCATCATTATAGCGTAATCATGACACGTTCAAAATTCTTTGCATCGTGCGATAGTGAAAGAAGAAATGAAAAAAAAATTGAAGGAAAGCAGAAATGAAAAGAAATAAAAGATGATCCGACCCACAAGCAAAGTATTCATAATTATTAATTGATCGATTAGTTAATTATGAAAAGAGGTAAGAAAAAAAAAAAAATAAAAAACAAGAACACAAAGAGAAAGGAAGAAAGAATGAAAAAAAAAAAAAAAAAGAAAAATTGATGGAATCCAAAAATAAAAAAAGAAATAGAACATGATCCGATCCGCAAGCAAGTAATTACAATTACTAATTGATTAATTAATTGTAAACAAAAAAAAAAAGAGTAAAAAGGAAAAGGCAAGAAAAAATTGAAAGAGATTGAAGGAAAGCAGACACAAAAAGAAATAAAAAATGAAAGCAAGTATTTACGATTGTTAATTGATCGATTAATTAATTGTAAAGAAAAAAAAAAAAAAAAATAAAAGTAAAAGGAATAAAAAAAGCAAGAGCATAAAGAAAAAGGAAGAAAAAATGAAAAGAAAAAAAGAATTGACAGAATCCAAAAGTAAAAAAAAAAGAGAAATAAAACATGATCCTATCCACAAGCAAAGTATTTATAGTTATTAATTAATTAATTAATTAATTAATTAATTAATTATTAATTATAATTTGTAATAATGGGTAATGAGAAAAATCGATGGTTAAGCTTAGGAGAACTTGGATTTGAAGTGAGAAAGAGAGAAAGAGAAAGAGAGAGATAGATAGATAGATAGACAGATAGAGAGAGAGAGAGAGAGAGAGAGAGAGAGAAGCAATCGGAGTTCGTCAATTGTGCCTTGCGGCTTTTAAGAGACGACAAAATGACGACAAAATGACGACGACATCGACGAGACACGAACTCGATCGGCCAATTAGTAATCACGTGCGCGACCGGTGACACTACTCGAGTTTATTCCGAATGGGCGACCTTGACCTTTCGCAAAAGCATCCTCTCCCGCCGTGACATTCGTCCGTTCTAGCATAATTGCAAACGTCGTAGGACGATTTCGTTCGACCCGTTCGACGATTAATCGAACGAATTTCCGGCCCGTTTTTCCTTTTTTCTTTTCTTTTTTTTTTATATTTCTCCTTCCCTTTTCTCTTACCTTTACTTCTTCTTCTTTCTTTTTTCCCTTTCCCCCCACCCCGCCCCTTCTTTTTTTCTAACCTTTACGAACGACTTACCACCGCTCTTCTAATCCTTTTTCTAATTCATCCACTTAAGCCTTTTAATTTTTCATTATTGTTGTCTCTTTTCTATTCCATTTTATATTTTTTTTTTTTTTGTGTCTTCTCTATTTTCTTTCTTCCTTCTTTTTTTTTTAATTATTTTTCCCCTTTCTCTTTCTCCCGCCCCCTCCCTTTTTTTTCGTTGTCTCTCCTCGAAGACTTTACGAACGACTTACTATTACTACTCCTCTAATCCTTGTTCTTCTAATTCATTCGCTTATAAGCAGATGGGAGTAAACGGGAGACGTACGAAAAATGTGTCGGACGAGATGAAACAGAACGTTGATTGGCTCGTTCGCACGCTCGTACGATTACTTCCTTTCGTGTTCCTCTTTTCTTTTTATTTTTCTTTTCTCTTTTTTTTTATTATTAATTTTTTCCTCGTATTATTAGTATTTTTTTTTGTTTTCTTTTTTTTTTCCCTTTCTATTATGTTTACACAAGAAGCGAGAGAAGCGTCGCGTTATATCGATATATATATATATATATGATTCGATAATTAACGGAACGAGAGTTATCTCGAGAAATTAAATTGCGAATCGAAGAGTAATCGATACGCCCGTTGAACGATAATTGTCGTTAATGAAAAGATCTTGCGTGGGGACATTATCTTTACGTTTTCTCTCTTTTCATTTTTTTCTTTTTTCTTTTTTTCTTTTCTCTCTTAACGATAATAAATACAAACACACGTACATTCTCCGTATCGATACCTCGACCCGACCGAAAACTTTTCGAACGAACCAATTTGTACAATTTTATTTTATCTTCTTCTCCTTCTTTCTTTTTTTTTTTTTTTTTTTTCTTTTCCTTTTTCTCTTTTTACGATGGCAAAAGTAAATGGAACACAGACTTTTACGATATGTAAATTTCCACGATGTATTGATAAAAAAAAAAAAGAAAAAAAAAAAAAAGAAGAAGAAAAAAGAATCCAATCTGATATTTGAGTACGCAGTTAATTATCGAAAAAATTGGATATTAATAATTATTTCGAAAGATTATCCTTCGAGAGGAGGGGTGGGGTGGGTTGGCGGGGGAGGGGAGTGGAAGGGAGGGGGAAATAGCAACGCGACATTAAGATGCCTTACGTCAATATTATAGCATTAATACAATACTTATGACGGATGATCGTAGAGTCAAAAGAAAAAAAAAAGAGAAAAAATTATGAAAAGAAAAAAGCACGAGAAAAAAGAGAAAAAAAATGGTTAAGACGTTTTTCAGTTTTGACAACGTTCATGGAACGTCACCTGTTTAAATATTTATTATATATGCGACCAGTCTCGAATTTTAAATACATATGCATATATATATATATATATATATATATATATATATATATATATATATATATATATATATATACATTATTATCATCGGTTAGAAATCTCTTGACAACGTTTTCATTCTTTTTTTTTTTTTTTTAAATCATCTTGTCCCTTTTTTTTTCTTAATTTTCTTCTGCTCATCATCATCATCATCATCATCATCATCGTCGTCGTCGTCGTCGTCATCATCGTCATCATCGTCATCATATTATCATGATTATCACGCACAATTATTGAAGCGTACTATCAGCCCTTTCAAATTTCAGATATTAGATAAATAACTAACGCTTTCGAAATTATTTTGACGTCGAAATATTATACGATAATTTACATATACTCAAGTGTGCATGCGTGTGCGTGAGTGCGTGCGTGCGTGCGTGCGTCCTCGTAGTAGAGACATAGATCGATTAAATAATACGAAAATTAGACCCGGCTCAACGTTATTTTATCAGGCGCGATTTGATAAATTAATGAGTAGTTTATCGACGAGTTTTTAAAGAGAATTTTTTTTCTCTCCTCGTTCAACGGGGACATCTCAACATCGTCGGGACTTATATGGAATAATAACGAGGATTTGATAATAATCATAATTTGTGAACACGCATTTTCTCTTTTCTTTCGTTTTTTTTCTTTTTTTTTTCTACGAAGAATAATCGCAATTTGTACGAAAATAAATTTATACCGAAATGAACGCGATCATAATTTTTTCTTCTTCTTCTTCTTTTTTTTTTTTTTTCTCTTCCGTTGCCATTTCCACCAAGTTTTCGAACAGATACGTTTATTTTCGAAGCAATAATCTCGCACTCGTCTCGATTTATAAACGAATATTATCTCTCGTCGAGAGATGTACGATTGGTTGAGGGCGAAAACAAAGAAAAAATAAAAAAAAAAAAAATAAAACAGAATGAAAATTGTAACGAGTAATGAACTGATCTTTTTTTTTTCTTTCTTTTTTAACATACAAACATCGTTCTTCGATTCGAAGCATTCCGCGCGATGTACACGCGTTCGTTTGAAAATTTTAAAAACGAGATTTATCGATGATTGGAATCAAGACATTACGTTTTTGCGTGATCGGGGAAAAAATTTTGTCGTTGATCGCGAAACGCAACAGTCATTGAAAGAATTTTTAACGTGTTTGCAGATAATCGAAAACGAAAATGTCATCGAAGGAGAGTAAGATGGACGAGTCGGTCTCAAAAACGCTCGAACAAAATGGACGAAACTTTAAAAAGGAAGAATTGCAGCTCGAGGATGTTAATGACAATAACAACGAGGTGAGGTGTATATATATATATATATATATATATATATATATATATATATATAAATTTTAATTTGGTAAATTTTAATTTAGCAAATTTAAATATAGTACATTGTAATCGTACAATCTCATCATGAAAATTATCCTTTGGAAATAATAAAACATTTTTAAGCTGAATTACGATTAACTGAAAAAAAAGAAAAAAAAAAAAAAAAAATTTAGATTAGTACTGCGTCGGCTACATCGATAACAAAATTGAGTCCTCCCAAACGACGGCCTTGACCGTAACAATCCAAATAAAAAAATAAAAAAACTCGTTAACTCGATTTTTCAGAGAGATTATACGAATCCCAATTTTTTCTTTCTTCTTTCTTTCTCTTTTTCTTTTTTCCAATTTCGATAAAGAATAAATCACCGAATTAAAATAAAAGAGAAAATGAACGAACGAACGAAAGAAAAGAAAAGAAAAGAAAAGAAAAGAAAAGAAAGAAAGAAAAAAATCGTGACAGAAGTTGCAAAGTTTAAGGAAAATTCGAAGAATGAAAAAAAGAAGAAGAAAGGACGAAAAATAAAGCGACGAGAAAGATAAAAAAAAAAAAAAAAAAATTAAGATGCGACAGAAATAAAAATTCCAATTTTCAATTTTTCGAAAATAACTTGTAATTTTAGTAATGATAAATATATAAATAAATGCATAAATAAATACATAAATAAATACATATAAAAATAAATAAATGAATGAATGAATGAATGAATGAATGAATGAATGAATGAATGAACGAACGAATAAAAAATCAAACCAAACCAAACGAAACGAAAGGAAAAAAACCAAAACAAAACAAAACAAAACAAAAAATTCATATGCCAACAGAGTATCGAGGTCGAAATGGTGGTACCACCGGACGGTGGATGGGGCTGGGTGATCGTTGCGGCATCCTTCCTCTGCAATCTATTCGTAGACGGTATTATTTTCAGTTTCGGAGTTTTCCTCAACGACATAACGAAGGCATTCAATGTGTCGCACGCCAGCGTAGCGTTGGTTGGTTCCCTTCAAACAGGATTCTATCTGATGGCCGGTTCGTAACAATTACTTTTTATTTTTTGGTTCTTTTTATTTCTTTTTTTTATTTTTTTTCATTATATTTAATTTTCCTCGAGAGGAAACGCTCGTTAAATTTGTTTATTTATTTATTTTTTTTTCAATCTTTCTTTATTTCATTTTCAATTTTTCGATTTGATTCGAATACGATCGTATAGATCCTTTCATTCCATTAACGCATTTATCTTTCATCGAGTTACATCGTAATATCGTTCGATCTTGATCCAACTTGGATTTATTTTAATACTTACGATCTATCTATCTATCTATCTATCTATCTATCTATCTATCTATCTATGGTGTGTACGTCTGATGGCCGGTTCGCAATAATTAATTTTTATTTAGTTTTTTTTTTTGTAATAATTCACCACATCGTACGTTCGAGAGCTCGAGAGGAAACGCTCGTGAAATCGAGGAAAAACGTGAAATTTGTTTGTTTGTTTATTTATTTATTTTTTTTCAATCTTTCTTACTTTCTTCATTTCATTTTCAATTTTTCGATTTGATTCGAATACGATCGTATAGATCCTTTTATTCCATTAACGCGTTTATCTTTAATCGAGTTACATCGTAATATCGTTTGATCTTGATCCGACTTGATTTATTTTAATAAATTACGATCTATCTATGTAGTGTATGTATGTATGGATTTATGTATGTATGTATGTATGTATGTATGTATGTACGTCATCGATCCTTATTGATTTACTATGCACATACACGATAGATTATGTTAATCGTATCTGTCCGATCACGTTTAAACGTTTAAATAAAATGTTTATCTCATAGGACGTTAGAAGGATAAATGTGATTTTTAACAAGTTGAATAATTTAACCAGTCGCTAACGTGGATTTATATATATATATATACACATATCGACGCCGTTAGATATCTTATTGTCGATGTGAAAACAAATCGATTTCAAACGCAAACAACATTTTTCATTTATTAAACGGCGATCATTACAACATTATTATCTAATGTATCTAATTTGTATGCAAAATATACCGCGATTAAGTCATCCGTATTATTTCATTTGCATGCGTTTATGAAAATGGAGGATGCTAAATAATCGACAAATATATCGATTTCATTCAGGATCGCTTCGTTGAATCTTTTTTTTTTTTTTTTTTTATCGAAATAAAATCATACGAAATCTATTTTCTTTTCTTCCTTCTCTCTTCGTTTTCTTTTTTTTTTCTTTTTTAAATGATTTCTTTCTTTTTATTTTAATTTTCTGAGTAAAAATACTTCAGCTTTCAAGAGGAAAAATTTATTTAATCGATCGATTCGATTAATTTCACGCATTCGTATCGATATCAATTATATTTGCTCATCCTTTCTTTTTAATTACTTAGAAATATAACGATTCGATCGATTTAATGCATTCACATAGATATCGCTTACATTTCTTTTTCCTCTTTTTATTTTTTTCCTTTCGATTACTCAAAAGATTCGTCATAATTTCTCAATTAAAATTAATTCGTCGGAATTAAAGAAGAGAGAAAACAAAATATATATATATATATATATACATAATTGAAAAAAATTATTTAATCGAACGATCGAATCGATTTAACGCATTCGCGTCGATATCACTCACATATATTTTCATTTTGTCTTTTCGTCTTTTCGATTACTCAAAAATGTATCAAAATTTCTCTATTAATTAAAATTAATTCGTCGAGATAAAAAAGAAAAAAAAAAAAACGAAAAAAAAGAAGGAAAATGATAAATCAATTTTTTCTTCATCGACTTTCCTTTCCATGTGAAATTTTATTATCGAACGAAGTAAAAGGAAAGAAAAAAAAAACATGTGAATATATATATATATATATATATTATATAAAATATTTATATATATACATACATACATACATACATAAATATATTATATATATATATGTATATATTATACAAAATATTAATATATATACATACATATATATATATATATATATAATATATATGTATATATTATAGAAAGAAAAATAAAAAGAAAAATAATATAAATAATATAAAAGAAAATAAACGAACTTTTGAACGTATTATTATTATTATTATTATTATTATTATTATTATTATTATTATTATTACTATCATTATTATTATTATCATCATTATTATTATTAATTCTCTTCACTCTTTTCCCTTTTTTCTTTTCTTTTTTTTGTTTCTTTTCAGGACCATTCGTATCCGCCTTAGCGAACAGATACGGTTTCAGGCTTGTAGCGATACTCGGTAGCGTACTTAGCTGCCTCGCCTTCGTCCTTTCATACTTCAGCGCGTCCATAGAGTTTCTTTACGTTTCCTACGGTGTACTCGGTAAGTTATGGCCCTCTTATTGAGAAAGTTGTACATTTTCCACGACCCCCCACCCCTCGCGTTTTCCTCCCTCGAAGGAGCAAACTTTCAGTCCGGTTCGGTTTATCGTTTCTGTCACTTGAAAAAAAAAGAAAAAGAAAATAGAAGTAGTAAAAGAGTGATAATAATAAAAAACAGAAAAAGAAAAGAAACAGAAGAGGAAGAAGAAGAAGAAAAAGAAAAAGAAAAATAAAAATAAAAATAAAAATAAAAATGAAAATGAAACGATCTTTCCTTCGCAAGCTGCCTTCGACGATAACACCTCACTCTCTCTCTCTCTCTCACTCTCTCTCCTCTCTCTCTCTCTCTCTCTCTCTCTCTCTCTCTCTCTCTCGTCGTAAACACCATTAAGGTAATGATGTAATCGTATTGCGATAAATCAGCCGTACTTTTTCTCTCCTTTTTTCTTTCCTTTAAAAGTACAGGAATACGAGTTCGACTTTTTGAAAAGGGGAATAAAAAGAGAAAAAAAGAAAAAAATAAAGAAGAAAACGAAGGAATAAAATAAAAGAAACGAAAAAGTCAAAGGGGTAGGTAAGAGCTCTTAATTATCGTAAAAGCGTCCGTCTTTCGTTGCTTCTCATTTTATAAAATTTCTTCGTATAAATTCGACATACGATTTGCGTTTACCCTTTTTATTTCCTCTCTCTTTTCATCGTCATCGTCATCATCATCATCATCGTCATTATTGTTATTATATCCAATCGTTATCATTTATATCTTAGATTAAAGGTTTAAACCGGGGACGGGATTTAACTGGAAATTAAAACGAAAAATTTATGTTTGCCATTCCTTTACGTTTTCGTACAATTAATTAACTTTCGTAAGCGACATATATATATATATATATATATATATATATATATATATATATGTGTGTGTGTGTGTGTGTATTTAAGTCCATTTCTCCATAAAAAACAGAAGAAAAAAAAAGTAAAAAAAACAAAACAAAAAGGAAGAAAAAAAGCGTACGGTTTATCTTCGAGAGTATTTATAAAATTGGTGACATAACGAAATCACTCGTCTCCGGTAATCTTAAAAGGGAATACGAAACGAGCCTCGTTAAACGTTCAACAGATATTTTTAAATAATTTTAAAAAAATGAAGGACATCGATTAAAAAAGGAAAATAAAGTGATCTCGCGGATGGTCATCGAAAAGGTTTTATCGAAAATGAAATCGTTTTATCGAAAAGGACGGAGAGAAAAGGAAAATGAAAGGAGAGAATTAAGAGAGAGAGAGAGAGAGAGAGAGAGAGAGAGAGAGAGAGGTGAGGGGAACAAAAAAAATTGTATCAATAAATAAAAAAAAATAAGGAAAAAAAGATTGACGTTAGCCCGGGGCGTAAGATACGTGTCAAGTTTGAATCGTTAATCACGCTTGTTCGTATTTTTTCTTTCTTTTGTAAAATATTATATACAGGGGGTATTGGAGTTGGCCTGATATACGTTCCTGCCGTAATAACGACCGGCTTTTACTTCGAAAGATGGCGAGCTTTGGCAACCGGTATAGCAGTTTGCGGCTCCGGAATCGGGGCCTTCTTGTTAGCACCGATTTCGGATTTACTTATAAAGTCCTACGGCTGGCGTGGTACCCTCCTTTTTCAAGCAGGTAAGTGAAATATACATACGTACACACATACATACATTTTATATATATATATATATGTATGTATGTATACATACATACACACAAGTAGATAGGTACGTTGATGATACGTATATATGTAAATACTTATGTCGATACCCACACACACACACACACACACACACACACGCGCGCGCGCGCGCGCGCGCGTACATGTACGCACGCATACATACAGACACGTTACATACGTACAATACGCGGAAAGATAAACATCGAAAAACCGAATAAATTTATTTGATGAAAACGAAGAAAAGACATTCAAGGACCCATTTGATATATATCTATTTTTAACTCAATATTTAATTATTTATTATATAAGCATTAAAATATCGTACGTATCGTACGATCGTGAAAAATATATATATATAGATATATATATATATATAGAGAGAGAGAGAGAGTGAGTAATCAAGCTGAAAGTAATAAATTTTTTGTATTTTAATGACTTCGCATTACTTATACGCTCGATAGAGCTCAAGATAAATATGTTGTTTCAAAAGAAATATACGTATCATCTTCTCTCTCTCTCTCTCTCTCTCTCTCTCTCTCTTTCTACATTCCCAATAGAAATTTCGTAATTAATAAGCGTCACGTAACGAATCCTTATCGGCCCTTAATATTAATCGATCATACTCTAAATGTTGTGTCCTTACCGATTCCGTACCGTTAGGAATGCTGTTGAATTGCGCCATATTCGGTGCGATGTTCCGTCCGTTGAAGCCAACACGAATAAAGATTAAACCTACCGAGGAGAGTGCTGCCGTTATAGAGGGAAAAACTACGTTAATAGGTAAAGGCGTCTCGACAACCTCGTTACATTGCGTTCAACCAAACAGAAATGGATTTTTTGGTACTAACAACAACACCGAGTATCCAACGGCGGCCCAGCTTATTGGCAGCAGTCCAAATATAGTAAAGTAATTAAAACAAAATTGATTCCCTTTTTTAACCTCACTTTTTTTTTGTTTGTTTGTTTTTTTATTTTTCATTTTCCTCCTCTTTTCTTTTCGTCTCGTTTTTTTTTTCTTCCCACCTTCTCGCCACCCGTTTCAATTTAACGATTTAAAGAAATCGATGAATCGGCTCGGATCGGTTCGGATCGGTTTGGATCGGTTCGAATCGGTTCAGATCGGATCGGATCGGATTAATCGTCAAACTCGTATTTTCAGTGTGTCGAAGTCGTTGCATTCGCTTCACAAGATTCACGTGGAGCCAAGAAATTTGGAAAGAAAGTTGAATACGTCGGAGAAGAGACTTTCCGCGCCGATATATCCCGATCTCGACATAGACCACGAGGAGACGAAATCGATCGAGGAGGAGAACAATTTACTTGGCGGCGACATGGACAGGCTTAATGGGAAAATACCTACGGTGAGATAACGAATGATCGATAATTGTTTCGACGCTTGTCGACTGAAATTTGATTCTTTTTATTTCTTTCCTTTTATTTTTCTTTTTTCGTAGAATTTCGTAATAACAAAATGAGAAAGATTATGATACGGTTATCGGTAGTGGTAGTCGGTAATTATGAGAATGTATTTTCGTGGGGGGGAAAAAAAAGGAAAAGAAAAAACAAATAATTAAGACCTCGGATAGCTCGTCTGATTATATATATATATATATATATATATATATATATGAGTCGTTAATTTTGAAAGTGACCTAAGTCCGTTTATATTTAAATTGAGATATTTTTGAATTTATATTTAAATCGAGAATTATTTAGTTTATATTTAATTTTTTATTATTGAGTATATATTTAAATTGAGAACCAATATACATGTATAAATACATACATACATACATACATACATACATACATATATATATATATATATATATATATATATATAATGATATCTTACGATGTCGAAATTTTGATTTTTTTTCGTTTTTATTTTTTCGCGAAAAGAAGAAGAAAAAAAAAAGAAAGGAAGAATAGGAAAAAGAAAGAAATATTTGTCGTTTCGTCGATAAAATTGGACCGACCATAGGTTTAAAATGATATTTTAACAGATACGCAGACATACGATCAGTGGTCGCAGGCTTCGTGCAGACTCGGACTGCAGCCAGAAATCTCTTAGGGCGTGCAACAGGCGAAATACAACGAGTAAGGACCCCCAGAGACCATTCTACAGAGACGATATTTTCTATGGAGGATCTTTGAACAGATTAGCACACTACAAGTCGCAAGTAAGCCAAGAATTAACACGATTAAACAATCAAAACGATTTAGGGGGAAACAGAGAAGGAATGAATTACGTTTGTTTTCTTATCTTTTTATCATTTTTTTTTTTTTTATTATTATTATTATTATTAAAAAGAAAAATAGAAACGAAGAAAATGTTCAAATTGTTCGTAGTTCATTTAATCTCTTCAAGAATCATTTCCTACGTCTTTTAACGAGTCGAAACATTTTTTCTTCTTCTTTTTTTTTTTTTTTTTGAAAGATCAAACAACGAATCCTTCCGTAAGGATTTTTCCTCTTCGCCCGATTTTCCTTATCGTTTTAATTTCGTTCAACTTTTACGAATTACAAAGTATTTGCATTCATTGGCAGAGATATGTAGAAGCGAGAGACCGGAGTGACGAGAAAAGCGATAAATAATTTTCGTTTGCACGCAGCTTTCATCGGTCGGTTATCACATGTCCGTAACGAGATTGCCAACTGCGACCGACGTCGAAGAGGAAAAGAGCGGTACCTGTTATCTGTGTCCGGAGAGCGTGCGACGAATTTTGACGACCATGCTCGATCTCAGCCTTTTAAAAAGCCCATCCTTCCTGATCCTCGCCATTTCCGGTGGTCTGACAATGATGGGCTTTTATACGCCCTTCGTTTATTTACCAGGTTTGTACGATCGATCCTCGATTTTCTATGAATTCATATATATATTTATTTACATATAAATATATATATATATATATATATATATATGTATATATGTATATATGTATATATAACATATTTATAAATATATATAAATATATATATATATAAAATATATATATATATATATATATATGTGTGTGTATAAAGCATTTATAGATATATATAAATATATAATGTATATAAATGTATATGAATTCATATATATATATATATATATTTATTTATATATAAATATATATATATAAATATATATATATTTATTTATATATAAATATATATATATAAATATATATATATAAATATATATATATATGTATATAAAATATTTATAAATATATATAAATATATATATAAAATATATATACATATATATATATGTATATAAAATATTTATAGATATATATAAATATATAATGTATATAAATGTATGTGAATTCATATATATATATTTATTTATTTATAAATATATATATACATGTATCTAAAATATTTCTAAATATATAAATATATATATATGTATATAAAATATTTATAAATATATATAAATATATAATGTATATAAATATTTTATACGAATAACTCGCTTGGCAAATCGATTAACTTCGTAAAACAAAAAAAAAAAGGAATCACTCGTAGATGCGATATAATATAATAATAATAATAATAATAATAATAATAATAATAATAATAATAATGATACGAAAATTGTTATTTAAAATTTTCTTTAAAAGTACAAACTCGAACGAACATTGTTGAATGTATAATAAAAAAAAGTCTCGCCGTGGTGCATTAGAATTGCATTATAGCAATGATTTTACGCTGGAGTACCGATTCGATCGGATTGGCCACTATAACGGATCATATATATTTTTTTAATCGAACGGCCAAGAGACGTTTCGTTACTCAACATTATCGAATGAAAAAGAGTAATCGAGGGGAATTTCATTCGTAAATATAAAAAAAGCGTCGACTCCCTCGACGTTTGCCGTATGAATCGTTTATTTTGAAAATGGTGTGTCCGCTTAAAAAAAAAAAAAAAAAAAAGAAAAAAAACGAAACATCGCACGATAATTCGTCGATCGATTCGAGTGTACTTTTTATTTTTATTTACGACACAGTCGATGTTTGATATCTTTGAAAAAAAAAAAAAAAAAAAGCAAAAAACAGAAAAAAAAGAAAATATCAATTCTTCGTTCGATTTTTGAAAAATGGCCGATAAAAGAAATTGCACGACGGTCGATTTGCCAACCAGTTCTTTTTTTTGTTCCTGTCTTTTTTTGTTTTTTTTTTTGTCGAAACGACGACAAAACGATGGATAAATTTTTTGTTTGTCTTCTTCCTTTTCTTTTCTTTCTTTCTTTCTTTCTTTCTTTCATCCTTATTTGTTTCAAGATCGCGCCAAAATGGCCGGGATCGAGGCGTCGTCGGCCATGTTTCTCGTTTCGGTCGTCGGCATTGGGAATACAATTGGTCGTGTTGCATGCGGCCTTGCAGGTAGCATACCCGGGGTCGATGCACTTGTAGTTAACAATATATTTATCAGCATCGGTGGATTATTAACCATGCTATCCGGATTATCGTTGACCAAAGGATATCAATTTTTTTACGCCGTCTGCTTCGGTCTCAGCATATGTGAGTATATATATATATATATATATATATATATATATATATATATACATATATATATATATATTTCTTGCCTTTTAATCTTTGATTGTAAAAAAAAAAAAAAAAAAAAGCAAAAAAAAAAATTGAAAAAGATTCTCTCGAACAAAAAAAAAAAACTTACGTACGACAACGGGAACAAACGGAACGAGACGATTTTTCATTCTTACAATTAAAATCGTTTAAGGATAAAAAAAAAAAAAGTCATTTAAGAAGAGAGAAAAAAAAGAGAAAAGAAAATAAATGTTATTTTTCTTTCTTCTTTTCTTTATTATTTTTTTTTTTTCTTTTTTGTTCTTTTTGTTCCCTCAAATTCTGACACTAGACGAAAAAAGGAAGGAGAGAAAGAACAAAGAAGGAAAAAAGAAAAAAAGAAAAAAACGGGAACGACCAATTCTTTATCTTTCTTTCTTTTCTTTTTTTGTTGTCTCTTGTGAAATTAAATCGATGATAAGTATAACGAAGCGACATATTGATTATTCTGTCGATATTTAATTTTTTCTC
>OU426860.1:8207147-8212147 GCA_911387685.1 Dolichovespula media
CTCTTCGAATTTCTCCTCGCACAGTGGTCCAGTACAGCGTCGAACGGTGCACCGAACGGTCGCTCTCTCTCTCTCTCTCCACGTTACTCCTCGCCAGAGTGGACGAGCACGTTGATGTATGTACGTACGGCGGCGGAATCCTGAATTTCCGAATTTTCATATTCGTGCCTTGTCCTTCTTCGTCCTACCCTTTTCGTCTTTCTTTACGTCTTCTCGACGATCGAACGAATCCAACGATATATATATATATATATATATATATATATATATATATATTATATATATATGTATATATATGTATATATAATATAAAATAGACGTGCGCATTAGGAAAAGTGCCTCGTGCCTCGGGCCAAGGGCTGACATAAGCTCTCGCTTATGGGGGTGAGGGGGGAGGGGGTGGATGCTCGAAGAAGTTAAAATAGAAGAAAAAAAAAGGAAAATGAAATAGAAGAAAGATTGAAAAGATTAAAAAAAAAAAGGAAGAAAAGAACGGAAAGAAAAATACGCTAACGGAAGATACCAAAGTGTATAATATTTTCTTTCTGTTTCTCTCTCTCTTTCTCTCTCTCTCTCTCTCTCTCTCTCTCTGTCTCTGTCTCTCTTTCTTTTTCCTTCTCTATCTATCTATTTATCTGTCCGTCCGTCTGTCTGTGTATCTATCTATCTCTCGAGATCCAATTTTTCCGTCCACGTGTGTGCCGAGCGCGCGAGAGTGTGCCGATCGTAATCTTTTTCTTTCCTTTTCTATATTTTTCCTCTCCCTCTTTTTCCTCTTCGTCCTCGTCCTCGTCCTCGTCCTCGTCCTCTTCCTCTTCTTCTACGCCTTCGTCTTCTTTCCTCCTTTCTTTCATTCCCTTATTTCCTTTTTTTCCTTCCTTCCTTCCTTCCCGTTTCTTTACATTTCGCCAGCCGCGAAATCGATTACGGCGCGAACGTAATATACAGGGTGTTTCGTGCAATACTTAATCGTTCCTCCACGTTGCTCTCGATTTTTTTTTGATCCACCTCCGTCGTAACGTCGAGAAGAAGAAGAAGAAGAAAAAAAAAAAAGAAATAAAGAAAAGAGAAGAACGCTTCGTTGACGTTCGTTCGGAAAGGTTTCTCCTACTCTTTCTTTTCTGATTCTTCTTTCCAATGAAAAAAAAAAAAAAAAGGAGAAAAGAAATGAAAACAAGACTGGTTCTTTTCTTACGATTTTTCTTCTTAAAAAAATATATCCCTATATGCAGTTATCACGCTCGTCGTTCGTCGCGAATGATTCGATCCATAGTGATTGATAATCTCTTTGTCCTTTTCTTTTCCATTTTTCTTTTTCTTTTTCTTTTTCTTTTTCTTTTTCGTTCGTTCGTTCGTTCGTTCGTTCGTTCAACATCCACGTGGTGCTTAAATACCTGCTACTACCTTCTAACGTTCAGTAATCGAGTGAGTGGCTTTGAAACGTGATAACAATGTTTATTAAACGTTTCATATTCGGTTTAAACCTTTGGGGGTATACTATAAAGGTAGCAGCGAATGCTAATAAGATGTTAATTTTAAATGCTCGTCGTTTAATCGAGACGAAACGTTCTCTCCTCGCTAACCCAAATATTTATTTATCACGTGATAACGCTTGAGTTACCTCCGAGAAATTTTATTTTTTCAATTGGATTGATTCAAAAAAACAAAAAAAAAAAAAAAGAAAGCTCGTCCATCATTTATTTATTTGTCGTTTATTAAAGTATTATTTATATATCTGACATAACGATACGAAACGCGAAGTAGTTATTCACGTTGATTTCGAAGTCATTGTAAATATATATTTGGGAATTGAATAAACGAGTTCGGTGACTATTTAAATGCATAAACACACACACACACACACACACACACACACACGTATGTATGTATATAATTCAAATATTCATATCATTGATTATCTTTATCGATCGAGCCACTTTTAAGGTACACATAAGGTACCACATATTTTTTCTTTTTTTTTTTTTTTAATTCGTCGAGCGATCGAATACTCTTTTTTTTTTTTTTAACATTTATTAACACATTTCGAAACATTTATTATCCCTCATCGTTATCATCATTTTTCTTTCCTTCTTCTTCTTGTTCTTTTTTCTTTTCTTTTCTTTTCTTTTCTTTTCTTTTTTTTTCTTTTCCTTCCTTCGCGTAACGATCCTAATAAAGTGCGCTCGTAAATTTCGACACTCGAAACTTTTAATATATATGTATATATATATATATATATATATATATATATATATATATATATATATATATATACATTCGATTGTCGAGCGTGCATTAAGAGGATTGTGTTAGAAAATCGAGCCAAGAAAGTATCAATTTGAAGTACGATGAAGCCATTTACATAGGTTTTATACGGGACTAAGAGTCATTCGGTAAACATCTGTTGGCTCGGGAGTCCTCTCCTTTTATAAGGTTTGTTATTTTTTTCTTTTATCTTTTTCTTTTTTTTTTTTTTTCTTTCTTTCCTTCGGAGTAATAGAAAAGGTCGGTGATTCCTATCGGGGTACACGTTTGCACGAAATGACAGGGAGAGAAATAGAATGAGTGAGAGTGAGAACGAGTGAGAGAGAATCTACTCTCCCTCTCTCTCTCTCTCTCTCTCTCTATCTATCTCTCACTCTATCTATCTCTCTCTCTCTCTCTCTCTCTCTCTCTCAATCTCGTTGAGTTTGTCACAAGATTTCGTTGATACCTCGGTATATCGATAATGCATGCTACACTGAAGAACACTTGGGTTATAAAAGCCACTCGATTCCGGGGAAAACTCTCTTATATCATCGCGTCGCATATCCCTCGTGTATAGAAATCATACACACACACTCATACATACATGCATACATACATAGAAACATACATACATAAATACATACAAACATACATATATAATATATATACATATGTATGTATACGTTTGTATGTACGAACGAACTCGAAATCCCGATAAAATAATTCGAGGTAATTGACGAGTATTAATATTCGTTATAATTTTGGATAATTCATCGGGATAAATAAATACCCAAATTCAATTCTTATTCCCTCAATGCTTAATAATTTACATCCACGAATAAACTTCACGATTTTATCATTTCTTTTTCCTATCTTCTTTCTCTTTCTTTTATCATAGAAATCGAAACGAAATTAACAAAAAATATGTCGGAGCGTTGTTAACCTTTCTTCTTCTCCTTTTTTTTTTCTTTTTTTTTTTTCAAACGAATTCCATCGACCAAACATCGCGTTTTCACTTAGAATTGACACTTTGCCGACCGATCTACTTTTACTCTTCGCTATTCGCTATTCATATTATTTTCCGTTTTCGTTTTTTTCTTTTTCTTTTTTATTTTTCCTATTCTTTATTAATTTTTTTTTTCTTTTTTTTACATGTTTCTCTCTTCGTTTTACCAAACCATTCATTCGATCAGTATCCCCGGATCGACGTGACTCGTCGTAATACATCCATGCGTGACTCGTGGTCCATAATTGCACAGAAGAAAAAAAAAAAAAAAACCACACGAACACAAACACAAACACAAACGCACACGCACACAGAGATAAACCCTAGTAAACGCTACGCGATATAAATACGATACGTCGTGATAGCGCGAGAAAACAAAATATTTTTTAAAAGATTGTCCGAACGTTGGGTTGAGTTTTCGTTTTTCATTAAATTAACGAAAATATCTACGAACGATTGGACGAAATAAAAATAGCTTTGATTCGATATAGACGTCGATCGGTTGGAAGGCTTCGAACGATAAAAAGAAACGATGTATTAAAAGAAAAAAAAGGAAAGAAAAAAAAAAGAAAGAAAAAGGAAAAAAGAAAATGGAAAATGGAAGAAAAGATTTGAGGAAATTTCGAACGAGCACTTTCCAATTCGTCCCCCTCCGGCCAACACGTAGACGACCTCCTTACCGTGGTCCCCTCCCCTCCCCTCTGCCCCCCCTCCTCCTCCTCCTCCCCCCGATCGCGAAGCAAAAATCTTCCTTCGTTGAGTGAAAGAAAAGTGGAGAGACAGTGACAGAGACAGAGACAGAGACAGAGACAGAGACAGGGACAGGGACAGGGACATAGACAGAGGGATGATCTTCCTCGGTTCTTCACAAATGGGAAAAGGGAAAATAAAGAGAGAGAGAGAGAGAGAGAGAGAGAGAAAGGAAAGAAGAAAGATAAAAAGATAGATAGATGGATAGATGGATAGATAGAAAGATAGAAAGAAACGGTCGATGACACGAACGAGAGAACGTGGAAGAATCGTTCCATTTTTCCACGAACAATATCTTTCTTTTTTCTTTCTTTTCTCGAAATAGAAAAGCGATACGAAAGAGAGTGAATATATATGTGTGCGCGTGCGTGTGTGAGAGAGAGAATATATATATATATATATATATATATATATATATATATGTATATATTTGAAGATTTTCCCGCCTATTTTCTACCTTCCTATTTCTATTCTCCCCAGTGGACTCTTGTTGTAACAACAATAATTGGAGGAACGAGTCGAGGAGGCATAGAGTTATTTTCGTAGTAATTAAGTGAGAACGAGAAGCTCTCTTAGGGATCTTAAGAGGAAGAGGAATAGGAAAGAAGAGTAGGAGGAAGAAGCAGCTAACGGAGTCAGTTGTATGTGTAATACGTTTGTATGCATGCTTGCATTTGTCTATGTATGTATGTATGTATGTATGTATGTATGTATGTATGTATGTATATACGTATGTATGTCGAGATAGAGATAGAGTGAGAGAGTGAGAGAGTAAGAGCGTGTGCGTATGTGCCCGAAAGAGAGAGAGATAGATAGAGAGAGAGATAGAGAGAGAGATAGATAGAGAAGGAAGATCATCTAATTGGCAGACCGACACTGGGCAGAGTACGTTAATTGGTTAATTCGTGGCCGAACGTGTCCGATAATCGATGTCTCGCACTGTGGAGGATCATCGAAGGATGTCCTTCGTCCTTAACTCGGCCGATTCGAGATAACT
>OU426860.1:8222147-8224647 GCA_911387685.1 Dolichovespula media
GGTGGCCGTGGTGGGCGAAACGCGTTTTCGCCCGAGTGAACGTAGTCGGCAGAACCGTTTTTGAATTTGGCTCGTTGAAGGAAAGCAGGAAGGGCGAGGGAACGATTGGTGAGGTTACGTTCGATCTCGGCAGTATAGAGTCGACAGTACTCCTTCTCATATGATCCGTGCGCGAACCGCTTAGGTTTATTTAGTTCTCCCTTTCTAACCGTTCCTTTCGCCGAGGTCAAGGTTCAATAGAGATAGAAAAGATACACACACACACACACACATATATATATACACGGTCGATGAACGCGTTAATATACTCCGGATAGTTTGTACCTGTTCAAACGCACGGCACCTCTCTCTCTCTCTCCCTCTCTCTCTATCTCTCTTGTTTCGTCTCGCACCCTTCCCCTCTTCACTTCACCCTCCCTCCCTGTCTCACACGTCGCATAGATGAAAACGTAACTTACGAGTTAAATCGAAATAGTTTCGGTCGAAAACCCGTACACGGAAGGGTGGAGTGGTACATTACTTTAAACTAAACTCCCCGGGTATGAAATATTTGGTATTGATTATTACGAGATCTTTCCGAATTACGATCGATAAATAATGAGGGAGTCGACGGGGATTAAAGGTGCGCGATGGATCGCGCGTCGGGCGCGTTCTATCGACGTATATGAAATCGCACGCTCGGTGCTAACGAAATGATTCCGGTAATAAGGGAAATGGCATTGTCGCGTGTGTTTAATTGCATTATCGAAACAAAAATTAATAAATAAATAAATAAATAAATAAATAATAACGTCGACAACATAAACAAAATCAACGACGACAACGACGACGAGAACGAGTTCAAGTATCCATCCATCGTCATTGCTTTTGCGTTTGCTTTCCGCCGAGTTAACATTGTCCATCGAGATATAACCTAACCGATCTAGCCGGGAAAGGAAGAAGAAAAAAAAATAAAAAACGAAAAGAAAAAAAAAAAACAAAAAAAGAAAGAAAGAAAGAAAAAAGATTTTATCAGCACCAATCATGAATCTTATGTTCCGCAAGAACTTCGGCGTGGAGAAGGGTGCTGGTGGTGGTGGTGGTGGTGGTTTGACGGGAGCCGGAGGTGGCCTAGGAGGAGGAGGAGGAGGAGGAGGAGTAGGAAGATTGGGCGAGGGGAAATTCGGCGGGACGTACGGAGGAAGTGTCATCGTCGGTGGTGGTGTTGGTAGTGGTGGTGTTGGAGGTGGTGGAACGTGTTTGGGTTTTGGAAATCGTTACGGTGTTACGAGAACTACCGGTCAATCGGTGATAACAGGACGCGGACCTATAAGGCGTAGCAGGGAATTTGGCTATTTTCCCTCGATGGGCGATCATCACGAGCATCAGAGTTTCGGTTATCGAACTCATCTCTTCCTATCGCCGCCCACAGGTGGACCGCTCGGTGCGCCACTCGATCCGGATGCCGGCGAACGACTGGGGCCCTCGCCCCGCCGTAACTCTGGGCCTCATGTTATCAAGTGGGGGGGAGGTAGCGGTGGGGCTAACTCCGGTACACCGCAAGGTGGCCCAGCCTCGGCCAATCAGATCAAGAGGAAGCAGAATCAACAGCAATCGAAGGACCCGTCCGAGCCGCCAACGCCGACTGCCTCCAGACAGGTATATAACATCGCTTTATTATTTACATCGATCTCTCATCGAGTCTTTCGATTTTTTTTCTCTTTTTCTTTTTTCCTTTTTCTTTTTTTTTTTTTAACAGGCAAATATATATACTTGCCGACTCCCTTCGAATCTTCACCTCCTTTATTACGATCGAACAGACCCCTCGGCACACGTCTACTTATAATCCTACCAATACCTCTTCAACCTAATAATCTCTCTCTCTCTCTCTCTCTCTCTCGAATTCCATCAGCGTCTATCTTACCACGTTTATTTTTATCGAACAGGACTTCGTTACAAAATCTCTACAATTTTTCCATCCCAACGTTCTAAACGTTCACTTCCATCGCCCGACGCGATTTAGGGTGTCCGTTTAATTCGCGCGTTTCCTCCCCCCCACCCTACCTCCCCCGGCCCAATTAGAACGAAAGTTTACAAAAGCACACGTAAAGTAGCAACGAGAACGTACGCGAGATGTTTAAAAGGACTCCGTTGTAAACGTATCTCACGCGATATCTTCGTAAAATTCGACAACAAAAAAGTCTCACCTTCCCCCGCCCCGCCCCCGCTAATGCCGGCGAATCGCAGCGTGACGATATATCTAATCGCGCAAATCCCGGTTTCGTGACGACCGTAGAACGTTTCGGGTGTTAATGCACGCGTCATGCTAATTTTGAATATATTACTGCGTACATACATATACATATGTTGTATATATATATATATATATATATATATATATATATATAAATATATATATATATATATAGATATAGATATATACATATATATTTTTTAAAGTGTGCCGTATAATTTTACGGCCAAGTTCACATATTCTAGGATACTTGAAAGCAATTTTCAA
>OU426860.1:8229647-8247147 GCA_911387685.1 Dolichovespula media
AGCGGATTTCCCGTTCATAACGTACTATCTGATAAACAAGCAGACAACGGATCCCCTTGATTTTTACAACGAGGTTCAATGCGCGGCCTTGAGGAAGTTCGATCCGCGTGACCTAAGATACGCGGCCAGTCATACATTGGACCTTTTCAACGAGGTTGCGACGATAGCCAGGCCACCATTGGAACCACCTGGTGGGAGACCACCCATTCCGTCCACCGGCTACATAGTCTCGATCTTCAAGGTCTTCGAGGGTGACGACGGTCTCAAGTTCGAACAAAATTGGCTATATTGGAGTGGTAATGCAAATGCGGATGATTACTCGGGAATATGAAAAAAAAAAAAAAAAAAGAGAGAGAGAGAGAGGAAAAAAAAAACAACAATTTTTTCTTCCTCTTCTTTTTCGTTTTCTTCTTATTCTTCTTCATAACACGTTGACTGCCATAATTTTGATATAGATAACTCGTAGTATGTTTACTTGCCATATTTATCGTGCAGCTAACAGAATGAAATTCGTGGCATAATATATCATCGTAAATATATAAATATATAAATATATATATATATATATATATATAGCCTAAGGGAAGGAGATCAACAAAAATAATCAATATTTTGTTTCACGTGTCAAGAAAAGATATAGAAAAAGGATCAACGAAAATAATCAATATTGTTTCACGTGAAGAAAAAAAAGAATGTGTTAATAAATGAAAGAAGTGTGAAAGAATAATACGATCGAATGTGCAGATTGGCCTGTTTTTACACTGGAATCCTGAAAAGTATCGTCGTGGCGGTCAACGCGTTAATCTCTGTACTTATTTATTTCCTTTCTTTTTTTTTTTTTTTTTTTATTCATTCATTCATTTATTTATTTATTCTTTTTTTTTTTTTTTCTCTAACGACTCACCGATTACAGGCGCCCGAATGATGTACCGATACCTACCGAAATCGGTCGGCCTAAGGCGCATTACCCTGCACAAGTCGATGTCGCAGGGCGACAAGATGTATCTACTTATCTGCGAGTGTTCTCAACTGCAAGACAATCTATCGGCGGCGGCTATATTGCTGCCGGCATTGCGGGCCCGATTATGCGGATACATCGGCCTTTACAGGCCCTCCGTGTGCTTCTGATTTCCTCGGAAATGCTCGACGTTCTATATCGTACGCAGGGACGTGACCAGGTGAGATTGGAAAGAAGAAAGAAAAATAACAAAGAAGAAGAAGCAAAAAAAAAAGAAAGTAACAAAGAAGAAAGAATATTATCGGGTTTAACTCCGCGTATGAAATAAGAGCGATCGAATATTTGTATAAACTCGAATCTCTCTCTATCTCTCTCTCTCTCTCTATTTTTCTATCGCTTTTTCTCCGATTTTATTTATTTTTTTATCTTTTTTATGTTTTTTTCTTTCTTTTTTTTTTTTTTTTTTTTTTCTCAAAGAACATCGAAGGTATACGAAGCTATCTCTCGCGGTAGTATAGTATGTTCATATATACTAATAAGACTTACGCAAGCGCGATACGCATCGGTTATATCCATAAATTTTTTCCCCTAGGATGCTTAAAATTCTTTTCTTTTTTAATTTTCTTTTTCTCTTTTCGTCCTCTAGAAACTTTTATCCGACCTTTTTCCAAGGATCCGTTTGAGATCGTACGAGAGAATGCAGAGATGAGATTCCGTAATTCTAGAAATTTCATATAAAGAATCGTCTTAGTCGCTACTTCGGGTAACTCGAATGAAAGAGAGAGAGAGAGAGAGAGAGAGAATGTAACTTCGAAGAGATCATTCGATGCGTTAAAAAAGAAAGAAAAAAGAATAAGAAAGAAAGAAAAAAGGCGTAGAAAATCAATACTTCGCACGTATTCGCTTCGGACGAAATTTGAGATAAAAAAAAAAAAAGAAAAAGAAAAACGAAAAAAAAAGAACAAAAAAGCAAGAAAGATAGAAAGAAAAAGAAAAAAAAAAAGATCTCAATCTCTATCGTCTGCGCTCGCCTAGTTACGCCAAAAACTGGCCATTTGTATTTTTCGATTTTATAACACGATCATATATATATATATATATATATATATATATATATATATAGAGCAATATCGTAATATCGGTTTGATCGGGGTTGTCTGTTACGTCGAACAAAACCGATTTAACTCGAACGCATATATACGTATACACACATACATATGATTGACAATTAATAAATTGAGGAAAATAAGGAAGGAAGAAAGAAACAAAAAAAAAAGAAAGAAAGAAAGAGAAAACGAGAAAGAAAAAAAATAACACTTTTATTACTATCGATTATATAACACGCTAATATTAACATATCATACTCGATAAACTGTGATACTCGAACGAGCAACGGGATATATCACAATAAACGATGGCGTAGAGAATCTCTTCTTTTCGAATTTGTCCTTGGGGGAAAAAGAAAAATGAAGAAAAAAAAAAAAGCAAAAAAAAGAAAAAAAAGCGCTATAATACGCGACACACCGAATAGAGGCGTGCGCACTAGAGAGAGAGAGAGAGAGAGAGAGAGAGAGAGAGAGAGAGAGAGAGAAGGCATCCGCTTAGAAAGCTCGAACGAAAATTTAGATAAACGAATCGTCGGCATTTTTTTTTTTTATTTTTTATTTATTTATTTTTTTTTTTTCTTTTTAGAGAACAACGCGCCGACGTTTAATTAATTAACACTTAAATATTCGACTTTGTATACATTATTATTATCGTTAAGATCGAGGTAAATCGAAAGGATCGACAAAATGGCGCGCCGCAAACATCGATCGATCGATCGATCGATCGATCGACGGTCGTAGTACGTAGATCCGCGCGAAATTTAAATCTTTCCCCTCTCCATCCCTCCTCTCCCACCTCGTACTTCGAACTCGCAACACGCCTGTTGTCTCTTATCGCTCGACAAAACTAAAATCAATAAATCAATAAATAAATAAATGAATGAATGTATAAATAAACGAGGCGGGAAAAGCTTTTAAAGAGAGAGAAAAAAACGAAAAAAGAAAAAACAATTTTTTTAGAGGGCGCGTACCTACTTTACTTAGTCTTTTTAGACGAAACAAGTGTAGTCGTAAGCCGGCATTGTAGTACAAAAAGGTTTTAAACGAGAGAGAAACAAACAAAAAAAAAAAAACAGAAAGAAACTAAAAAAAAAAAAAAACGTATAGTCAATATACGCTTGTTGCATACTGACAATAGATAGGACGAGTTGCGCAGGCGCGGTTCGTCACACATTATCTTAGATTTTTATTATTAAGGCTCCGATTTTTAAAGGGTAGAGTGAAATGAGGGGATGATGACGATGACGATGATAAAAAATGATGATGATGATGATGATGATGATGATGATGATGATGATGCTGCTGGGGTGAGTGGGGGAGAACAAGGACGGGGAAGAACAAGGAGAGAGAAAAAAATAACGACCGACGAGAGATAAAAGAAAAAAAAAAAAGGAAAAAAATAAAGAAAAAGAAACAAAAAAAAGGGTGCGGAGAAAATAAGCGGAACAAAGAATTAAGCCCTTAATAACTTTTTTTAAGGTCAACGTTCGACTTTACTGTGATCTACATGCGTCGTTAAGTCGTTCATCGGCACGATTAACGCACTCTCGAGGGGGTGGGGTGGGGTTCATGACAATTCTCACGGTCGATCATCATCGGTGCCGATGTTTCTATCGACGGTTAAGAAGAAATTTGTTGAAATAACGAGTAATTCGGGTTTCCTCGGCTGCACGATTTTGTTAATAAAAAAAAAAAAAAAACGAAACAAAAAGAACAAAAAAAAAAAGATTAAAAAGAACAAAAAATTGGGGGAAAAAGAAAGAAACATAAAACAAAAAAAAAAAGATGAAGAAGAAGAAGACAAAGGGGTCACTCCTTGCTTCGAAAACGGAGCATCCGCCACTTTTTTCAGGGTTTCACATACGCGATTTTATCGATAAACTACGAAAACTTTTCTTATATCTATCTATCTATATCTATCGATCTCTTCTTTCGATTGTCATTCCTTTATCGAGAAAAATAAAAAAAGAAGAAAAAAAAAACGAAACAAAAAAAGAATTTTGAAAACAAAAAAAAAACCAATCAACCAACCAACCAACCAACCAACCAACCAATCGTGGTACAATGCTTTAAGCGAGCGAAACGAGATCTTACAGCAGTGCGTCGATACTTATAAGATCAATGACGATAAAATTTATTATACATATATCATGTACAACGAATAAGACGAGAGGATGCTAACAATAAATTAACTTCTAAAGTTATTCCCAAAATACGTTTCATTTTCTTTCACATTCGCTCCCTTTCGCTACGTTTTCATAGAATAATAAGATATCGAGGTTTGTCTTTTTACATTTTGTTACTTTAACATCTTACAATTCTTGTCTAATAAATAATATATGTGTGTGTGTGTGTGTGTGTATGTGTGTATGCGTATATGCGCGCGTACGTGCACACATATATACAAAACTATATACAAGTAATGTTATCGCAACGAAAGTATAATCATACCGTAACGCACGTACTATGATGAAAAATACTAAAGGTAAACGTTTTGCTTAATAACCCTTTACTCCTCTGAATCTTCTTCTTGCATCCAACTGAAAAGAAATATTCCAAACTATGTATGAAAATACGTATATACACAATTTTTTATATATTCTGACTAGACTAGGTTATGTACTTACCATAGAGTGCTTGCAATCAAACATTGTTTGCCACAATGAGTAACATTCTTGGGGCACACTTGGATCTCTACTTCGAAGACATTCTCTTGGCGTACGTTTATCCTGAAATAAAAAAAAAAAAAAGAATAATATAAAAAGATATAAAGAATCGATTATCCAACAGAAAAGTTCGATCGACGCATCAAATGACCGCTCAAAAATTTATCAAATAATCGAATCCCATTGAAGGTTAGAAATATCACCCGGCGATAAATTTACTTTTTTGCAACAATCCGTTCTGAGTAGACACATCTTTAATTCGGCACGAAGATGAGCACATCTGCTACGATCCTTCAAAACCTCGCCGGTCTCCAGAAAATCCATTATATTTTACGTATTACGTGTTTTAACTTTCCCCCTACACACAGAAAGACAAACACGCACACAATGTGAACGTCTCGAACACTCGATAATGCTCGATAATACACTCGAATGCAAATGTATACATATTGAAATAAAGATGGCGCCCGACTCGTCCTTTACTTACAATGGTGATCCATGGTGATCTGTCATCACCTTTGACGGATCATCCGTATTGTACATTAAATTCAGCCAAAAAAAATATCAAGTACTCGCGCGATGATTCACCTCAAGAGAATAATTCAATTTTAAACAACGCACTTTATCGATCGTTCAATAATAATACATAAGTGTGCGATTTACATATGAGTAATAGACGGACGGTATTTTAAATTTGAGGTTAGTTTCGTAACATTAGTCTATCAAAGCATTTTCTCCTATAAATTTTCATTCGGATAAGAATTATAATCTTGATTGTAACATTTCGAATCGTAGTTTTTTTTTTTTTTTTTTTTAATAATTCAACGTATCTTTATACAGGTACACAAATGGTATATCAGCGTGGAAATCAGAAGGAAGGCTCTCCGCATTATGTATTTCTTTATTCGGACGACGAGAATAGCGGAGACGAGGAAAATTTTCCCTTACAGCCTCGCACAGGTTCTACATCTACCCCGCGTAAAGTGGAAGTGATCAATGTGTTGGTCAAACCAGAGGATACATTGCAAGCATTAGCGCTACGATACAGATGCACGGTAATATAAAATTTAAAGATCTATGGACGTACAATATCGATTCGATATTCCACCAGCGTTGTGTTTATCTTGCGATTTCAGATATCGGAGTTGAAAAGAATCAATAAGATTCACAAAGAGAACGAGATATACGCTAGAAGATCCTTAAAAGTGCCAATTCAACCATTTTCTATTTTAACCGAGGATTTGGATAAAAGTACCGACATAAGCGAAGGAAAATTAGATACCACTGTACAATCAGAATCAGGAACTATCGCAAGAGTGCAACCATTAATAAATTTAGTAAATGTTTCCGTTCCCGTTGATCTTCCTAAAACAGAAATTAATAATATTATACTTAATTCGGTATGCGAACCTTTAGCGTCTTACAAGTCAAATAATCCGCCTGAGGCATCTTACACGGAATACGATCAATTACTTAATTCCGCAGAAAGTGAGGTAATAGAATCACATTTCATGGACACTTTTAAATGTTCCGGCGATGATTGTGGATTATCGTGGACGCAACTTTTAGGAGTTTCTCTTCTCTTAGGTTTTGCCGGTCCCATTATATATATACTGTATATAGCCGAATATTCTACTAAGGCAAATCATTAAAGTAACATAGTTAATAGAGATATATGAGAACGGCATAATATTTAACGTATCTTTGTGATAATAGAAATTCTTGGAATAATATGAAGATTGAATTGTTTTAAGGGATTAAGATCGATATGAAAAATATTATGCACGTACGACTTCGCTGACGTTTCGTAAAGCATAAATTTATATTGATCATTGGATCTATAACAAAACATAGAAAGATATAACGAAAGTACGGAGCGTGCGGGTGCATTAGATTATAACATTTTAATCGATCGTATGAGAAATTTTAATATCGTAGATACAAATTAAGGTAACTGTCTAAATGTCAATTTGATTTGGATCATTACCGAAATTTAAGCCTGAATAATTATAAAAGAAATGTTCTCTTACGAATCAATATCATGGGGGGAGAGGGGGGACAAGTAAATATAAAAACCTATACTATATATAGTTTGCAAATGCCCAGTGTTAGTTGTCTAAATTTTTAGCAAGTACGTGAGATTTAGAAATTAGAATCTCTATATAATAATTACTAAAAGAAGTGCCTTTATATTATATCTTAATCGATAAAAGAATATATATTTACTTTTACTTAAAAATCTTTAATTCACATATGCTGCACATTTTTATGACATATATATGTATAATATATATATATATATATATATATATATTCAATCAAATTCTATTTAAAAATCAAATATAATTCACTATTGTAACGTAACGATTTATAATAATTTCTTCAAAAACAGAGTAGAGATTTTTTCAAAAATTGTATGCAATAATTTAATTACTTACGACAATAAGTGTTGTTGCTAGGCTGCTTTATCAAAATCTATGATAATTATTATAAAACACAGTACTTTGATACGATAAACTTTTATATTATTATTATTATTAAGGAAAAAATATATTTTTAATATTCAATTTTATTTTCCTATTTCCAAGTTCCTATTTATTAACTTCTTTGATAAAGTTAAAGTATTTGCATCGTGAATATTTCAAATACGATTAAGTGTTTTCATAAAAACCTTTTTATTACTTTTCAAAGTTACACATCAAGATGGCGATTAATATGTACCATAACCAATTCCAAAATTTGATATTTTGGACGTATCTGCTTTTATGGTTTCTTTTTTGTTGCATTCCATCATTCTGTAACACAAAAGCGAATTGATAGGTACACGTTTTTATGAAATTATATCCTTAACAATCTCATAACGAAAGAATTCAGTTATAATATCAATGATATCTTTCATTCTGTATTCAGAAGACCGTCGTAAATTTTATCATCATTTATATAATATTTTACTCAAAATAACACGATATCAATGTATATCCGAAAAATAAATAAAGCGATACTAACCTATTTAAATAAGCGATGAGAATTAAAACTTTTTGAAGCTTTTCTTGGAACCAGTCCCTTTCGAAACTTTCAAAACGTTAAATCTTACCGTCTTACTCAACGGTCTGCACTCTCCGATAGTAACTACATCGCCGATTTCCACGTCTCTGCAAAGAAACATGAAAGAACATTCAAGAGACTTGTACTTCGTCGACGATACAGCGAATTAAATAATAAAGCTCGTTCAGAATTCTAATATCCTCAAAAAATTGATTAAGAAGACCGTCGATGAATTGTAATCATCACGTATGCGACGTCATATACATTGGTATATCCGGGTGTAACACGTCATAAAATTCTCTACTAACCTGAAGCACGGACTAAGGTGTACGCTCATGTTACGATGACGTTTCTCAAATCTGTTGTATTTTCTGATATAATGAAGGTAATCTCTACGAATTACGATGGTCCTTTGCATTTTCATTTTTTGGACGACACCGGTGAGAATGCGTCCTCTGATCGACACGTTGCCAGTAAACGGACATTTCTTATCGATGTAGGTTCCCTCAATGGCCTACGAACGAACGTAACTCAATGTTTCTTTTTTTGAGGCGAGGAAGAAGGAAAAAAAAAAACAAGATCTCACCTCCCTTGGAGTTTTAAAACCTAAGCCGACATTGCGGCTATATCGCATAGGTTTCCTCCTCTTAGGTCCCTGACCCTTTTTACGATTAAGGAATATCGTAGGTTGTTTTTGGAAGGAACGTTCGCTCTGTAAACACCCATCAAATTCGTAATTAATATCTGTTATCTATCGTCGAATAAATAAAAGAAAAGAAAAAAAAAACACACACACGGATCCAAAGGAAAATATATTCGGACTTTATTCGGGAAAAAGAAGTATATATATATATATATATATACATATATACACATACAATAACGCTTAACCACGTGCAGCGTCCGATACATTCGATTATAACCTACTACGTTCGTTAATATCGCGTAGACGTTATTTCTTTCGAGAAATTTACTTACGATACGAACGATCGATCAACGACAATCATAGATTATCTCTCGTTGAACCTTCCGAAACGTAAGATATCGCGTTTATTTCGCGTACAAATATCTCTGTACGTACCTGATCAGCCATGTTGCCTCGTTGAAAGACCGATCCAAAGCGGAAGACTCACGACGTCACCACGTTTAATTGTCGATCGCAGTTCTACCAACTTCAAAAATATTCCTCGCGAAGCGCCCTCTTTACGTTCGTTGTATCGATTTAGTTCATCTTCAAGGATGTATGCAAAATTAAAATATCGCACTTAAATTCGTCCATCCGATAAGATATTAAACGATTACGACGAAATAATCGAACGGGAAAAAAGGAACGAAATGTTCTTTCTTATTATTTCTTTTTTCTTTTCTATTTTCTTTTCTCTCTCACGTAAATACTATTCCAAGCAGTTTGGGAAACGTGAGATCGTTTCTTGGAATAACGACGATATGAGGTTGGTAGGCATGTTTACACAAAATATATACTTTCTCTGGTTCAATTTAAATTTGTTAGAAAGGTAGTGGATCACCCATCGCGAATACGAAATAATAATATCGGAATTCCCGGCTAATACGTACGATTGGTACGTATCGAGACGAGTCGTATTCTTTTTCTTTTTTTTTTTTTATTCGATCAAAATTCGTAATGGAAAACGCGTAAATGAGTACGACGACGTACGAGATAGAGAGTGAGACCCAATCTATATACGAAGTTATAAACGTTTGGTTGTTTGCGGTCACATAGTTTCTCTGCGGTTCATAACGTTCGTACCGTTCTTAACCTTTATGACAATTTAATATGGCAAGTGCGAGGATACGACGATCGTCCATATTTTTTCTTTTTTTTTTTTTAAAGTCTTTCTCGAAACTATTGTACGTTGCGGGAACGAAGGAGGAGTGGAGGTGGGGGACGATCGATTAAAAGTTTCACAAATTACGATATTATTTTTCGATAGCGGGAAAAGAACCTAAAACAAAAAAAAAAAACAAAAGAAAAGAAAGAAAAAAAAATGCAAACGGCAGGTTCTTGATTAATGACAATGATCGAAGCTCGTCGTAGATGCATACGTAAATTTTCGCGATTAATTAAAATGATAAACGTTCAATATTTCGAATGGTCGATTGTACCAGACGTTGCATTTAGATCAAAGAGAGATAGATAAATTAACGAAAGCAAAAAAAAGAAGAAGAAGAAGAAGAAGAAGAAGAGAAAAGAATAAGGGGGGTTATGATTGGTTTAGGGGAGGGGAGTGGGGAAGGGAAAGACACGTTATGAAAAAATAATTCTCGATCTATGTTAGATTCTCGCAAGCTTGCGATATATTTTAGTAGTGTATAGTGTAGTGGTAGTAGTGGTAGTAATGGTGGGTAATAGTTTTAAAAATCTAACGACCGGAGGTGTACTCTCGATTTAAGGGAAAAGTTGGATTCTACCATTCAAGATGGAAAGGGTGATTTTAACTGCTGTTACATTGTCACTGTCCATTCCGACGAGGTGGATATATGTACGAAGGATCGACGTCAAGTGGTATCGACTTGGGAATGCTTTGAAACCATACCTAACTCCCTGACGTTGACAAGCGAGCAACATCGTCGATCAGCGACCATTAAATCGTTGTTTTAGGTAAGTCGTTTAAAAGGCTTAGCCACCGGTTATCGCAGGTACACCACCACCACCACCACCACCACCACCATCACCATCGACCACAAATCCTTTAGCGACACAGCGACAGTGCAACGATAAGTTGGATGATGTACCTTCTCTCTTTCTCTTTCTCTTTTTCTTTCTCTCTCTCTTTCTCTGTGTACGTGTGTGTATGCGTCTCACTCTCACATCTTTCGCACCTGCGGGCCACGACAAGTTCTCTTTCCTTATTATGGGAACCCGTACAAGTCGTCGAACGACGAAGAAATCGATCCACTGTCGCTTTTTGCACAATTATGCGCGGTACCACTTCGGAGTTCGCCACTTTTTCTTTATTTATTTATTTATTTATTTCCTCTTACGTGATCTCTCTCTCTCTCTCTCTCTCTCTCTCTCTCTCTCACTGTGCAGCTATACCAAACGTATATCTACTATTCACTTCTTTAACCATATTATCGATACAAGATACGATACGAGATACGAATCCGCAAACGAAATCGTTTCTTGGCACGTGATCGGGAAAGTTAGAGGTTAGATCCTCATAACTCTCTTTCTCTCTCTCTCTCTCTCTCTCTCTCTCTTTCTTTCCGTTTTTTTTTCTTTTTTTTTCCGTTGTTCGCCATATAATGTTAAAAGCAATTTCCAAGATGGATATTTTTATTGGCCGCTCGCTCGTCGATGTCTAATACGGGACAAGAACGAGAAAAAGAAAAAGAAAAACGACGATAAGAAAAAAAGGAGAAGAAAAGTTCGAACAACCGATGAACATGGGACATAGAATGAGTAATATTGAATTATATTTAAATTTCAAACGTTATATATATATATATATATATATATATATATATATATATATATACAAATAAATAAATACGTAAGTACGTATGTGCACGAGGGTGTGCAAGTGCCGTACGACGAGAAGAACGTAATTTAAAACGCGCGTGACTCTAACAAACATTTGATTCGACTTAATGGCTTCCTCGAGTATTTTACACCCGTCCAATGATCGTTGACATTTTTTTTTTTTTTTTTATTTTTGTTTCCGCTTCGCGTCGAATTATCGAAAATGATAATAATAATAGTTACAATAATAATATACGAAACAATTCGTATCGTTGCGTCGATATCGTTGAAAATCGTTTATCCTCGGTATTCATTTCGATCGTTTATATTTTATTTCATTCTTTTTTGGTTATTATTTGTTTACTTCATAATTTTTTGTTCACCCCCCTCCCACCCTTCCGTCCCAACCAATGAGAAATCGTCATCGAGGTTCGTCGGAACGTCGACGTTGAGAATTTATCGGCGTCGGATTAATAGAATATATATTAATGGCGTTGGTTTTATACAATTTTATGTATTTGTTATATTGTTTCGATAAATATATACACACACACACACACACACACACAGAGAGAGAGAGAGAGAGAGACGTATTTATTGAAGAATTAACGTGTCGACGTATTCGAAAGAATCGAATAAGACGTGGTAAATATATTTTTTTTTGCGTGTGTGAATGTGTATATGCGTGTGCGTATGCGTGTATACATATATTGGGTCAAGGGAAAATGGCGTCGCGCAATTTATACCACGGTTAATATGGTATGATTAATGAACGTACGATGATGCGCGAGATAATTATTTAGAAAGAGGAAGATTCAATTCGTTATGATCGAAAACCTCGATGACGTTTACTTGACGTATGCTAATAATAAATAAGAGTATCGTAGCCGATCGTTGAGAAAGTTATAACGAAACGAAAGGATTGTTCGAAACGGAATATATTTTACGATCGTTCAAAAAAAATTCTCTGCGACTTACGTAGATTACAAAATTTTGATACATATACCGATCTATATAGATCCACGAAGGATCTCGTATTTTTGTTCGATATTAAATTCTACTAAAATTCCTCTCTTTTCTCTTTATTTTTTCAATTTTTTGTATACTTCAATGGTAACGTAAATACGCATGATAATATCGTTCCCCGCCATTTTAATAGTCGACCATTTGTGAGTCGATACTTTTTCGTTTTTTTTTTTTACACGCATATATATATATATATATATATATATATATATATATAAATATATATATATGTATCGGGTATAAAAAAAATTATATATCCCGAAAGTTATAGTATCGTTTATGATAGTATTAATCGTATCACACCTAATAATAAAATGCTATAGCAGAGATAATGATATATTAATTTATTCTTACATTATATTGCGTACTGATAATATATTATATTACTTAGTATAGATGTACTATGTTGGTATAATAATACTATTTACATGATTTAATGCAATACATACATACATACATATATATATATATTTATTTATTATATAATATTTTTCGTATTAATGTACATAGATTCATACGAAGCACCCGTACTTTGACTTATATATATATATATATATATATATATATATATATATATATATATATATATATATATAATAAAAAGAAGCAAAGTTTTTCACTATCGAAGGTCGCGAAGGGCGTATAGTGCCCTTGCCGGACCAAAGGGGACCTGGGGGTGACTGGCAGCGATCGAAGATGCTGCTATATTAGGTGATATCGACGAGGGAAAAAGGGGGAGAGAAAAAGAGAGAGAGAGAGAGAGAGAGAGAGAGAGAGAGAGAGAGAGAGAGAGAGAGAGAGAGAGATATTAAATGTACGTCGTAGCGTGTTAGGTATCATGGCGGTGCGCTCACTTCCGGAGCCGTGACTTCTATCGAAGCCTGTAATTAGTAATTACCGGTGAAGCGGCAACGGCAACAATACGGTACGACTATGTGCGTCTGCCCTCGAAGAACGACGAGGAAAATTATTGATTGGACGGACGGACGGACGGACGGACGGACGGATGGACGTCGATGACCCTATGCCAGTTTTTGTCATTAACGATCATTCGTCGGTTAATCGAAGTAATTAATGCGCCTTTATTAAAATATTCCAAACTCTCGTCGATCCTTAACGTTCACTTTTATCATTTCTCGTACATTCGTTAAGTTCAAATTCCAATCTAATTATCGTTTAGTTTGAACGATTTGATCTTGAAATACGATCTTCGATCTATACCTCGTTTATCGATCTATACATGTTATTTTTTTTTTTTTTTATATCAATAAAATATTACTACGTAATTATGAATTGTCACGAATCGACGTTGATTAATAATGAAAAAAAAAAATAAATGAATAAATAAATGAAACTGTATTATAATCGATATATATATATATATATATTAGGTTGGGGAAAAAGAAATCCATTACTTTTACGTGAACGCGAATGAAAAAATAATGGATTTCTTTTTCCCCAACCTAATTATATATATATATATATATATATATATATATATATATATATATTTGTCAATAATAATAAATAGTCAGTATTTCATCAAACGGATGATAAGTATTTATTATAAAACCGGACGCAATCCTGACACTTAATTATTTGTACCGATCACTTATATTACGTACTGATAATTTATTATAAATACCGATCAATATATTCATACCCGCACACGCACGCACGCACGCACATACACGCCCTGATAATTTATTGTACATAATATTAATTTTTTTTTTTTTTTCGTTTCCTTGAAAATCTTTCTCATTATATATTTTCGTCGACGAAGATAATCCGGGTGGAAAAATATTGATCGGATAAGTATGAGGGGATTCGTTGAACAGAGTACTTTGAGCCATGATGGTATAATACCCATGGACATGGATTTGCAGCTAACCTCGGACATTTTTTCTTTTCATTTCTTTCCTTTCTTTTTTCTTGTATTTTTTCTTCTTCTTCTTCTTTTTTTTTTTTGGAATCCCCTTTTCGTTATATATTTTCGTCGGCGAAGATAATCCAAGGGAGAGAAAAAAAGATATTGTCTAAGGTTTCGAAATTTTGGGCTCGGATTTAACGTAAATAACATACATACGTACGTACGTACGTAGCTCTCTCTCTCCTTGGAAAATTATAGAACGACGTGCCCCGTTCTCATACACGAAGGATAAGAGTAAGGACGGCGGTTGTCTCTCTCTCTCTCTCTCTCTCTCTCTTTTTCTCTCTTTCTCTCTCTCGAAGGCTTCTCCCGCTGACCGGATCGCCGGTTGTGTTCGGTTTTACAAGCAGAAAATAATACGGTATGCAAATAAAGGTTGCTAACCCGGCTATGGTAGTAGCAGCCCAGGTTGCTTCGACGTGTGCGCACACATTACGTTGCCGATCCTTTACGATATCCTCGTCCTGCTCGTCCTCTTCGTCTTCTTCGTCCTCTTCGTCCTCGTCCTCGTCCTCGTCCACGTCCACGTCCACGTCCACGTCCTCGTCATCGTTGTCGTCGTCGTTTCGACGTGCCCTTCCTTTACACCGTATTCTCGCCCGTGCACACGTACGTTAAACGTACACCAAGACAGGTTAAGAAATAAATAAATAAATACAAAAGAAATCAATAAAAAAGGAATAAAGTAGAGAAATCAAGGCGTAAGACGAAACGCACTACCGCCCTTTCAACGCCACGACAAGCTCTACGTTATCGACAGAGAGTACCTATTAGAGTCTATCGTTCCTTCCGTCGATCTTTCGCGAAAGGGTTGTTATCCCCCCCCTCTCTCTGATCCTCTCTCTCTCTCTCTCATCCTCTCTCTATCTCTTTCCTGCCCATAGCTCGGCATCCTCCCCTCACCCGCCTCTTCCTCTTCCTCTTCCTCTTCCCTCTCCCTTTCCTCCCTTCCCCTCACCCCCCACTCCGACACTCTCCTCGTAAATCACTCGATTTCCATCGAAAAGAATCGGAATTGAAAAATCCATCTCTATTATATCGTAGCTCTCTATCGGGACGCGTATTATTCGTCTGTTAAAAGTGCAACGTGCCAAGCGCATTTGTAACTTTCGTCCGTTTATTTTATTCGTCCGTGACAACTTCCGTCTCTTGACCCTGAGACGTCAACCGGTGGCCAGGGAGGGTGGGAGGGAGGGAGGGGAAATCGTCGTTACGCGTCCGCGAGAATTACAAGACGTTTATAGGAATAATTTTGCTGTTTGCACGATCACGTGATTTCACTCACAATCGCGTGATTTCGATCGGTAATACGAAAGAGAAAGATATATATATATATATATATATATATATATATATATATATAGAGAGAGAGAGAGAGAGAGAGAGAGAGAGAGAGAGAGAGAGAGAAATACCATACGTAAATAAGACACGTAGAAGCTTTTAAAAGTTACGTTCCATAATAAAAACGAGTTTTCTATTGTGTAAATCGTATAGAAAAGAGACAAAGAGGAGAGAGAGAGAGGGGGAGAGAGAGGGAGAGAGAGAGAGAGAGAGAGAGAGATAAAGAAGAAAAATAAATAAGAGTTTTAACGTTAGTCGCAACGACGATCTAAGTTCCCATTGTCATTCACGAAGTCCTCCCTGGGTTGGGGGTTAGGGTTCGGGTAGGGGGTAGGGGTGGGAGTCATATTTAACGGGCAACAAACACGGTTTCCCTTTAAAGTGCCTAGCCATTGGATAGCGGACGACGAGCACACGCACGGACTTGTGTTAATATATATCCAGAGAAACGAGGTACATGACAAACAGGTTTCTCTCCCTGGCGTTGTAGTCTGTCAAGAAGCCATTGAAGCGATCGGTGCCAAGTTGCCGTGGCAGGTGATTACGCTCTGAGGTCAAAGAATCCGCCGGATAAGCCGATTCGCGAAATCAAGAAAATCTCATGCGTCTACGCATGCCTGCGTGCGTGCGCGCGCGTCAATCGGCAGGGGGGAGGAAAAGGGAGAAAGATGGGGAGAGAGAGAGAGAGAGGGAAGAAAAAAATAAAAAACAAAAAATGAATAAATAAATAAATGAATGAATGAATGAATGAATGAATAAATGAATGAATGAATGAATGAATGAATGAATGAATGAATGAATGAAGGTATCCCGGGTTAATATGGATCGACACTGTAAATGCATCATATATCACGCGTGAAGACGAATCAACGTTTGTGTGTGTGTGGTTGACGTGTGACCGTTTCAATCGTAACAGACTTGTCTCGAGTTTTAGATAAACCAGTCGCACCGCTTAGAATTTTGCCGAACCGTTTGAGGAAGAATTTTTTCTTCCCGCGTGACCGGTTTAACACTAAGTATTAGCTTTTAATATAACGGTACCGAATTGCGCGAGAGTTATTGAGACACAACACCGACAAAATGATCCAGCGACCACTTAAGTTCTGTGTTCCGCTGTTCATGGGACAGACCCATTTTTCTATGTATGTGTAAGCGAACGTTGGTGCATGCCTGTGCGTAGGCGTAAACTTTCGATGAATTCATGCGCACTGCCCGGAAGAGGGATCATTGCGTTCACAGCAAGAAGGAATGGGGTATATATGTATATATGTATATATGTATATATACGTACATATATACATATGTGGATCGAATTAGAAGAGAAAAGAAAAAAAAATTTGAAAAAAAATAAGAGAGAGAGAGAGAGAGATAGAGAAAGATAGATCGATAGGAGATCGCACGATTAAGATTAATTCGAAAACGAGATAAAAAGAAGGGATGAACGAATGAAAGAAGGAAAAACAAAAGGGAGAAAATGCGAAGGAATATTATTTGCAATCTCGTTTGATAAAGAAGAAGTAACAATCATTTGTTGCTCTTTTCGAACTAACTCGTTCCCCTTTTTTCTCTCTCTTTTTTTTTTCTTTTTTTTTTTTCTACAAAAGCACCGTCCATTCTCCGCAATATATTTATTCACTTTATGCAGTTCGGCCCAATTGTAAAACGGACAACGCAAGGGCAAATATTTCGCATGCACGTTGGACGTACATGCATATAATACATACATATATAAAAGTTCTTGAAGTTCTTGTAAGTTAATCCCAAATGCCAAGGACTCTCTCGGTTTTTTTAAAATTTTTTTTTTGTTTTTTTTTGCTTTTTTTTTTTTTTAGCTCGAACGAGTAATATGTGAATTATGTGCCGTTTCTTTGGTAGATCCTCTCTCTCTCTCTCTCTCTCTCTCTCTCTCTCTCTCACTCTCCTCTTTATCTCCTCCCCGCCCTT
>OU426860.1:8252147-8254647 GCA_911387685.1 Dolichovespula media
ATACGCGCTCGCTCAGTATCGCGTCAGCTACGAGTGGTATTGGTCAGTGATCTGAACGTCAGAGCAGGGCCGGTCGTCGCCGCGGGGCTATTTTTCTTCCCTTCTTCCTTCTTCTTCCTTCCACACCATCGATATATATATATATATACATATATAGTGATATATACATATATGTAATATATATCACTTCTCGCCAAATACTTTCGTTCGTTCTCCTCTGATTCGTCCTTCGTCCCCCCTCCCTCCTTCTCGTTCCCCTCATCGTAAATTATTCTTCCTCCTTATCGTCGTTTCAATTTATTTTTTTTTTGTTGTTGTTCTTCGACCACCCCACCTCCCCTCCTCCTCCTCGCCGCAGCGTCCGCCTCCCCGCACCACACCGTTCTCTCCTCCTCCTCCTCCTCCTCCTCCTATTCCTACCTCCCCCCCGCACCCACACACCTTTTCCTTCTCTCTTCTTTTCTTTCCAAGAAATCAAGATCGCTCTCCTCTCGCCGCTCCTCGTTCCGGAATTCGTTTAAGTTCGTATTTAGACGATATATTTATTTATTTTTCGTCCTTTGTCGTTTCTTTTCCTTTCCTTTCCTTTCCTTTCCTTTCTTTTCTTTTCCTTCCGACTCTCGCATTCATCGTCGACGTAATTTTTATTTCTTTTTTTTGCTTCGATTTTTTTTTTATTGTTCGGTTCGGTTTGTTTTTTTCTCCGTTTCTTTCTCGAACGAAATCAACGGTCTCCTCTCACATCGGTCACCTTGGTCACATCGGGGATATATCGTATATACGTACGTACATATATATATATATATATATATATATACACATATATATGTATATACACGAAGGGACAAAAAGAACGGATACGTATTGAAGGTGCATATATATAGTTATATATATATATACATAGATATATGCGATAATATTTATATATATACAAGTGTGCTACAGTGGAGTTACCAGTGAAGATTGGAAAAAAAGGAAAAACGAAGAAAAAAGAAGAGGAGGAGGAAAGGAAGGAAAAAAAGAAAAGGAAAACGGAAAGAAAACCGCTTCTTCGTTGGCAACGCTGTTTTTTACGAAGAGAATTTTTTCTCTCTTTTTTTTTTTTGTCTTCAATACAAATCTCAAATCCCAACGATAGCAACGGGGGAACGATCCGGTGTTAAAGAGTAAGTTCTGTTATTTTTTTTTTTTTTTTCAAATCTTTCGAAACGTTTTTATTCTCTTCATATACGATTTCATTGTTTTATCGTTTTTATATACGTAGATACATAGAAAAAAATATATATAGTATATATATATTCATACATACATATATATATATATATATATATATATATATATATATACACATACATTACGTATATTTTTTTAAACGTAACAATTTTTCGATTTTTCGTACGTTCTTTTATTTTTTATTCATTTATTTATTTATTTATTTTTTAAATAATTTTCTCATAAAACTTATACAGTATATATATATATACACACACACATACATGTAAGTGTATTTGCTTCAATGTAACAATTTTACGATCTTTCATACGTTACTTTCTTTTTCATTTTTGATTTATTTATGTTTTTTTAAATAAGTTCTCATAAACCTTATGTAGTATATATATATATATATATACATGTGTACACACACATACGTATATTTGCTTCAACGTAAAAATTTTGCGATTTTTCGTACGTCCCTTTCTTTTTAATTTTTTATTTATTAACTTATTTATTTATTTATTTTTCAAATAAATGTTCTCATAAAACTATATCGAATAACAATAGTCGCACGAAAGCTTAACCTCGAAGTCTACGAAGACCGCCATGATAGTTGCGTTATATTGCGATATAGTCGAACAGAGAGACCAATCGTCTTATTGGAAGACAAATATATTTTCGAAATTCGCGCGCTTATTTTCTCCCCTTCTTTTTTTTCGTAATCATTTTTTAATCGTATCTCATGCGTTGACCCAGCGATAGAACGATCCACGATCGATCGATCGATCGATCGATCGATCGATTCTACGTACGTGAACGAAGGAAAAAAAAATTGTGTAATCGTCGTATTAATAATATACGAGGACCAGGTAAAAAAAGATTAATAATAATCGTTCTCATTATTATCGAATTATACATATAACGAAACAGACGGGGTATGATCGATGATGAATTGGAAGAAAAAGAAAAAAGGAACGTTTACAATCGATTAATTTAAACGACGTTGTGTTATTAACACGTGCAAAAGTAGAACAATTATTCTCCCTTGTTAATTCCCGTCGTCGTCGTTCTCGCCGTTGTTATTGTTGTCGTTTCTTCTTTTTTTCTAATTTCTGTTCCTTTTTCTTCGTTCGTTCTTGGACAAACATTATTACGAAATAACGAATTAGAACTTTCCTCGAATCATCCATTTTATGATCGTCGTTACGTGTTTTGACGAAGGTAGAAGAGTATATTAGAGCTTGAAAGAAAGAGAGAAAAGAAAAAATAAATAAATAAAAACAGA
>OU426860.1:8259647-8262147 GCA_911387685.1 Dolichovespula media
TCCCTGATTACTATACCACTCTACTCGTCGTCGTCGTCGTCGTCGTCCTTGTTGTTGTTTCTCCTCGTCTTTAAACGATAAGGAATAATCGATTGCGATAATGGCACACGGCCGATCGAACTCTTCTCGCGACTACCGAACGAACTCGAATTATTCGCGATATTATTTTACGAAATAATCGACGATCGTCAAGATAGTTGAACCTTGAAATTTAATGAAACTTGGGAAAGTTAACTTCGCTCGTCTCGAATCATCTCGTCGATGACGAATTTATGTGTCAGGAGGTCGGTTTCACGCGTAACTAAAACTCGACCTTATCCCTAAACGAGTTTCCTCGGGTTCGATTCATCGAACTGTGACTAGCGATTCCAACAGTTAAACCGACTTTCTACGCTAGAGTAAGCGCCACGATTCACGGGCGCGGGGGTGGGTGGGGTTGGGGGATTTAGAAAGAGAGACAGTGACAGAGATAGATAGATAGAGAGAGAGAGAGAGAGAGAGAGAGAGAGGCATCCGATTAACGTCATCAAAACTTATGTACGTATGACCTCATGATTTTTGTCGGGGATTCGTTGAAATTTTTTCTTCCGAATTTGTTCTCCTTTCTTTTTTTTCTTCTCTCTCTCTCTCTCTCTCTTTCTCTCTTTCTATATATATATATATATATATATATATATATATATATATATATATATTTCTCTTTCTCTTTCTCATTTTATTCCATTTGTTGTTTTACGACACTAACGTCGTGAGTACCATCAATCGATTTCATTTTACGATCCTTCTAGTCGTCGTTGTCCTTTTATTTATTTATTTATTTATTTATTTATTTATTTATTTATTTATTAATTTATTATCCTTTTGTTTTTTTATCGTACCATTAAAACGTCGTCCGTCTCATGCGAAAGTATCTCCGTTAGCCTGACTAATATTCTTGTGAGATAATCTGATTACGAGTCCGAGATAAGGGAAGTGAAAAAAAGAGAAGACAGAGAGAAAGAGAGAGAGAGAGAGAGAGAGAAAATTTCCCGGTCGAACCGGATAATAAATTAGGATAAATCCAAACGATCTTATTAAAATATCGGTTCGCTTTTCTCGTCTCTAATCGCGCGAACGCGCTCTTCTCTCTCTCTCTCACACACACACACATACATACACACACACACACACACACACACACGCATTCTCTCATTCTCTTTCTCTTTCTCAAGACTGCCGTTCTCATCGACTTTCGATCGGCGAAGAAACCGGAAGATCGAGTCCCTTCTTCGCTTCGATGCCCCCACCCCATCTCCCCGCTCACCCCCTCATCCCGTCCTTCTACATCTCTCTCTCTCTCTCTCCTTCTCTGTCTGTCTCTGTCTCTCGATCGATCGGCAGATCGATAGATCGATAGATCGATCGATCGATCGATCGATCGATCGATCGAACGAACGAACGAACGAACGAACGAACGAACGATCTATCGATCGAAGTAGATACTCTCCTACCTTCTCGACTTTCTATCGAACGAGCACTTTACAATAATTACTATTACAATAATTACGATAACTGTGGCGCCTAGTCGCCCATCGATCGGGGCGCTACTTTTATCGATTATTTAACCACTTATCGAATTTTTTCCCCTCGTCGATCTCCCCCCTTCCTCTCTCTCTCTCTCTTACTCCCTTTCTCTTTATCTTTCTCTTATTTGTCATTAATCGAGCTTCACTTTTAATTAATATGAATTTATCTTTTCTCTCTTCCCCCCTCCCCCCTCCCTCCCTTTCTCTCTCTCTCTCTCTCTCTTTTTATTATTTTATTTATTTATTTATTTATTTATTTTTTATCGAACGGGTGAAACGGGTTTTGTTTTTCCAAGATCGGTCAGCCTCCAGGTCGTTTAACGTTTATGGACAAACGTTAAGGTTTTAGCGCGTGTAGGATCATCCTATATTTGCAATCTCGATTTCTACCTTTTTCTTGTTTTTCCTTTTTTTTTTTTTTTTTTTTTAATCCTTTTTCTTCTTCTTCTTCTCTCTCTCTCTCTCCTTTTTTTTTTTTTTTTTTTTTTCTCTCAATCGCGCGTCTTTCCCACGTTCCACGTGATGTTAGCCTTCAAGTATGTAACCTTCAAGTACGTAGCCGATTCTCTTCTTCTCCTTTTTTGCTTTCTTTCTTTCTTTTTTTTTTTTTGTTTTTCAATCAATCAATCAATCAATCAATCAATCAATCAATCAATCAATTTATTTACTTACCTGTCAATTTATTTATTTACCTATCAATTTATTTTTTTATTATTCAATCCTCGCGACCGATCGTTCGCTCGTGCGGTGGTTCGTCAACGACGTTCAGTTAAAATTGACCTCTACAATTTCTTTATTCTCGGTTGAATTCTAATTTTTTTTTTGTCTCGAAAAGATAAGAAAAGGAAAGAACAGCGAAGAAGAAAAAAGAAAGACAGAAAGAAGGAAAGAAAGAAAGAAAGAAAGAAAGAAAGAAAGAAAGAAAGAAAAGGGTA